>JAHWFO010020900.1:0-48225 GCA_023313115.1 Rhysida immarginata
ATCAAAACCAAACTAAATAGTGTAAACATACATGACATAGGAAGCTACATTCCGAATTTCAACCTTCATTCTCAAAAATTGTAGAAATTATGACTGACATTCTAAAACCAATAAGTAGCTCCATTCTTCCGCTACTTAATAATATATTTTATGAACACTTGAGCAATCATGCGTCGACAAAGCGATTTCACATGGCGCGCCAATGTCAGTAATGCTTAAAAGATAAACAGAAAGTAAGAATGTATTCCTTCTTGACAAACCGATTGTTATATGACATGCCATTATCTTGGTATTCTGAAAGGCCCATTCACACTCACGCGCAACGCGTCCGTCTTTGTCGATGACAGGACAGACGCATCGTTGTTCCCACTGACGCATCATGTGCCGGAGCGTGGCCGACATGATAGATAGGCCAAGGCAGGAGAGAGTCCTCTGACAGACATGGCGGTTACCAGTCTCTCTCGATTACATTGTTCACAGTCATAATTTGTTGTGAAAGCATGGCTGTAAAATCAAAATACAAGCTCTTAATATCCTTATCTTATTTATATTCACGTGTGAATACTTTTCTGCCTATAAAGAAGTTTAGAAAAGCTATAGGAATAAACTTTTGAACTATCACTGATCATCACAATGTTATCGAAGCTATCGCTGTGCCATCGTGTTTAATTTTGCGATCTAACTTCTTAAAAGAAATTAAAATATTCAGAATCGTTCCTATAAATTAACGAATCCTTTTAATTAATTAAAACAGCATATAATCAAAATATTTCTCCATTTAAAAAGCAGTCTTTTTAATAATTATCTATAGGTTATCTAGGCCAGCTGTGGCAATTTTATCGTCGGCCATTTTCCTTTCCTCCCTTGCTCGACTGTGATTGGATAAAGGCCATCCGTCAGTTAAGAAAAGTCACGGCCTACGAGATAGTAAAAGTTGAACATCTCGTAGGCCGTGGAAAAGTTGAACATTTTTCAATGTTATCTGGCAGAGGCAATTCTTAAATATGCGACTAGCTGCAGGAATGACTCCGCTCTCTGATTAGTGAAAATACTACGTCGTTGCTCCATCCTTTGGCGGAAAATGCAAGTCAATATGTGCTTCCCAAACCGATGATCTACAGGAACGCATCACTGAAGCTATAAACCCGATCGGTGAGATGTAGAGACCGTATTAAATAAATAAATCAATTAACAAATAAAATTAAATATCGTATTATACAGAATAGAAAAGCCCACGGCCTACGAGCTAGTAAAATATCTCGTAGGCCGTGGGCTTCCTTTCGTATTTTCGAATGTAAATTTATAAAAATAAACTTCTATGCTTCCCGAGAAGTAATTTTCAATTTATCTAATCAATTGAATAAATACCATAGCTGAATATACTGTCCAAATTTCATTCATCTAACACAAGTCCTTCGTGGTGTTGGGATTTTTTTTCCGCCAGTGTTTTACATTCAAGAAAATTAATTTTTTGACTAAAAAACTTGGGGAGAGGTAAAAAGTGCAGATAAAGAGGTAAAAATAGATGACTGCAGGATCTACTACTTACCTTACCCTACTCAGGAGGGGGGGGGGGGGGGGTAAATTTTTTTTTTAATTAATTATTTTTGCTTCACTGCTAAAGCTCCTCCTTGGAATGTTTACAAAATTTTATTAATAAACGTGAATAGTAATAAAATTTAAGCAACAGCCGTCACATTCTCGTGCTGCGTAATTGCCAATTCGCAAAATGTTCTTTAACTAAAGATGTAATGATTTGGAGTGCTTTGTAAATGAAAGTGTCAGAGTTAATAAGAGCACTAGACTTGGCTCTACATGAGATCTCACAACTTTTCGTGGCCAACGAGTCGCGACACTTGGTTACATTTTTTATATGAAATGTGTTTGATGGGATTTTGTTTTCTTAATTAATGTGTTGAGGGGAATGTCGGTGAGTACTGTACAAGGATCCTGTTCGAGGAACTCCATAACACCTTTACGATAAGTATCTTTATCTAGGATGAAACTGCTGCTTCTATCATCTTTAAGGAAGTAGCAGTCCTTGTTTTTTTAATTGCTTTAAAACTCTCTTTATGTCTAAATTTATAATATTCTTTCATGTGATCTCTTGTCTAGCCAAGTTCTTAATGAGTTGTGATTTGCACATAATTTGGAGCTCTTTATTTTGGGCGGAGTTAAGGAATTGGGAACCCCTGCAAATATTACCAACTAAGGTTTTAAAATCTTCTTTGGCATCGTTAATAGTATATTTTAAGCCTTTCTTTAAGGTATCTATTTTCTTCCGAGATAAAGTGATACTGGATTTATTTGTAACTATTTGTAACAAATGCGGAACATGCGATAAGTACATTGGCCAGACCAAATGGAGGATAAAAACTAAAGCCAAGGAACATCTCAATCATGTCAAGAACAACAGACCGGAAAGATCTGCACTGGTAGACTACATCATCAAGACCAGGCATTTTTCAAGATGGAGAATTTAAAAGTCCTTCATGTGGTGGACGATGCAAAGAAGTTGAATTTAGACTCATTTGAAATCATGAAGAACCAGGGAGACAACCTACTGAATCTCGATTGTGGACCCATGGACCTCACATCTTGGAAAACCCAACTGAAAGTTATCAAATTAGTACTTCCGGCTAGAGTTCTCTCCTAGGTCTACGTTCTACTTGCCCTATTGTCTTTCAACAAGGAAGACAGGAAACCACTGATCCACGTAAGATGTTTATTCTGACGAATGCGCATTTCGGCAGCCACGCTGCCTTCTTCAGCGTACACAGAGGATTTGATCAGCACAGACAAAACTGTTCAGATGAGTTACATTAGGTACATCGAATATTTATAGTACAGAGTGAAGTAAGAAGAGCCAATTACAAAAAAAAAAATTTGTTCTGATTGCCCATAGTAGACAGCCAATCAGAACATGGCAATCTATACACTCCTGCTTTATTTTACAGGCTAACCTTGTCTTTGGGGTTCATTAATTGTTTCTTCAATGTGTTGGAACTCTTGTACGTGATTTCCAAACCCACTTCTTTGGCGATTCTTTCATAGCCCTTGTTTGGTTGTCGGTTGTAAGGTAGGACAATCCCGGAGAGCAGACAGGATCAGGATTAAGGAATATTTGTCATGTATCAAAACTGGAAAATACAAGGTGTCAAGGTTTGCAGACCATATACTCGATCAAGGACATGACTTCAAACGGGAAAACTTTGACATAGTACATAGCACTAGCAACCAACACCTTTTGAATTTTCTGGAGTCATACACGATCAACAGTGAAGACCCCGCAAGACTGTTGAACAGTGATGCAGGGTCGGTAAACTTGAGCCGTCTGAAAGACGTCGGGAAGCTTTTACACCTACCGAAATTGACCAATGGAAGAATTAATCCAACAGGACCAATGACTCCCCAGGACGAACTATAATTGACTGTCTAGATTGTTTATTTATGTTACCTTGGTTAATTTAAGTATTGAAAAAAAAAAATTGTAATTGGCTCTTTTTACTTCACTCAGTACTATAAATATTTGCGATGTACTATAAATATTGCGATGTACAGTTTTGTCTGTTCTGATCAAATCCTCCGTGTACGCTGAAGAAGGCAGCGTGGCTGCCGAAATGTGCATTCATCAGAATAAACATCTTATCCGTGGTTTCCTGTCTTCCTTGTTGAATATTATCCACAGTGTTTGGCTCCAACTGCTCCTCTATTGTCTTTCTTTGTTCTTTATTTCCTTCTTTCTAATTGGTTAATAGTTATCATAAATACCCCCTGTATAACTTTGTTACTTGATTCATACTGAATATGGCTACTTGGTAGCCAAAATGTGCATTTACGATGAATAAACTTATTGTGGAAACAGTGGTATCCAATGTCTCCTCTCTGCATCAAGGTATCCACCGATCAGTAAGGTCAGTTCTATTTGTTGTATTTCCTTATACAAGGTGAGTCAAAAGTCTGTTACCACCTTCCTGTCTTGAATATCAATGCAGTTATGCAAATTCCAATACACGGAATGAATAGGAACTTGAGGGTGCTCTATCTGATGGAGTACCTTTCATCATCTCTAATACGCAAATTAGGACACATCCAAATTCTATCTCGAAAACCGTAAGAGATACACAAAAAAACGCAATTGTACATTTGTTCAATAGCAAATTTCAAACAAAATAAAAAAAGTTCACCAAAAACCGATCAGTGGATCACCTACAATCCTCATTGCAATCTGAGATGTTTAGAGATCGATGAATTGGCCGAGGAGGGCCAGTTCAGTGGCCGCCACGCTTGCCTGATCTGACGCCACTTGATTTTATCTTGTTGGGCTACATCAAAGACAAGGTTTATTCCACACAGCCTACCTTGCAGGAGGATCTGCAACAACGAATTCAGGAAGAATGAAGGGCAATAACACCGGCCACGTTTGTTGATGTCTTGGCATCGTTGAAATGCCGTGTGGAATTATGCTACGGTGCAAGTGGACATCGCATTGAACACTATCTGATTGAAAGAAAGACTTACTTTATAAGCAACAAACAGTAGAAGAGCCAACTGTCCTGTTGCTGAGCTTGCAATGAGGATTGTAGGTGATCCGTTCATCGGATTTTGATGAATTTTATTTTTGTTTGGAATTTGCTATTGAACAAATGTGCAATTGGAATTTTTTGTGTATCTCTTACATTTTTCGAGATAGAATTTGGATGTGTCCTAATTTGCATATTTGAGATGATGAAAGGTGCTCCATCAGATAGAGCACCCTCAAGTTCCTATTCATTCCCTGTATTGGAATTTGAATTACTGCATTGGTAACCAAGATAGGGGTAACAGATTTTTGACTCACCCTGTAAAATAACTTGTCTACCAATGTGGTCTACTGGGGCATGGGAGCCACCCTGTACAACGTTTTTCTGGACGTATTGTCTTGTAATTTGAATCATTTCTTGTATGCAAAATTTAAAATAAATCGACCCATTCTTTTTAGGTGTTGCATTTTTTTTTTCCAGCAGTGTAGTACTGCATCAACTGCATAATATTGCTAATCTTTTTTATCGACGCCTTCTTTAGTTCCACTGAAGTTATCTAAAAGAAATATCACTTCTAAATTAGGAAATGGAAAAAAATACATGGAGTCTCCCAGTCAGAAAACAAAGAACTGATTGTGAGCAGAGCCTTAGCAAGAGGGGGGGGGGGGGGTAACAAGGAGACACAGCACCCAATTTTACTAAGCTACAGTACTGATTTTGAGTTCTCTTCATATGAACTGGTGATTATGAAATGGTCTTTCACATTTGTCATTTCAATATACACATATTTACACACCACAGTTATTTCACTTTAAATTTTTGGGGCTGCTTTTCATTCGTTCATTTTCCCAATGGAGTGGATAAGTTTGTTCTGCTGAGGATATCTTCAGCTTCTCTTATACAAATATATGCAGTGAGAAAGTTTCTTTGCGGCAGTTATTTGAGAGCAGCATTAGTTTCAGGGAAACTTTAAATGTATTTATTGTAAATTATGACACATTTTTGCTTCCGTTTTTAAATTTATGGCTAAATAATTTAAATTTATATTAGTTACCTTAATAAAATAGCCTTACATTTACCTTAATAATAAAAATTTCTTTAAATATAATAATTTGCGACAAATTTGCCTATAAAAAAAACAGTGGCTTTTGTTTAAGGATGGTGTTTATTTCACTTCAAATATTTATGATGCAGTGTCTATAAGAAAGCACCTATTATTCACAGAAATATGGTATTTCATTACAGTTAGCAATAAATGGTGTGTAATGAAGAAATTATGAACTGTCTAACTATTATATATTTTTAACTACCAGTATATGTATTAACAAAAAAGGTTTTAGATTATTGTAATCCATGTATATATAATGGTTTCTTGGTTTGGACAACTGTCATAATCACCTGCATATATGGAATCGAATCTCTTATCTATGAAATTTAGTGGAAAAAAATAAAAAAAAAAGCAAGGAAAAAAAATCGACCATATTTCTTGAACATTATTATTAAAATTTTATTATCATTATTATCAACAAAGACATTTTTAAAATATAAAAATAATTTTTATACATTTACTTGGACACATGCCCTAGTTTTAATTGTGTCAAACAAAATTCCACTTTGTTTCATTTAAAATATTTAAAAATTTATAAAATTAATTTCAAGTTTATTTTTTTTTATACGAACACTGTTTTTTTTTTTCTTAGTTAAAATTTTAGTACACGTGGATTAAAAAAATTTAAAAAATAAAATATGCTAACAATGGAAGACCTCAGCAAATAGTGCTGCATCAATTTACAATATTGCTAATCTTTCTTAATTATCACCTTCATTAACCCCTTTGAAATTATTTAAAAAAAAAAAATCACTTGTATATCTATTTTTAAGAAATGACAAAAAAAAAAACAAAACAAAAAAAACAACAAAAAACACTGATTACAGTCTTTGCAGTGAAAAATTAATAAACTAAGTGTGTTATAAGAGGTTTTTTTCTCAGCCAGCTGAGAAAATTAATTTTAATCACTATAAATAATCCCAAATAAGCAATATTTACAGATACAAAGAGAAAGAACAATAAAACGGATACAATAATGCAATTTTTTTAAAGAAAGAAAATTAGAAAGAAGAAAGGAAAGAATGCATTTTTATATCACAAAGTTTTTATAGAAAGGAAATTATAATTTCTAAATAAATATATTATAAAAACGGAATAAAAAAAGTAAACTTCATTAAAAAATTATAAATTTTAATTTTAAATCTGAGATTTCCAATCCAAAGTAAAGATTCAATTTTTCTGATAAATCGCTAAAAAATGGAAAAATAAGTCAGCATAAAAATAGAGAGAAAAAAAAATGAAATTCAAGTATAACATGATTCTTTGGATGTTTAATGGGGAAGATGGGGAGGGGGGGGGGGGCAGGAGTACAATAACACACAAAACCTAAACATTCTGGAATTTTCTTTTCATCAGCTAAATTTATCATAATTCATCTTAAAGAGTGACAATGTATTTTAAATTTGACAGCCATAACCCATGACATTTCCAATGTTCTCTCCAGGCCTTTTTGAAAGATGTGCCCCACCTGGGCTTGCTGTTTGCTTCTGTCAATGTGCCCCACCCAGTTAATACAGTAGAGCCCCAATAATTCGGGCCTCGGTAGTTCAAGGTTCCATGTATTTCGAGCTGAATCACTCTCAAGCATTATGCCACATATTGCTGATCTAACAAAAATAATTCAATTTCTATTCAATTTCTATTTATTTTTGTGATGATGAGTGGAAAGGAAAAAAGAAACTTTGGTCAATTAAAATTAAGCTAGAAGCCTTGAAAAGACTAGACAATGGTGAGACGTTGAAGAAACTTGCAGGTGAGTATGATGTAGGTGAAATAATAGTAGGTAATGATGCGGTAATGACGACAAAACTGAAAACTTTTCTTCTATCAAATGCTTAAATATTTCGTCTTGAGGAAGAAAAGTTTAAGTTAGTTTGTTTACCTAACCACTTTGTATGGTAAAATATATCTCTCCAGGTCCTATAAATCTTTCCGTCTCGTCAGAGTTTTTCTAAATTCGAGGTACAGTCAGCCCCAATTACCTCTAATTATCAGGGCTCTACTGTAATGAAAAAATTCATAATATGGCATAATGTTTTTATTGTTTTCAATTTTTTTTGTCTGCTAGCTATTTCATCCTGCCACTCACCTGAAATTTTTTTCTGAGGAGAATACTGCATATCCATATCAAAAATATAAATAGTATCATAATAGCAGCAATAATGTACTGTAGTTGGTCTGCAAATCAGTAATTCCAAGGTGATCAAAACATTTCAGGGCCATTTAAGTAACATTAAAATTCATTACAAAAATATTAATTTTATCAAAAATAATAAGTGCTAAATTAGACATGTGACTAGCTCCTTGGAAGGCATAAGTTATTTATAAAAATTAAAATTTTCAATAAATTCTTCTTTCAGTTCTGCTTGGTGAAGAGAACTCTTCTTTATATTACTTTTCTCAATTATTTGAAGTTCAGACACCAAATTTATTTGTATGGTAATTTCTGTTTGAGGTATATTTCGTCATCAGAAGAACTTTCATCATGATACTCCTTTTGTAACTTGAAGGCATATGACTCTTCTTCATCTAAGGCATCTGAATGGCTATTGAGCAAATGGAAACCGTATTTTTCCTTCCGTCGAGTGATACAAATACCGTAAGCACACAATGCACCAACCATTCCAATCAGGGCAATGATTCCTATATAAAATACAAAAATCAACCAATTATAATATTATTAAATATAAAATTATTTGTGCAATCATTGTGCACCATGCTATACTTTCATGGTTTAAGATAATAATAACTGATTTTTTGGCAATTTAAATAACAGTTTTTTTTTATTAATCAAAGATTGACAATATTACTATCCAATACAAAGTCGCTAATAAATGCCCAGAAAAAATTGAAAATATTGTATCTTTCAAGAAAACAATATTCCTAGACAATCAAAAAAAGAAAGAAATCATTTATACGTATTATAAATCATGATTTATAAATTAAAAGAAAATATTTTATGAAAGTAAAAATTTTTTTCTTCAAAGAAAATAATATTCCTACTAATTAAAAAAAAAATTCTACCAAATCCTGGTTGTTGTTTTGCTGATTATTAAAATTGTCCTATTTTATTTCAAATGCCCAACAAAAGGTGAAGAAAAAAAATGGCTTACAATCCAGAAGATGTACCAAAAATTCTCGAATATAGGTTGCACACGACTGTAAATCGCATCCCAAATTTAGAGGAAATTTTGGTACAAAAATTTTTTTTTCCCTCCCCTTAAATTTAAACCAGATCATCATAACTGATAATGCTAATTACATCACTTAAAGTTCACAACAAACAAAATAAATGCCATCTTGAAACAATTTTGATTATATATAAAACTATCAAAACTCTCATCCTCAATGTCACCAAAAATTCACACATGGCCACAAAAAAGGAGGGGGGTTCAAATAAGGAGTCAAAGTAATTTTCACTGCTTCTCAGATCATAAAAAATGGAAAACATCATGAGTTCATTACAGAAAAATGAAAAAAGTGAATAAAGTTCCATTGCAGGGAAGAGGGAGAATGGCTTATTGATGGTCTCTGACACCACCTCCCAGAAAAAAAGCCTGAGCACTGAAAATTTATACATTGTTACATGATCATAGGAAGTCATAATTCTGGGCTTATTATTAGTAGAAATACAATAAACAATGCCTTTTTATGATGATGTAACAATGTATGAATGTGCAGTGCACAGGCTTTCCTTTTAGACTGTGTTCATTCATTTATTCAAAATAGCAGCATACGAAGTAAGCAGTGTTTAAATCTCCATCAAAGTTAGTTTCCTCAATATTTTTTTAGGGATATTTACAAATATCCAAAGGTTTTTATAGGCGATTACTGTTAACAATAACAAGTAGATATTAATTTAATAAAATTTAAGTGGGAAGTTACGGGAAGAGGCAGTGTTCATTAATTTAATCAAAATAGCGGCATGTGAAATGAGCCATGTTTAAATCTCAATCGAAGTTAGTTTCTTTAATATTATTTAGTGATAATTTACAAATATCCAAAGGTTTTTTTATAGGTGATTACTGTAACAATAATAAATAGACATTAATTTAATAAAATTTAAGTGGGAAAATTACGGGAAGAATGGCAGTGTTAGTTTATTTATTCAAAATGGCGGCATCAGAAGAGAAGCAGTGTTTATATCACCATTGAAGCCAGTTTTCTCCATATTATTCAGTGATATTTAAAAATACCCAAAGATAACTAATTTTCTGTAGGTATTACTGTTAACAGTAATAAATAAATATTAATTTAATAAAATTTTAATGGAATATAATAGCATTTTGTTTGTTATTCAATCAAAAACAGCAAAAGCTGACAATGAAACAAACCATATCAACATCAATAGGCAGCCCATCGACAGGTATTTTTGGGTGAGCTCGAGTAAACGTCGCACCCCAGTTTTTCACTCAAAATTGGGTAAAAAATTTTGCGACTTATACTCGAGAATATACAGTAAACAGTATACAGTGCTCCCTCTGCATAACGGCACTCTACATAATGCCAAATTTATAACAGCAAGTCCACATAACTGAGTATTTTTTTCCTGAAAATAAAAACTCAGTTATATGGACTTACCGTTATGTAAAGTGCTGTCATATAGACGGAGCACCTGTACATAAAGCACAGTTGTTGCAACAGAAAATGCGGATGTACAGTGGAAGAAAAAGAAACCCCGAGAAAATTTTTGATTAACATCAAAGATCACTGTTGTTCCAAAATATTTTTTACAGAATTGTAGGCTATTGTCCATTGATAATGATAACAATCATAGAAGGGGAAGTAGGGAAACTTCCTTATACATTGATATAGAAGAAGAAAATTTTTTATTACTAAAGATTTAATGCTTATCTGAAACCAATTGTTGTATACATTTCTTTATTAGAGTTAAAAGTAAACTAAAAAATTTAGTTTAAAATTTTTGATGAGATATTTGTAGAAAAAATTGCAACCGAACATTAAAGTCTGCAGTCACTCCAAATTGTCTCCGCGGGAGTTTTGTGAAACTGTGGTGCTGCTGCAGTTTTGGCTCCAATCACAGGAATTGTTTTGCAGTTTGGGTCGTTTATTTAATTTCATTTAAAAGATATTGTAGAACAAATATTATTTATTTTTTCTTTGTTGTGTAGTTAAATAAATTGTTAATGAAAATAAGTATAATTAAAATACAAATTAAAAAAATCAAATAGATGCATGATCATAATACTCTCATATCATGATTATAGTACACAAAATGTTTCTTTAAATTTACAATTCACTTATTAACAAGAAATGAACACAGCATGGTAAGATTCTGTAAAAAAAAAACCCTGACTTTTTGGATAGAGTGAAAGTGATAATAGGGGCTTAGAAGACGTCTTACATAAAGGAACTTATAGAGCGGGGAGGGAAGAAAAATGTCGAGAGGGAAAGCCAAAGGCACTAAAAGAACCCTTAGAAAGCCCCTTGACAAATAAGAGAATTGCTGGAGGGAGAGGGGGGTGGGGGAAAGGTAATGAAAGAATGGTGCCTCTGCGAAGGTTAATGTCATTATAAGGAATTGAATTTCTTGAGAAAAGGACTCGCACTGCTTGCTTTCTTATTTTTTATGGAAGTTGTTATGAAGAATATAAAGACTAACGTCCTGTTAGGAGTGGCCACGAGAATTTAAGTGTTTAGCGAATGTATTTTGTTCACTCAGTATTTTGTATTACATCCAGACAAGTTTTTATTTTCTGGCTAGAGAATTGAGGAGAGATATTTGTAATGCAGTGAAAAGAAAAAAATAAAAAATTTGGAAAACTGCTCTCTTAATATTTGAACTCTTTCTCTGATTATACTTGAAATGTTATTTATTTTTTAAGAGTATAATTCTGTTTTAAATTTATTAATAATAAAAGGCAATAAAGTTTTATAAAGACACAATTGAAATTTTATTTTTGAAATGTTGTCATTCATTTTAGATTTTATCATTTTGTAAATAAGAGTTAACAGGAAAATAAGCTTGGAGCCAAAACAGCAGTCGCGCCATCATGCGGTGGAACAGAGAGCTACGGAGTTTCACTACTTCCCTTTTATGATTATGGTGATAAAAAAAATAATAAATATTTTTAAGCAGTTCAAAATAAAATTTTTTTCAATAAAGAATATTATTACAACAATCAATATGATAAGGTATGTTGTATTGGGTCACCTCAAAATACAATGTGGTGGATGAATAGGAAGGCTTTTGTTTTGACAAATTATAGTTCAATGACTGATAGTCACAACTAATACAAACCTCATTTCCATAAAAATTGGGACAGGGTGAAGACGTGTGACAGCAAAAATATTAATACAGTTTAACTCGGATAATACGAACTCGATTAATACGAAAACCCCGCTTAATACGAAATTATTTTTTGGTCCCGGTCCCGTTTGTTTACTTTCCTTGAAAAATTACCCTCTTAATACGAACTTTTTTTTTTATCAAAAAACCCAGTTAATAAGAAAAAAATTTGCAAAGTAAATGAAAATGTTTTACTAAAGAACGATTTTAACAGTCAACTATGATTGGATAAACAGTGTAGAGCAGCAAATATCCCACAAGCTACACTTTTGCAAATATGAGACGCCATTTTTGATCCTGAAATTGTTTCGGGAACATGTAAGAGAGAAGCTAAAGGTAAAGCAAGCTTTGGATACAATAAAAGGCAGTGGCTACGTACAGTGCAACCTTGTACGCCTTCCGTTCAATACAAAGGAAGTGACAACATGTACTGCCATCTACCAACAGATTCAGATTCCAAACTATCTAAAATTTCGAAACAAGCAACATTGCAGATTCCCATCGCATAATGAGAAAATGCAACGCTTTAAACAATTTTATCTTAGCTTCAAGCAGCTAATATGGAATAGAATGAATATTGTTAATGGCGCCGATCATCAGCATATCAAAACAATGTATTCATTTTCATTGCGGAGGCCTTCTCTCTCGGTGGTCACGGCTATATCCCCATTTACAATTCCCTCCGACGCACTCAGGTCCCCATCTACTTAGTTAGTATTTCTGCTCCTACCTCCGGGAATTCTGAACTTGAAGTTTCCTGCAGGCCTATGTCTGCCGTCGGTTCTGCCACAACCAGCGGTTGTCGGTGACTTCGCATACCATACTCTACTGCCATTCCCTCTTCCTCCGAACTCTCATCAGCCGAGGCTCCTGTATAAGTTTTGATCGCCGTTTTCTAGTGCCCCTTTTTTGGCTTCCGAGAAACACTGCTTCAACCGATCTATATGCACAGTTACAGTGTCGTGTTTCTGAGTACCTTTAATTTCATAGTTCATATCTATGATTTTGCATATGTCTCTGAAAGGGCCCAGTTATATAAAGGAAAATTTCCTTTTCCGACCTTCCTTCCGCAACAGTCATATCCGCGATCCTATAGCAAGTGTCTGTATGGGGCGTTCCTTATTTACCAGCAGTAACGGCCTGCGTCTGTTGACCAGATCCTGCTCCTAGACATCCCTCCTAATTTGGGTCAAGCACTCGAACAGTTTTGAACAGTACTCATGTGTGTATCCTTCTCAGAAGGCACCACTTCCATCTCGGTGGCCCAATCGGGTGGTTCACCCAGATCGAGACCATACAGCAGAAATGCCAGACTTTCACCTAGGGAGTCATGCTGGCTGGTGCGCAATACATACAACGCATAATCCAGCATGTCGTCCCAACGTTCTGGGTGATCATCGCACAAGGTCATAATGGTCTCGCAGAGCGTCTTATTATGATGCTCTGAGATACCATTTAACGTTGGCTTGTACACCGTGGTAAGCTGGTGATGGATTCCTAGGTCCTCACACAGGGCACCGAACACCTCAGAGGCGAAGTTTGCCCCCCGATCACTGATGACCTGCTGAGGCACTCAGTAGCGACATACGATGTTTTTTGCAAATGCCTTCGCCACAGTACCAGCTGTTTGGTCTGGCAATGCCTCAGCTTCCGTGAATCGGGTGAACAAATCGGTCATCAATAGGATGGACCGATTCTCCCTGTATGGCCGCTGCACCGGACTACCATGTCGATGGCCACCTACTGGAACAGGAAATTTGCAATAACCCGCTCTTGCCAGGGAGCCCTAATCATACAGCATATACTTCTCTGGCATGACTCACATGTACATATCTTACGGACTACGTCGTCTTTGAGTCCTGGTCGGTAGAATTCCTCCTTAATTTTATGGGTAGTGACGCTAACACCACGGTGGCCCCCCCCCCCCCCCCCCCCCCACACGCCAGCGTGTGCGTGTTTTAGAACCTCCTCTAAGAGCTGAAGGAATGCAGATCCAGCCATGCCCCATGGTGACGCAATTCATGCCAAACCAAAACACTGCCCTCTAACGTGTACACTCCTCCCGCTATGCACATTTCTGACGCATTCCCCATTGCAATTTTTAACGAGCTAATCCATCAGTCTTGGAACTGAGCCCTAACTATCTCCTCTCAGAGGTTCCTGGCATGCAAATCAAAAATGATGGTGCTGCATTGTCATGACAGTAGGTCCGACACAACATTTATCCTCCCTTCCACATATTTTTAACTGAAATCAAACACCTCCAGCACCCATCGCAGCACTCTTTAGTTAGTATTGCGCTTTAATGGTGGCGATGGAAACTGACCGTAACCGGTAGTTCCTTCTTACCATGGGAATCCTAAATAAGTGGGCAGAACGAGTGGTATAAGAATGAAACTCGCTTTGATATTGAATGGGAAAAGAAAATGTGAGAGAAACTTGACGAGAAAATACCTTATAAGTAAACATTGTGAGATTACTTAAATAGAGCTTGGCCCAAACATCGGCCTGACCCTAAACTCTGCAAAGTCCGAGCTTCTTTTCTTTGGCAATGCCCCCGCCGATCCTGCATTCTCTACAATCCTTCAGAATGCCAAGATTTTAGCTGACGAAGTCTACCTTTTAGGCACCCCCGTCACTGATGCTACCATTCCGATTGCGTTGGGGAAAAATCTTCAGTTTTCAGCTCCATGATGACCAAAATCAGCCAACTTCAATCCCACTATGCTCTGTACATCCTTCAACACTCCCTTAGTTTATCTCGCCTCACCTACATCTTGCACTCTTCCCCATCCTTGAAATGCATAACATCCCTTCAGAACCTTGATTCTTTGTACAGATCAGGCCATCAGTCCATATGCAACATTACCTTTTCCACCACCTCCTGGAGGCAAGCCACACCTCCCATCAGGATGACAGGTCTTGGTATCCACCTGGCTGAAGGAAGTATGCTCTCTCCCAGCCTTCCTGGCTTCCTCATATTCAGCCAGCGACCTCGTCTTTTCCATTCTTACAAATGCTGGCTTGCTCCCTAAAATCCATCATGTTGCCGAAGCAGAAACACTCTGGATACGAGACGAATTTCCACTCCCAGCTCCTAAGCTCTGCTAACTTCAATGAGTCTGGTTGAACCTTCATGACATACGCACTCATAAACCCCTCTTTACCGAAAAACCTGACGCTACATCAACTGCCTGCCTACATACAGTTAGCACAAGTGAATCAGCGAGCTGGCTACATGCTCTGCCTTCCTCCGCCCTTGGTACCTTCGTTGACGACAACCCCAACCGCATAGCCGTCGGTCTTCGTTTAGATGCCCGCCTACGATTTCCACACCCTTGCTGCTGCAGTGCAACTATTGATGAACAGGCCCTCCACCCCCTTAGCTGCGACAGCTTTGGCCGTAGAAGCCGGCATAGTCATATAAATGACACAATACATCAATACATCGTACCCTCATCACCTCAGGCATTCCATCATCACTGGAACCCACCGGTCTTTCTCGAAGCAATGGCAAATGCCCCGAAAGAGTAACCCTCTCCGCTTGGAAGTCATGGAAAATGATACTTTGAGACGTCACGTGTGTAGATACCCTCGCCTGCTCCTACCAAGACGGAAGCTCCAGGGAGGCTTGTTACGCAGCAAACCCTGCAAAAGCAAGAAAACGTTGAAGTACGCTGATCTACTAAATAACTTTCTGTTTGCACCCATCGGCTTCGAGACTTTCAGCCCCTGGGGGTCTAGTGCCCTGTCCTTCCTAAGAGACCTCGGTTCCAGACTTTCTGCCGCTCCCAGGATAGATCCATGGAGTTTCTCCACCAAAGAATCTCACTGGACATCCAGAGAGGAATGTGGCTTGCATCATCGCTTGTCTCCCCCTGGCTACTCCCTTCAACGAAATTTTTTTCATTTAACCCCTTGTTTTGTGGACATTTCCATTATCCTCTTATTGATATGATTAAGTGATATTTTATCATGTGTATGTGTGTTTATTTTTTGGTGTTTTTTTTCACATAGGTTGGCTATTCTACTGTTAAACATTACGAATTAATAGGAATTTGAAGATGCACACCAAAATAAAATTCCGTAACAGCGTCGGAAATATATTAAAGAGAAATATAAAAGAAGTAGTAATGTAGACGAGAAAATAAACCCAGGCTTTGATTACGTGAAGTAGCTAACATGTTAATATGAAACTCCCAAGAGAGGTCAGATGATAGATACTGAAAGGAGGTAAATGGGGAAATTAAATGAGAGTTATAAAGAAGCGAAAACTTATCGAGGATTACACGTTTATTACGTTGAAAAAAAAATAATATACCGTAATTTACGGTAATAACGCCGCAGCGGTAGTTAGGCCGCACCTATAAAAACGTATCATTTTAGAAAAAAAAACGGTAGTTAGGCCGCACCCCCCTCCCCCTTTATGATAGGCAAGTAAAACGAATTGTCTATGATGTACAATCATGACAACAACGATTTCAGAAAACTGATACTGCTTTGAAGTGATGCAGTTGCATTCCGTCCTGATGAAAATCAAACGAAATTAGCACATAATATACATTACAGTACCTTAATTTTCCTGTATATACAATGTACAGTTCATTATTTATTACATTTATTTGCTTTTCATTTGAATTCCCCACTGCCCGTCGCCATTTTATCACATCGAAACAAAGTTGTACTTCATGGATTGAGAAGGTACATTCGTATCTTTTTTTGCACCGGAAATTCAAATGAAAAGTTGCATAATGAACTTCAAACGAAATTAGCACATAATATACATCACAGAACTTTAATTACTCTGTATTTACAATGTATAGTTCATTATATATTATAATATTTCACTTTTCATCTGAATTTCCCGTCGCCAATAAAATACGAATGTAAGTTTTCAAATATGAAGGCCAACAAATATGTTGTAAAGTAGCATTCTGTTCATATTTCACTTTTTATTCCGATCCCAACTCGAAGTATGTTCCGAATGAGTTTATAGTTTTGTAATGAATCTGAAGGCACAAAACACGTCAGGATACACGTTTTTTTTAAGGATAAATCTTCACTTTTAGGTGACGGCGATGCGCACTCGCTACGCTCCCACTACACAACGGCCAACTCCCGCAGCCAGTTTATGATTGGCCCGCACACACACCATATAGTGAAAACGGGAAACGAATTTGGTCTTTAAGGAGAACAAGTTGCCTGTTAGCGTATTTCTTTTGTTTTTTTTAATTAAAATTTATTATAGCTGGATACACGGTAGGGGCGAAGGAGCTGAAGATAAAAGCGAAGATTGTTTTACATTTTTTATTTTTTAAAGTTTTTTTTTCTTAGGTTTCGAATTTTCTTTAAAGTTTCGTTTGATTTCTCGTAGATTTTTGCGTTTTTAACGCTTATATTTTTTTTCATAAAAGAATAAATGCATTGAAATCTAATAAATCCCCGCCAGATTATAATATAGGAAAACAAATAATTACGCGTAAAACAAAGTTTGAAAGCATAACGAGTTTCTGTGGCAGTTAACTCTTATCAAGAACAGATGAAGGGATGCTCTTGCTCTTATTTACTGATCGGACCATGGAGCAATTAACCATGAGCGCCATGGATCGGACTTTTTATCTTGATGCTCAAAGCGAATCTGCCGCCGCGGCATTACTGTAATTACATTTATGAACTGCCGCCGCGGAGATTTTACATTTATGAACTACACGGTAATTAAAATTCTGTCATGTATATTATACGCTAATTTCGTTTGAAGTTCATAATACGACTCTTCATTTGAATTTCCCGTCGCCAAAAAAAAATACGAATGTTACTCAATATGAACAGAATGCCACTTTACCACATCAAACATGTTGTTGGCCTTCATATTTGAAAACTTACATTCGTATTTTATTGGCGACGAGAAATGCAGATGAAAAGTGAAATATTGTAATACGAGGGCTGTAAATTAAGTAATGGCAACAGAGGTATAATTCAATTTTTAATGAACTTACAAGTACAATTGCATTACATTCTTTCTATGTAATCACCAGCAAAGCTTATAACCTTTTGCCAAATGTCGGGAAGCCATTGTAGACCAGTGGCATGGTGTTGATTGTTGATGTGAGCGACCGAGCGCCCTACTGCGTGGAGTACAGATGAAACGTTATGAAATCGGTGACCTCGGAGGGGTTCCTTCAACTTCGGAAACAGATCGAAGTCACAAGGACTCATGTCGGGTGAGTAGGGAGGGTGTTCCAGGATTTCCCACTGCCACCGTCGCAATAGGAGAGTGACTTTGTTTGCGACATGGCAACGAGCGTTGTCATGCAACACGATAGTGAGATTGTTGTGCAATAAACGTGGACGTTTGCGCCGCATAGCCGGACGCAGATGGTGCTGTAGAAATCGGCAATAGTAATCTGCGTTGACAGTTTGTCCTTCAGGTACAGCATGTGTAAGAATCACACCGTCCCAGTCGTATGCCACAATCAGCATAACTTTCACCCGACTGGGTTCCTGTCGAAATTTCTGTGGACGTGGCGAACCTTGGTGACGCCATTCATTTGATTGACGCTTTAATTCAGGCTCATAGGCTCGTGCCCATGTCTCTTCAATGGCGACAATACGCTGCAGAAATGCGTCTCCTTCAGTGCGGTAACTCTCCAAGTGGGTGTCAAGCCAGTGCATACCAGTGCCATTTCTGTACTTCAGTTAGTCGATGTGGAACCCAGCGGGAAGCAATTTTCCTCATGTTGAGAGATTTCTTCATTATGCACCACACCGTTTGATGACTCAGACCAACCTCTAAGGATAATTCTCGGACAGTCCATTGGCGTTCTGTGGTAAGGAGACCGCTCAGGATGTCAATCTGCTCTTGAGGAATGGAGGGCCGACCTGTGCGTTGCAAATCCGCAGTCTCATTCTGACCCAAACGAAATGCTTGAACCCATCGTGCTACTGTCATATACGGTAAAGCATTTGTGCCACAGGCTTCCACTAATCCTCGATAGCATTCTGTTGCACTTTTGTCACGACCGCTGATCATCTTTTGAAAACATGCTTTAGAGCGATGGAAACGAAACTCCTCACTTTAACGCCACACAACAACTATCCTTTTAAGCAGATCGACCGTTTATTGCACTCTACACATCGACAACAGCGCCACCTCACCGCTCCCATATCCTATTTGCGCATGCCCGCCCTTCTGCGAGTTTCAAGGTTACGTTGCCACTATTTAATTTACAGCCCTCGTATATAATGAACTATACAATGTAAATACAGGGTAATTAAAGTTCTGTGATGTATATTATACGCTAATTTCATCTGAAGTTCATTATGCAACTTTTCATTTGAATGTCCAGCGCCAAAAAAAAATACGAACGTACCTTCTCAATCCATGAAGTACAACTTTGTTTCGATGTGATAAAATGGCGACGGGCAGTGGGGAATTCAAATGAAAAGCGAATAAATGTAATAAATAATAAACTGTACATTGTATATACAGGAAAATTAAGGTACTGTAATGTATATTATGCACTAATTTCGTTTGATTTTCATCAGGACGGAATGCAACTGCATCACTTCAAAGCAGTATCAGTTTTCTGAAATCATTGTCGTCATGCCGTTTGGAAAAAAAACCGGTAGTTAGGCCACATAGGCATTTTTTACAACTTTTTTATTAGATAAGCTGCGGCGTTACTACCGTAAATTACGGTAAGTAGTTTTATCTAGATTTAAAGTTAGTTGCTACAAATATTCCAATGACACAACCTGGTCAAACCATCATTCATTTCAGAGTGGATGGCTAAAATAGAAGAATCTGCAAAAGATAAGGTTGCATCGTCTGCATAGAAAATTGATGATAGGGGAGACAAAAAAGAAAGGTGATTGATGAATAGATTAAACAAGAGTGAAGAAAAGATTGAACCTTGAGGCATACCCATATCACCTGTGAGGATGGAAGTAATGTTATTGACCGAAAGAGTACAACGTTAACTAGATAGAAATCCGATGAGCCAGGTAGGAGGAGGGCCTCGAATATTAAAAAATGTTTCGAGTTTATGTATAAAGAGACAATGTGGGATAGAGTCGAACTCTTTTAAATGTGCATATGGAACGAAACTCTTTTAAACGTTGTTGTCGAAATGTGCATATGGACAACAAATAATTTTCTGGAAATAGTGGTTTCTTAATTTATTTTATTTATACAGTTTACCGTTTTCCAGTATTTTTGACAATTTTCGTATCCAGATTTGTAACACAGCAACTCAATAGGGAAATAAAATAAACACACCATGTCCACAAAACTAAAGAAGAAAATCCCGAGTCTTCTATTAAAATGGTGATAAAGACTTATAATGGGGTTAGGTACACATAAACCACGGGAACTCAAAAAAATATGTTAAGTCGAAAATAAGAAATAAAATATAAAAACATGCTACAGGTAGAGGATATAGTTAGATAAATTTATTAATGGCAGTTTTGAAGCTATAATTCATATACGTTAATAATATACTTTAAAAGGTATCAACTCACAAGACACTTCACGAAATATACACTAGGAGCAAGAACCACACCTTGTGTTCAGTTTGCGTGTGGTCAGCAGATATCGCATTGCTAAATTTGAACTTTCTCATGTTTTATTTTTCTTTTTTCAGATTTGTTTCGTTATCTCTTAATGTAACGTATCTCCGAAAAGTCATAACTCGAATGATCTTAAGTCGAGGAGAGGCTGTAGGCTTTCCAACTAAAGTTTGATTGGGCATGTCCAATTAAATTTCTAAGTACAAAATTGTTAGACATTGTTAATTTTGTTTTAGAACAGTGTCTAACAATTAAAATTGGAAATTCAACTGGACATGCCCAGTCGAATTTTCACTGGATAGAGTAAAATAAAGTAGCTACCAATATAGAATACAAACACATGCTAATATTTGCTAAGTTACCTGCTAAAATAACAAATGTATTGCGATGTATGCCAAGGATAGATTCATCTTTTTCCAGAATAAAATCAATTTCAGTGACAACTTCGTTAATAACAGTTACTTCCTGCTGAAATAAAAAATAAAAAATAAAAAGTCTTTTTACAATGATTGTGAGGGGGAGGGGTTAATTACTAGGTAACCACAAAAGTTCTTGCAGTTTTTATGTTGCCATAAAAGGAAGTGATAGAAGATATGCAAATGAGTGTACAGTGTGGTCCAAAATCTGTCAGGGGGGAGCAGGAAGGTTAGCCTGTATAAATACAGGGCTGTTGGGCATTTACATCAATCACATCTCATGCAGAAGTGAAGACAAATGGGGGTATTGAAGGAGATGGTTAGGTGTTTTCAAGGTGGGCTTATCAGCAGCAGCATCAGCATCAAGTCGCCGAATGCATCTTGAGTTTGGGGATGATGCTGTGAATGAACGCACCGCAAGGCATTGGTTCCAGAAATTCAGGTCGGGAGAATTTGCCATTTCTGATGAACCTCGTAGTCTAGTGTATCTGGTGGACTAGATGCCAAATGGTTCACTACGAGCTGCTATCAATTGGCCAAACCCTCGCTGGGGACTTGTACTCCCAGCAGTTGGAACGTGTGCTACAGGCATTGCAGCTGAAGGAGCCAGCATTGGTGAATCGCAAAGGGGTACTCTTTCTTCATGACAATGTCTGGCCACATGTGGTGCGTGGGTGTCCAGGGAAACCATAGAGCAGCTGGGCTGGGAAACATTGTGTCAGCCACCTTACTCACCAGATCTTGCTGTAATGGATTATCACCTTTTCCATTCTCTGGACAACCATCTTCGTGGAAAATCCTACACCAATGATACAGATCTGCGAAAGGCATTCACGGACTTCTTTGAGTCCAAAACTGGCAAGTTTTACAGCCAGGGGATTGATCAACTGGAGACACATTGGCAGAAGATGCTTGACGCCAATGGGGATTAATTTGGGGACTAGCAATACGCTAATTTTTGTGCACATCATTTTGTTTTCCAGAATTAAAAACGGCAAGAACCTTTGTGGTTACCTAGTACTTTCAAAAGAAAATAAAGGAAGAAAGGGTAGGAAAAAGAACATTACAGACCTTTATCAGAGAAATATAACCAGATGCACTGACAGATACAATATATCGACCAGGAAGCAAGAGGCGCCAAAACTCTCCAATTTTGGATGAGTAGATAACATTGCTGAAATTCTTAATGCTTATTGTAGCTCCTTCAATTAACTCTTCATTTTCACCCTTTACAATTCCCCGAATACCTTGATGCGCCTAAATTTATAACAAAAAATTACAATTCCACCCAATTGTTTTAAAATGGTTACTTATATAATATACTTATTGAATACAAAAGAAATAATGGCTTTAAAATGCATTAAAGAAAGTAAACAGTTCAGAGAAAACAGATATTGGCTAGTTTAACCTTTTATTCCTGGCATTATAATAGTATCATTTTTATTATTTTGATACTGCAAAAACTTTGTTTGTTAATTTCAAATAAGGAACCAATGGAACATGTCACCATCATAAAGACACCATATGTCCATAAGATTTTATTTCAATTGTTCCTCACATCGCCAGTTCCACACTTGGCAACTATGAATAAGTGGATGTATCAGATGTGTGGTAGCAGAGGATAACATTCTGATAGCACAGCCTCCCAGACATCCTGATCTCGTGTCCTGTGATTTCTTCTTCTGGGATTACGTCAAAGACAGTCTACCTGCTGTCACTATCACAACTACGAATGAACTATGAGGTTGCATTAATACTGCACTCATCACCAATGTCTCAAGCATGCTTCGCTATGTTTGGGCTGAATTAGATTAATCTACTGATATCTGTTATGTCACACGAAGAAGCCACATAAAACATAGCAAAAAAAAGGAGTATATAAAAAAAACAAAAAAAAAAAACAAAAAAACTAGAGGTGCGCCAGAAAAATCGGGACAAAAAGTTTGCAAAAAACCTTAGTTTATTTAAATATACAACTTGCATTTCTACACAAAGATGTTATATTTCAGCAGTCTGATAGATTTTCTCACTCCATAAAACCCCTCTCACTGCAAACACTTCTTCGATTCTTTGTCGAAAGCAAGCATATCCTCTCTTCAACTGGTCCTTAACAAAGTTTACAAATGCTGCTCCACAGCAGTTTGAAGTGATGCGAAACTGGGATGTCCGGACTTATTAGACACCCTTTCAATAATGCTCCATACAGGGAGTTTAAATATGGACTTTGAAAGATTTAAATACAATTTACTGGGTGCATACACACTATGAGAGGCAAAAGAATTTGGACACTCCGCATTTTTCAGAAAATTGCTTTTTTATTATTTTATTTAGTAACAGGTAGGTCCTCCTTTTCCGCTATCAACCTTAGGCGATAGATTGGCATGAAACAAAGCCTCTAATGATTTTCAAATCAAGGGTAATGCCCAAGAACACTTTGTCAACAATGTCCTGAACCAAATAAATAATTCCCAAAAATTCTGAAAAAAATTCTGTAACTGGCTCTGAAAAAAAATTTGCTTTCTTTGAGGCCTAGTAGTTGTTGCACAAACTTGTAAGCAGTTGTTCCTTTTAGTTAAAAAAAAAAACAACAAAAAAACAACCTGCGTCAAGGTCCTTTTTTGAAGATATCTCTAAAGACATGATGCTTTAAAGCAATCAATCCAAACAATATCAATCAAAACAAACAACAATCCTGAGTCACTGACGAGTCGCGCATCCAGTGACTAGCCGTGGCTGATGGTGCTTAACTTCACTGAAGTTGTGGTTCTGTGAAAGCCCACCAGCCCACAGCCTTCCCCTATGATGTTATTCCAAGGTAATCTAGAATAACAGGCAGGTCCAGTTTGTCAGAAGTGCTTAAAGCGCAAGCATATTGTGACGTCACTGGAATACTTATGGCTTTACTTCTGGCATGTGCGGTAGTCATTATTCGGGTCACAAAAGAAAACGTTTTCACGTAAAAAAACAAAACTCTTACGTTGATTTCTGAAGAAACGTTTATTTGTAAACTTACTATTTTATAAATTAAAATTTCCTAATGCCTGCATAAATAAAGTTATTAAGAAATAATATCGAAATTATCATCTGTCTCTTAACTGCCAACGGTTCCGACGAATCAATTTCGAAATCTTAACGAGGAATGATAATTAGGCCTAATGATAATGAGAAATACGTTATTGTCCTTGTCTCTGTGTTCGCTTAACTATCCGCACATTGCGCGATGAGTGAACATGAGACCAAGGTAAATGATTTTACATTTTAAAGACACCCACCCACTCCCCTTCTAACGAACTGATATATAACCCTTTTTCTATTTAGTCTCAGTAAATTTCACTTACCTTGGTCGCATGATCAGTTATCGCGCGATGTGCTGATAGTTAACATCAACCCTGTGTTCACATTAAAAAGATAATACGTAAGTACATTTTACAATAATTATAAATTACGTAAGTCCCTTCATATAATGGCATTATTATTTAATTAAAATATATAGTATAAAGAATGAGAATTGTGAAGGAAATGAACGAGTCGTCAAGTGTGGCTATCGCACAACTGCTTTCATTGCCACCATGTTTTAGTTTCTGTTGAGGTTTCGATTTAGCGGGTATAGGTTTCGATGTATTCCAGTGACGTCAAAATATGCTTGCGCAGTAAGGCAATTTTTACTACTTCCGGCAAACTGACCCCCACCTTGTTCTAGATCACCTTGATGTTATTCTATGATGTTTGAATTTTATTAATAATTATTTTATTCGCAATAATAAAGCTTAGGTTTTTTTTAACGAAGTTTTTAAGAATGATCGTCAACAATAAGTTCTCCTAATGGGTTAGCAATGTCGAGAGAGAGGAGATTCTCAGAATTTCTCAGAAGCTAACTCATTAGGAGATTGTTGCGTTTTTTATAGGTTTTTTTTGGAATAGATATAAATAAAAATAAAAGGGATGACTTTCGTTTTCTGACCGGTATGGTCGTGCTAAAGAGAGTGGCTAAGAGGCATGGGTGTTAGGCCTATTTTAGCGATCTCGTTTTTTCCAGTTATGGATTGAATGATCGCCGCACTTATTAAAATGAACTTAAGTCACAGTGATGTCGTTCCCATAACGGAAAAACTAGCTTGATGGCAATTAAAATCAATCTTTGTTGGTTTTCAATGCAACTTTGTACTTCAAAGAGGAGCCAACCATAATTGACCCGGTGTTCGATGTCAACAGCGATCGTTTTGAAGGCTGGGAAATCCTCTGGAGCCAAATGATTCTAGCCATCAAATTTCAAGAATTTGTTGAAGCTGACAAGGATACTGCAACAAGCAGCACAATATCAGACCTTGAAATATGTGCATCAGTTTCTAAAAGTGAAGAGAACGAAGAACTCTGTATCAATGAAGCCAGTGATGATGGTGAATGTGATGGTCAGCCGGTGCCACCCAAAACACAAGTAAACTGTTTTTTAAACTTGACTGGCAAATTTTTAACGGCACAAGAAAATGTTCCAGAGAAAATTTTCAAATCATTGTTTAAGTTACAAAATTATGTTCAAAATACTGTAAGTGTTAAAAAGCAGTCAACGTTGTTAGATTATTTCCAGAAAAAATGAAACAAATGTAATCAAAAAATGAAATAAATTATTATTTGCTTATAACGAAATTTGGATATAACGAATTTTTTTCCTGGCCCCCTGAATTTCATTATAACGAAATTTTACTGTATAAGTAAGGAGAAAGGGAACTTAGCAACAATATGAATTTATTACAGAGATGCATTTCAGTCTTATACCAATATCACACCCAAAATCACCTACCAATAAAAGTCAAATTTACTTATTTTATAACTTAAAGAACATCCAACTTACTCTAATTCCACTTATAATTTTTTTATAACTTAGTAGTTTCTTAAATATAATTTTTCAGACATCAGTTTTCAAACCACAAGTCGATTTCAGCTTTGCCTCAATTCACCGCATACACAACTTCACACTGGTTAATCGTCTTGGCTATCTAACACAGAATAACTCATCATTGTTTTTCTTTTTCGATCCTTTTCTATACTTTTTTTTGGAAGATCCAAATAAAAAAAATGGGATCCACTTACCTTAAAATGTTTCTTGTTGCACTAGCGTCATTGGGGTTCAAATTTGCAACATACATGAATTTTATTTTTCATTATTTGATTAATATGTATGCTGCAAGAGTATAGAGTGGATGGGCAATTAATGGTTGCTATCATGTCTCTGTACGGATAAATGGCATTCAGACCGCTCACAGTGGGTGTTGGACTCCGCCACGGGTGCGTACTGTCGCCCCTCTTGTTCATTAACTTTATGGACTGGAAGACGGGGGCAGTCGAGGCGACGAGCTTTTTTGTGTGGGCGACTGCTCTGTGGAAGGTTGCTCTTTGCTGACGACCTTGTCCTCCTTGAGTCTTCTCGCATTAACCTTCAGCATGCATTAGACTGGTTTGCAGCAAAATGTGAAAAAACTGCGATGAAGATCAGTGTGGCTAAGACTGAGATTCTGGTCTTTTCAAGACAGCCTACTCAGTGCGCTCTACATGTTAGAGGAGCCCCTTGAGACAGATGGAGAAGTTCAACTATCTCGGGATTGCATTCACGAGTGATGGGTGGCAGGAAAGAGAATTGGATGCTCGGATCAGTGCAGCAAGCTGTGTCAGACGTGAAGTGTGGTGATCCGTGGTAACGAAACGAGGGCTGGGAAACAAAGCCGAGATCTCAGTCTTCAAATCTATCTTTGTCACCATTCTCACCTATGTCATGAGTCTTGGGTAATGACCGAAAGAGTGCGATCGCGGATACAAGAGGCTGAAATGAGATTTCTCAGAGGTGTGGCAGGTATTACCCTACTAGAGGGGTGGATTTCCAGTTTCGTGCACTTGTTTTGCCAAATTTTCCTGTTTTCCACCGAAAACCACCCACATGAATGGATTTCCAGTTTCGTGCACACTTTTGGCCAAATTTTCCTGTTTTTCATTGGAAAGAGTGCACAGCAGCACAATAAGGGAGTCTTTAGGTGTTGAGCCGCTACTTCTCTGCATTGAGAGATCTCAGTTGCGCTGGTATGCTGCAAACTGGTCTTTCTAGGCAGTTGTTATTTTCCAAGCCGGTGGGTAAGCGATCAAAGGGTTGGCTTAGAACCAGGTGGAGAATCTGGGTTCGAGTCGCTTGGGTATTACCAGGGAGGACATGCGCCTGATGGCGGAAGATCACGATCGCTGGAGATCCTCCATAGGGCTGCTGCCCTGCGACCCTAACAGACTAACAGATAAGCGGGCTTGAAAAGTAAGTAAGTGTCTGCTTCAAATGTTCAAGTTACAAGTTTAAAACGTGAGCAATTTATACATGAACTGTGGTCTTGGCCTCTCATCTTGTTTCTCATCTTATACTTTTGTTTATATTATATAGTTTATATTTTTCCCAATTTGTGACAGTTATATATAAGGGACGCTTATATATCTGTCAGTGGGTGTCGCATGGCCCCGGCGGTAACGAAGGCATTAAGTTTCGTTGTTCTTTTGTTTTCCCCGTCGCGACACCGTTTGAGGGCATGTTTCATTATAGTGTTAAGTCTTTCTTTTTGTAAGTTTTATGGATAAGCTTTTGTTTGTTGTTTTGGTGTCTTATGGGTTAAATTTCTTGTTGCTGTTTGAATGTCGGGTTTTGTTGTCGCGGTTCCGCCGTTGGTGTGACTGCGATGGTCGCGATTGTTGTTGGGAGCTGGCATCGTTTTCTCGGAGAAGATTTCCGAGATGATGATGTCGTGCTCCCAGCAATAGTTTGTTGCGTGAGATTATTTAAATTTATGGATGTTCGTTTTCTAAAAAAGAGCTGATTTTAGTTACTTTTCTGTTTGGAATTCGCTCAGAGAGGCCATGCCTTTGCGTTCCGGTACGAAGATCTTGCACCATAAACGGGGCAGATGCCATAAAAACTCGCTGAGATGCAATTATTTTTTTCCCTTTGGTTTAAAAATATAAGCTGATTTTATAGCTAATTTGATCTCCCAGTGTTGAGTTATTACGATGTGTTATGATAATCTTTAAAGTTTTTGTTTGTTTACACTGTTGTTATGAAATAAGACTGTTCGATTTTGATTTGAAACACTCTTCAGAAAAACGCCAAGCGACCTGCGATGCAGCGCAGCCTCACTATCTGTGCCCTGATTAGTCAACAATGGAAATGGTGAGTGACTTTTCCTATTTGCATTCTCCACATTGGACGGTAATTAAGTGCAGCGAGCTGGGCCCTGTAAAGGATTAAAAGACGCTGTGATGTGCTGTTTAGACAATAAGTTGTTGTTAAAGGCAGAGTAAGGCAGACAATTAGTAGTCGCATGAGAGGTGTGCAGATACGACGATGGGTGGACGTGGGCAGTTTGAAGTACTGGTTTAGTCTAGGTAGCTTAGAGCATGCGCGTGCATTTGAACACAAAAACACCCCTTTATACACTTGGGACAGACTCAACCCTGCTGCGGAAGGTCAGGCGATTGCATTGAGGAGCCCGCCATGGAGGGGTTACTGTGTCCTCCCCTCCCCTGTTTAAGGATAGAAAGGAGACACATGGCGTCAGGGTAGGCGTTGAATAGTTGGATGATAATTTGAGGGCCCACAGTGTATGAAAAGCCGACCGTAACTTATGATCGTGCGTAGTCGCTCTGTCGCCACCTGAATTAGTTCAAGAACACTTAGTCCAATACAGCCCTGCCCTTACATAGGTACTGAACTGATACTGTTTGGAATTAGTAAATAAGATTTGTAGTCTCTTTAGTTGCTTAGATGTAGTTTTGCACCAATTAGTAGAGGGGCCCCTCTAAACATTATATGGCCATTTGTAGAATGTTTGCAAGATCAGTAAATTCGATTATCACATTTGATAAGAGCTCTACATTCTTGGTAACAGTTAAATTGAGTATTTTAAATCCACAAATATACTTCAATTATATTTTGTTACACTGAAACCCGATGTTCAAGTTTATACCTTCTAAATCACACCAGTTAGTGCTTTCTTTACACTTTGTTACATTTTTTATTATTTGTTGGCATTTCGCAAGGCTCCATTTTATCACCTCTTTTATTTAATTTAATTATTATTAGATTAGTCACGTGACCTACCTTCCGCTTTATTTCCCACTTTTACTATTCTATACACCGATGATGTCTCAATTTTGTTTCTTGTAGCTAACCTTCCCAATAAATACTGATATTAATTCAACACTTACTACCATTAATGCATGGAATCTGGCTAATTCTATGCAACTAAATTTGAAGAAAATTAAGTATATGCTTTTCTTTCAGCGGCACAAAATATTTTTGATCGCTGACTTACAAATACCGGTAACTTATAATTCGCGGTTGGTCTCTCACAACAGTGAAAATAAGTATTTAGGTCTTTATTTATCGCAAGAATTTAAGTAATTATTTATATAGGTACTTAGGTCTTATATATCATAAGTGACTAGACTTACAATTCCAGAAATATCTTGGAATTGCTGCACTAATTATCTATTGTTGACTCTTCATAAAACACTGTTATTATCATGCCTTAATTATTTGCTTAATTCAGTTTTGCTGACTTTGTATAATACCTTAATCCATTTTTATCTTTGCTTTTGAATTCAATTTTGGGGTTCTGACTCAACTTATAATCTTAAGCATTTATAGACCTTTTTCAGCGGACGTTGTGCTCGTGCGGTCACGTGGCTTGGCCGCCATTACGAGATGTTGATTTGAACGATTTGAGCACTCAGTTTGCCTCAGCTTGAGTACGAAGCGTTTGGATTAAGCTTTTGTTCTGGATCAAAAATGACTGATTTAATCACAAATAAGATAAAAACTCATTTAAAATACAAAAATGTTAAATGTTTGCTCATTTAAACAGTTAGAATAATATTTACATGAGTTTCAAGATGCAGAAATATATATTTCAGTAAACTTACACTTTTCCTATAACTTTATTGCACATGTTTACACAAAGTATATATAGTCTATAGATTATACATTTCCTTTAATACGAGGATTGACACATAAGTCATGGCAACTATTTTTATGAGAATTTGAGAGTGGATGGAAAATGTGAAATATACAGATTCTTTATATCTTCACTCTCCGCACATCGCGCGATGACTGATCATGCGACCAAGGTAAATGAAATTTTTATCAATTTAACTATCACTTCTTAGCCATTTACTGTGACTAGTTAGAAAAGGGGGCATACATCTGTTCGTTGGGAAACAAAATAAAGAAAAAGGCACCAAGCAAGAGCAGTCTTCATATTGTAAAGGCGCGTGAGCAACACAAACTTGTTTCTTCCGTTGTCGCAATCGAAAATAGCTATTTGAGCAACCTACCACGTCACAGCATGAACCCTGCTTGTTTAGCTTTTCCATCTGAGCACTAAAAACACTAGAAATAGAAAAGGGATTGCCTGCGAGTGCCGAAATCGTTCTTATCCATACACTGTTTAGCCTGAAACTCTAAAGTCAACATCTCAATGGCGGACGGAAGTAGCGCTGCTCTGCCATCTAGCGGCGAAATGCGCGTCTGAAAAAGGTCTATATCAGTTCCAAAAATGGTTCTTAATAATTTTATTAAAAATCCATAAACCTAACCCTGTTTCACATTTTTTCTCTCAGTTGGGCATTCTGACCACTTACCAAATTTATGTTTACAAATTTGTCTATTCATTTATAAGGTCACTAATCTTCACTTAAACCTGTCCTTCTCATTACCTTTTATTTCTCAATAATTTTCATTCTTGAATAAACTCATTTTGATAGATTTCATTTAGTACGCAATAATTTTCAACACCATTGCACCTCCTATACCTGCGTTAAATGGTGGTCATCAATATATGAAAATGTTTGTAATCTCTCCTCTTGTAATTTGTTTAAAGAGAAGCTGAAATTCCTACAGGTATTGGACATTGAAACTGAAACACCTTCGCAAATAGCACTGGTTACCCCCAGGGCTGAATAGAACCTTCTGCTAGGTAAGTAATCGTATGCATATCAATGAATCACGTGTCAGAGGTCTTGGTAGTCACTCCAGTAGAAAAGTTCGATAGTAAGCTTCAAATTGTCTGTGCAGAGCGCTATAATGGGAGACATATCCGACTTCAAAAGAGGGCAGATTGTTGGGGCGCGTCTAGCAGGTGCATCTGTGTCCAAAACTGCCACACTTTGTGATGTCTCACGTGCTACAGTATCCAGGGTGATGTGTGCATATGAACAGGAAGGACGAACCACGTCAGGAGGAGCAACTGCAGGGGAAAACGGAAGTTGTCGGAAAGAGACGTCAGGACATTGACCAGGATTGTTGCACGAAAGCGGAAAACCACCGCAGCAGAAATCAATACACACCTCCAGGAACCTGTGTGCACGAAGACAATCTGTCGTTACCTGCATAAATCCAACATCCATGGCAGGGTTGCTATACCGAAGCCTTTCATCAGTAGTACAAATGCCTCCAAGCGGGTTCAGTGGTGCCGGACGCATAAAACCTGGACGTTGGATGACCTCAAACGCGTCATATTCTCGGATGAGTATAGCTACACTGTCTTCCAAACAACAGGGAGGGTATTCGTCTGGAGGAGCCCCTCTCATGCCTACAACCCAGACTGCTTGGCACCCACAGTCAAACACGGAGGTGGATCAGTAATGGTCTGGGGTGCAAACTGTGCAGGACCTCTACCGATCCTTCCCAAGACGTGTTGCTGCTGTGCTGGCTGCCCATGGTGCCCCAACACCTTATTAAATAAAGATTTTGGATTTCTACCAGGTGTATCAGTTTCAATGTCCAATACCTGTACTTTTATCTAACAATCAAAATCCTACTAGTTCTTAGTTTATAAATGTTTATGTTTTTGTTAATGCTTAATTTACTTCTTTTGCCCCCCCCCCCCCATTGTTTATTTTAAATTTATATTTATTTATATTGCACTTCTTTCTAGTGCCCCCAGGGACTTAACTTGTCGATCGTTTGGCCATAAAATGGTCCCAATTGGGAATTACTGTACTTACCTACTAAATAAATAAATAAAATAAAATATAATAAAATAAAATAAAATAAAAATAACCTTAACCTTTATGAAATCTCTGTCCCATTGTTACATGTGCAAAAGAAATTCTAAACATTTAATTGGAAGTTACATATGATACTATTTCTCTAAATTACTTTTGATCATTATAACACCTTGTTAGAGTGTTCAGAGTTTAATTAGGAAACATTCACTTTATCCCCTTTTCCACTGTTATTGTTAATTATATCTTTACTGAATTATTTGTTGTAATGAAATTGAAACAGTTATAGCGGAGATTACTTATGATAATTGAATGTTCAAACAATTTTAATGTAGTAATGTTTATATGAGTGTGTGCTACTGAAATTACAAAATTGCTTTCATTGTTACGTTACCTTTAATATTGTGACTGCCTGGCCTCGCGGGCAGCAATCTACTGCTGACCTACAAGTGTCTACCACGCGAGGATGAAACAGCAGGATTCAGGACTTTGCTAGGAATAAACACAGACTCAATGGGGTTGAGATTAATTAAAATGATTTAATTTTAGTAATCTAATATAAATATATGTACAGTAATAATGTGAAAATAAATGCGCGCCGGGCCCTGGTAAACAGCATAAAATAGAACTTAAATCAACATTTGTACACCAGACCTTAAATTATCAGTTACTTGAGTGCTTATATATGTAACGACATGTTTAAACATCCTCATGCGTTTAAATTGCTATGTACAACACTCCGCTATATATATCACACCAATTATACCCAGCTAGTTACAGTGCTGTTACCTATTAGGTAATTTTCAAGTATTCACTTAACCTCAATGGCTGGGCAACCTTCCCTCCTCATGATTGCACAAGGGTAGGATTGGGGCTCATTAACATTTCTGCCAAACATCACTGAGGAGGCACTTATGTTCATACCAAAATAACAACATCAAGAGAACGTTCTGTGTCCCTTTTAATAACGCAAACAATTGGGTAGGGACACCCTAACGCCCTTGGTACCTCCAGACCAACTACTGCTCAAACAAGTACTGCCAGTGGGCTGCAACTATCTCGGGGTTCCTCCTAGACAACACATGCCAGTACCCCACAAAGTAACGCCTAAAAACACACATGGGCATTGCTCCATCAGCACGAGCGACGCAGTTTATCCTGGAGTTCCACACAACCTTACACTTGGGGAAGGCTGTTTCACATACAATTCGAGACCTCTTGGGCTCCTGGCCCTTTCGTCAGCTTGGCATACCATAATTTTTGACTCTTAAATATTAAGCAGCCCCCTTTTTACCCCTATATTTCAAAAATCCACAGGCGATTGATAACGCCATAACAGGGCTTGAATATTCAACAAAAGTGTCACTCAGATCTCAATAACCTGTAACTCAGACTTCAAAATGCCGATGCTACAATTAGCTGTCCGTCCCAGGTTGTCTGTCGAATGTGACAGTACGTTCCGCGGTTTACTAAAAGTCACCCACTGAGAGAAATCCACTATCCACTTTAATATCTCTTTAATCGCTTTAATGTTGATTCTCTGTAAAGCACATGCTAATGACATAAAAGAAGGCATTCCACAGCTGAGGCGATTCGGCGACCAGCAAGACTTATCTCTGAAGGATTCGAACGTCAGGCATACAAAAAGAAAACATTAGCTTCCAGCAATAATTCGCATTACCACCAGGTAAATGAATGCAGGGCATAAAACAAAACAAATAACACTGCTTGCCTAGTCCACCTAGGGCATCATTATCTCCAACTAGCAGAGTAGGTCACTGTTCGACCTTAACCTTCTTACATGGCGGCATTAATTGCCACTCAAAATCAACATCGCAAAAAGACGAAAAGACATCGTTCAACGCTCGTCAGAAGACCAAACGAGATTCAATTACTCATATAAAAAAAACTAAACAAAAAAACACAGATAACGATGAACAAAAATAAATGTGAAATTTAACGCAACAATAAACATCGGGATCTCAGCACCCCTTCTCGGAAAATTTCCCAAGAAACAATGTTGACACCCAACAATCGCTCTCATGTTATGTCTTCAAAACATGCAATCGTGCTTATATTTTAAAACAACTAAATCATAGACATAATAACGATAAACTCTCATTATAAGGTTACCATACACCTTTTAATTCTAAAACTACAGGCACCCCTTACGAAAATGCACAATCAGTTAGATGGGTGTGCGTTAGGACTAAAGACAAACATTTACACTGACATGGGATGTCACAATATCAATTCCAAATTCAAACATTTATCTCTAAGTTCCATTTATTATTCCATTTTTGGACTATTGTTTTAAACAGGGCGATTCGAAAATCCCCGAACTCCAAGTTTAAAACCTATTTGCTGCAAAACAATTGAAGATATCTGAGAATTGCTGCTTGTGGAGTTTGTGTGTGATCTTAGGAGCGTGAAGTGCAAAATGAATGCACCATATGACATGACGGAAGAGCGACGTTCAGTCGGTAATAGTTCTCACGCAAGAACAGAATCACATTCTTAGAAGTTTATTTTGCGGAATAATCATACCAACGTTGCATTCAGTGCTTTCAAAGGAAGTTTCCTGATGCTCCTATACTGTAAAAAGGAAAACAAGTTTGTATGATCTTCTGTACCGTTTCACAAGACAGCCAGTGCGTATGATAAGGTTAAAAGTGCTTGACGGGCCGTGGTGACGACCACAATTATGAAGCTTCCCTGCAGCGCTCTCTTCGGAAGTCGCTTCAGCGGCTGTCCCAAGAATTATGGGCCTCGTATTCAGCCTGCTAGAGGGCTACCAAACGTCTAAAGCTACGACATTACAGAATTCGAGTAGTGCATGAGCTTCATTCTTTGGATTCGAAAAATGGATCGCTTACATCTAATGTTTAAAGATTTTAAGTGCAAGAGTTTCACGCATAAGAGTTTAACAGCATGAAAATGTACTCTGTTTTGCGTGAGAATCATGACTAACATAATGTCAGTCTCGCCCATGCAAGCTTTGTGTCACGTGGCACTCTCACGTTGTGCAATGCATTCCAAAGGTCACACCCAACTGCTCCAAGCAGCAATGTTTGAATATCTTTTATGGTTTTGCTGTAAATAAGTTTTAAACTTGGAATTCGGGGACTTTCGAATCACCCCGTACTTAAAGTTTATTTCGTTCCAATAAAGTTTTATACCAGAGTTATTTGTTCCAATAAAATTTTATATTATTTATGCTAATTACACTGGTCGGCAAAAAAAAAAAGTCGGGAGCAAGAACTTTGTCATGTGATTTTAATTGACTTTAGTGTGCTGAATCCAAAGCTGTTTACAGATTTGAATCTATCACGTCTAGTTTTCGAGAAATTCTTATTTAAATAAAATACTAATATTGACATATTAAATAAGTCTTTATTATGAAAAAAGTACAAAACTTTTACGCATGACATGACTTCTATGATATAAATTAAAATCTTAAATAAATTAAAATACTAATATAACATAAAAAAATAACTATTTGGTAGATCGCTTTCTTTTATAAGTTTTATCTGTTGTTTCACGATTGATTTCCCAGCAGAAATCAGCTAACATTGCTGGGGACCACTTGCCGTTATATCTTTTTTTCAATGTGCGCAATATCTTGGTGAACCCTCTCACCATGCTCATCAGACACGGCACCAAGATTTTCTGGGAAAAAATCTAAATGCGAATGCAAGAAATGTATTTTTAATGACATGTTGCATCCGAGTTCTTGATATGAAGAAAGAAGTTCTTGTACCAGTTCTTTGTAATTTGCAGCCCTTATATTTCCAAGAAAATTGTGACATATGTTTTCAAAAGCTACCCATGCTCTTTTTTCTTTATTGACCAACTTAGATTTGAACAAATACCGCTGTCACTATCAAAACGTAAACAATTGTAATGAAAACAAAAATTGCTTATAGCATCAAAACTAGACGTGGTAGAAAAATTCTGATTACATATTTGGATTTAGCGCGTCGATATGTATCAATTCCACATATACATTGTTTTGCTCATAGTTTGATGCCGACCAGTGTTATTGTGGGTTGTTCATAACCTTACTCCATTCGGCCGAGCTTGTGTGGATTGATCCTGTATGTAAGGAGAATTATTAATCATAACTGGCTAGGACTCAGAATTAAAAAACTGCAATCTTTTCTAAAATTGATCTTAATTAGAAAATGTTAATATTAAATAGTAACAATCCCCTTAATCTTACTAAACCCCTTCCTGTATGTATACAATATAAAACAGCAATGTTTGATAACAGATAAATGTTATGTTAAATTTCAGTGGAATATAATAGGGAAAAAATTCCATGCAGAATTATAATGTCTGTCTTCATCTGATTTTATATTATAAAAAAAAATTTCTTACTTGACGAATCATCTCGATCAATGGATCCTTGTTATCCCGCCAAATGTTAAGCAATTCACCTCGTTCAGGACAATGTTTGCAACTGACGTAAATAGCCAACTCCATGCAATTTCCCACTATGTAATTGTAATCCTAATAAAAAGAAGAAAAAAAAAGAATGGGGAAAAAAAAACCCTTTACATTCACCAATCTAAATAATATGATTGTTAAATATAAAATAGTTCTTAAATTTAAAAACATACCATCATACTTCCTGGATGACCCTTAAATTCCCCAGCTACAGATATACCATTATTGAAACCAGATGCTGTAACAAAAATTTTTCCATTAGAAAAAGGGATTGCAAACGCTTGATATACTGATTCAAAATGTACAGGGTGTCACATAAATAAATTCAGTTTTAAAATATTTATTACTAGCTGCTACCCACAACTTCATCCGCGTTAAAGTCGAAATAGATAAAATCGCCTGCATGTATAGATTTCTTATTTCCCGAGAATTCGTGATTAGTCAGTAAGGGGCATTTCCCTTTTATATTAAGACACTGCCCCAAATAAATCGAGATCAAGAAGGAAAAATTAAATTACGACTATATTTTATGGTGGAACAGAAATGTGAAGGCCAAAAATATTATGAAAAACTTTCAGTATTGGCCTGCCACTCTCTAAGAGTGAAGGCCTATGTGTTAGTTTCAGAAACTAAAAATTTTTTTTTTTTTTTTTGCTGAAATCGACTTAAAAACTCATGATTCGAAAAGATATGTTGAAATTTTGAGAAAATAAAATTCCAAGTGTACGTTTGTATGTGACCAATTTTGTGCAACGAACTCCTCTGAAATGGCAAATAGCAGAACCAAATAAAAATTATACATACTTAAAGGATACCCTAAATTGTGCCTTAGCGTATATTTTATGTCAATTGTGTGAGCCTTTTTTCAAGATATTAATTTTTTTGGCAGTAGCGTTCAAACCAGCGAACCAAACTCAATAAACTCGACATGTACATACTCAATCTCATAAAGGCGAATTTTTTTATACATGAATTATTGGCTGTGATGAGGCGTTTTGGAGTTATTAACTATCTCCTCCCCCCAGACAAGACCACCCCTACTTTCATCAATTTTTTTTCTTTTTTTTCTCAAGTAATTCAGACTTAGAGTGGTCCTAAAACTATGCATTGATGCATTTTTTATGGAAATGGGCTAAGTGTTTTTAGAGAAATTAATTTTTTTTTTTTTAATAAAGAAATGGCAGAAGCAGTCATTTCGTCACCCCAAGCACAATATAAATGACAAGCTTTTCCTCTTATTGAAAAACACGATTTTTCTTTTTTGAATCCATATCATTATCTCATGGTAGGCCTGTGCGAATGTATCATTCCGCCATACTAATTTATTTGTTTTTACGTTCGTTTTTTGCCTCTGGGAGCCAAAATGAATAAAGAGTCAGGGCTGGTGACGCGAGAGCAATCAACATACAGTTGTCAATTAATATATACAACTTTGTTGTACTCGAAAAACTTGAAATATGCTCCGCTCATGAAGTACTCGACACAAGGTCAATAAGCACATATTTATTGAACTTGCTTGACATATGCATCTTGGCGACATCTGTTGGCAATTATTCTCCTTACATATAGATTCGTAAGGAACAAAACCATAGTGCGATTTACTCGTTACGACATCTGTTGACATTATATTTTTGTTGGAACCAGTTGTTGTTTTTTCCCGTGAGAATGAGACTTTTTCCCGCAGAAAAAAGTATGCTATATGTTGACTTAGGTATTATATAACCTTCATAGCAAATTTCAACTAAATCCCTTCAGTAGTTTTGGCACCATCCTCTAACCTATAAACAGAGATAAGACAAACAGTCAAAAATCCTAAAACTATTGTTTGGGCTTCTGTATCGTTTATAACCACACAAAAAAATTTCTAAAAACTGTTGCTTGAGCTTCAGTATCGTTTATAATACACATGGCAATCACTTTTTCCTCAAAAAAATTTAATGTAAATTTTTTGCCTCGCTACTATTTTATTATATATATAGATTAAATAACTTATATGACAAACTCTTTGGAAAATTATTTCTTAAAAGTAATCTGATCTAAATGTCATCCCTTCCATTCCCAATACCCTTCTAAAAGCATGGTGAAGTGACTGAGCATTGCTTGGCATGTAATTTTTCCATAATCATTGCATTTATTTCAAAGGCATTATCATTTGCAAGACATAAATAAAGCCCTGAGTGCTCAACCGATAAAGACTTGGGTACAACAGTTTGAAGAAACCGGTCCTAAATTGCGCAAAAAATATCCGCACGTTGAATGGTGTTCAGTAATTTCACCATGCATTTAGAAAAGTGTCGGGTGGAAAGTATCACATTTATATAAGATTATTTTTTAAGAAATGATTTTCCAAAGTACATATACTGCGACACAATAAAGAGTTTTTCATACAACTATTTGTTATTATAAATATCTTAAAACTAAAATTATTTATGAAACACCTTGTATCTAATCTGTTCATATTAAATGTCATCATACCTGGAGAATTAGGGCAATCAGGACGGCCAATATGCATTGACGGATGAAGTTTTGAGTAAGAAGTAGCTATATGCTGAAGCAGGTTGTTATCTGGAGTTGTTAAAATGGCCATATTGGCAGCTAATAACAGACATGGATCAAAATTTAATTATAAATGACCCATTCAAAATTTGCTAGAACATCTAAAAGACAATTTACCTGAAGGTGGTGCTCTACTATATGGATAAGTGGCAACTATGGATTCTGAATACAGTGCTATTGATAGGGCAAATGGAGTAGATTTGATCCAGTTAGATATTACTTTTGTCTCTGGTTGGGCTTCTATCAAATTGCTGTTGAATGCTAAATTGACCAAAAAAAATACTCATAAAATATGCAGACAATTAAGTGTATACAATGCTCCCTCTATATAACGGGATTCTACATAACGCCAAATTTATAACGGCAAGTCCATATAACAAAATTTTTTCTGGAAAATAAAAACTGTAGACTCATTCATGTATTCCATGATCCTTGAAAAAAATCAAATTACATCATGAGCAATTTAAAAGACACTAGTTATTTTGTATAAACATCTAGCATGTATTTTCGTGTGTTTGTCTGCCCCTCCTTTAGTGTGCATTGACGAAATATATATTCCGAAATATTTTTCATTTAATCTGCCTCTCTTATAGTCCCCATTTAATAAAACATGTATTCCAAAAATATTTTCATATAATCCGCACTTTACAGTAAACTAGAGGTACGGCAGGCAGGCTTACAGCCTGTGAAATTTATGTTTGAAGATTATAGTATTCTTGGAAAAAAAGGGATACATTCAAATAATTGCCTATGAGAATCATTCCATAATCTATTGGTTTGTCTTAACTATTCATTACCTCTTTTCTGGAACTCGATGTTCATCCATACCTTCCCCAGTACCGAGTTTTTAGTCAGGTCGTCGACAAATACCCTCAATTTCAACCAAAGACTCTCGCCACGATTTCGGGTCTATGTATCGAAATTTCGTATAGAGCCAGCTGTTCTGTCATTTCAGTCCAACTAGGATTCTATGTAAATGTGATGAAGCGATCTGGTTTCCTGAACTTGGCAATTTTGCTGCAATGTACGTTTGCTCCCGATAAATGACGTAGGCAGAACACAGACCTTTCCTGTTTTCATATTAAAGTTATCAGCCTGATTGTGAACAAAATCCTTTAAGCCAAGTGATAAGCCTCTACTCTCAAAGTCTTCTGATTTTCTTTAACACAATGTAGCCAGTCTCTTTCAACTTTTAAAAAGCATCGACATTATACTGCTGAGTAAGTTTTCCCGCGTGCAACACCCGATCAAGCAGCCATGGCCTTTCGTATAGTTTGTAGGAGTAGAAGGATAACATGCTGACTTTCGTCCCTTCAGTGCTCCTGAATTTCATCTTCCAGCCTTCTCCATGAGGAAACAGCAACGGGTAAGTCATTGGATCACAGTTCGGATTTAAAATCGACAAGTATTGTCAGTTGTTCCCCATGCTTGGATAGATGCATAAATCTCGCTCAAGTGGTGGTTGGTTCTCCATCGTCGGCTTCAAACACTGCTGCTACCTCATTGACTGTTGGCAAATCATATCTTCTGGGATCGTGCTGTATTATCCACATTTGAAAGTTTCCTGTGGAGCAGCCACAGACATCCTTGATTATCTTGTAGGCACGTGCAAAAGGTTTCATATTTCTGATATTCCTGTGAAATTTATGTTTTGAAAATGAGAACCACATACGTTGAAAGTGCGAAGGCAACAGAAACTCATGCACTGGTACATCCACTTCTGTCGAGTTATAAACAAAAAAGAATTGGTATAACCACAAAGACATTGATAATATGACCATAAGATTAGACTTACTTTATTTTACTCAAAGAACAAAAATGCTGTGTAGTGTATTCTACATATGAGCATCATTTAATTTACCTTAGAAATGTACGTCAATGTTAATTTACAAATAGATACATGCTAATTATCTTACAAAATTTCACAGATTACACAATTATAAATGTAATTATTAGGATGATTGGAGAACATTTTTCCTTGCTTTAAGCATTATCTGAACGAAATCTGAAAGTCTGCTTTGTTTAACCACGATCTTCTGGATACTAACGACATGTTCATTTAGCTGATTTCCATTGTCGTTTCAGGCAGACAAAAATGTTTAAAATTTCCCGCATACTATCATCCTCTGTCAGAAGATTTCAAGCTTTTTTTTCTATCTGAATTGAATAATAAAATATTCTTTTAAATAAATTGTTCTCATTTTATTTTTATAAAAATTAATAAATTAAAATTTTCCCTAATAGTATAAATTTTATAACAATATTCAAGATGACTTAATCATAGCCTACTACATTTCTCATTGTAGCCTACAATTCCCTATCATTTCTAATTTTACAAATATATCATTGTATTAATTTCCATTTTTATTTTTAGTCTAAATATTGAGAATTAATATTTGTGTTCAAAATTTTTTTTTCTGTGAACAATTGTCGTCCATTCCACAAGTAATATTTTGCTTCCGCAGTGACAGGCCAGGCATGTTAACAAAGCAGAGTGAACAATTGTCGTCAGTTCAGTTCGTGTACCACATGAGACTTTAGAGAAAGAAAGATTTGAAAAGCCAAAGCAGAGAGGCAGTGTTGCCACTAGGTGTGCCTGAAATATTACTGAAAAAAGTACTAGAAATTCCTATAAAAAAAAAAATACTAACTTATCAGTGTTGCCAACTTAGCGAATTTAAAACCAAACTCATGTAAAAAAAATTCCGCTGACTTTAACGGACTAAATGTAATTTGTACGATTGAATTCAATTGATTTTAGCGAATTTTAAGCTCTGTTTTGGACGGAAAAAATTTTCATGAAATGGCAACACAGTAACTCATAATAACTCAGTTAAAGTAATAAAATATCTCAGAGACCTTATGAATAAGATTTTTTAATTTTTATTCTATTTTTTCACAATCTAACAAACTTCACCACCAAACTTCACAGTTGGCAGAACACATTCGCACAGGAAGTGTTTTTCAGGCGTCTGCTGACCCAAACTCATCTATCGGACTGCCAGATGATGTAACGTGATTCATCACTTCAAGGAACGCATTTTCACTGGTCCAGAGTCCAGTTGAGTCCTTCCAGGGATCAGTTTTTGCACCACTCAGTAATGTGTATGCCTACCATGGGCTGCAGTAACCTCCATGCACCTTCGAGGCATGCTCCGTATCAGTCGACGGATGTGATCTTGGGGAAGCCCATTCCATCCCAAAGTTACTGATGTTGGGCTTGTATAATTGCTCCACGACATGGTAACCCATGGCATGAAATTCTCTGTGGACAGTTCTAGTCCTGGCCATGCTTCCTGATGCATGTGAGAATTCATTAGCCAGTAATTCAGCAAACATCATCAGATTTGTGTGCACAATGCATTTCAGTGTTTGACGGTCTCCGTCTGTCTTTATCTTTGGTCTATCTGTCCATTCGTAGGCTATTGTTGTCCCATGACGTTTCCACTTTACGACTGCATTACTGATAGTGGAACAAAGCACATCCAGTAGGATAGAAATTACTTGGACGAACTTGTTGCACATGCAGCATCCAATGATAATGCCACGTTTGAAATCACTAAGCTCTTCAAAACTACCCACTGCATTATTTTCGCCAGCTGAATGCCAGTCTAACACTGAAGCAATGCTGTATATATCAAAGAGCCATAGTTGTTATGTAAATCGGCAGATACAACATTTTGAAAGACTATCCGGATCCTTCTGGCAACATAGGCTAGACTACGAGAAAATTTCAATAATATATTCCAAGAAGCTACTCACTGAAGCCATGATCAAATTAATCTGTTCACCTGCTGTGTTTGGTTAAAAGATAAAATTTGCTCATTTTCACCAACAAGGGAATTTCTGTAATCCAAAAGGAATAAAATTGAAATAGCAGATACATATCTCTGGTACAAGGTATCCATCCAGTGGAAAGACAAAAGTGAAAAGAAAAAAATAAACAAGGTAAAACCTTAAAGCTATAGTAATAAAACCAAAATGACTCATGGACAAGGTTAAAACAATGGGCCAATGAAACAAGAGGTAGCCCAAGGGGAAGTAAACTAAAACCTAAAATTAGATAAATAAGAAGATAATGAAATGAAGTGAAATAAAATATATACGAGGGAAAATCAAAAAGTTATACTTTTTTTAAAAAACTGCTGGAGCAGACATGAAAAAACAAAATATATAAAGTATACATCAATCTTCTGGTTATTTCTCTACGTATGAGCCATTGTGATTAAGGCATTTGTCCCATCGTGGTACACGTTTTTGAATGTCCATCGCATAGAAGCCCGTTTCCTGCGAGTACAGCCACCAGCGCACTTCACCTCGATAAACATTTTGCACCATGCCCATACATTTGCATAGGATATGCATAAAAAAAATAAATAATGTTACTTTTTGATTTTCCCTTGTGTATACAGGTTGGTTCATTTAAGTGTAGACATGGAAATTTCTCGAAAACAAACCATTGTATGAAAAAACATCCAAAATCAAAAGTAAAATACTTTGCGGGGGAAATTCATTAGCCAAAAAATTAGCCCCCCCCCCCCCCCTTCTGAAGGGGGGGGGACGGGACTTTGAAATCTTAAATAGGAACCTCTATTTTTAATGGTATATTCAGATTGTACATAATATTCATGAAATGTTTTATTTATTTATTGTACCCCAATTGTACCTTCAAATTTATTCCCAAGCTGCACAACGGCACCTGGTACACCCCTCACTCAGTTAATCCTGTAGCAGATCATTAAAACTTAGAGATCCCTACCGGATTGCTGATGGTTACTAAGGTGCCACCATTACGTGAACCATGCATGCACCGCTAATGCTGACGCCCTAGGCATTCACTGGCTTAAGCTCCCTTAATCCCCAAGTATAACCGAGAATGCTCAGGTTTACGGAATTTATGGCCAATTAGGCTCATATCTCATATACAGTCGGGTGCAAAAAGGAATGGACTTAAGTCATAATTGAACACGTGAATAGCATATCCCAAGCCTATACCTGCTATTCTATTTTCATTCAGAAGGGACAGATCCAGTCTAATCTGCCTTGACTCTCTGTAAAAGTATCTGATTTTGCAAGTGATCAACATCTGGTAAGCTCAGTTCCTATGGAGCAGGTAAAAACCTTTTTTATACCAGACTGTACTTATTATATGCTACGCTATCGTGACAGAACGGTTTCACCGTGAATAACTTCAATGATATTCCAATGATTCCTGAGCGATGTCCAGAACTAGAAAAATCTAAGCTCAGATTTCTAACGCACGTAGCCATTCATCATGAATAGTCATTCAAACAGGAGCCATAATTCCTTGCACAGGGTTACAGCATTTATTGAACACTTGAGGATTGCTGGGTCAAATAGGAACCAAGTACGATCGAGTCAATGGGATGACGTTTATTACGACTGTTCTCCACAGCTGGGATTGTGGGCCAAATGTTCATCTCACCCTCTTAGAAATCCATATTTCCCATTGAGCAGTACACAATTGAACGAGTCGCAGATGACTTGTATACTATCTTTTCTTAACTTGGATGCAAATAAAATAAATCGCAAGCAAACAAGCAATTCTTCATCGGGACTAGGCAAGGCTTCCAAAACTTAATTTACGTCACATTCGCAAACTTAATCATGGCTCCTCGCATTCGTGGCCAAAAACAAACTAATGTTCTATATTCCCGTTGCTGCCCTTGAACAGCTCATAGAATGCAATGTGAACAGCAAACAACTGCCACGACGGTTGCACAGCCAGAAGACACACACAAAACTAAAAAATCTCAACTAAACAAAAAACGCCACTTGCCCGTTTCTTGAGCTTTCCTGCCAAACTTCAACAATAGACAAAACAAAGATTTCTTGGAAGGGATGATGCAGCCAACTCCAGCATCCCTTCCTCGAAAAACTGTTGCAACAATCGCCACAACATCATCATACACATTGTTGCAACATCAGAGGGGTTAACAACACATAAATTAACACAAAACAATGAAACTATTTTTACCTAAAATTAAATGGCCACTTATTACAACTAATGCAGTTTAATTTATTTTCCAATGAAATAAAAACCCAAGTATTTGAGCATACATTAAACTCTACTACCACTAAGTGGCACACATAAAAAATTTGATTTTCACATATAACCTCATTTCGGTTACAATAAACTTTTCATGGATTCTGGTGAACTTAAGTTATAACACGAGTCAACTGTATTAGGATTAAACAAGGGGCACATAATACTGATCCAGATTGAAAACATAAGGGCTTATAAAGTAAAAATAGTAATTAAAAAAAAAAAACAAAATAAAAAACTAATACCTTTAAAAAATTACAAGTTAAATAATAAAAAAAAAAAAGTAATACAAATCATATTTGTGATATTGCATGATATCACATGCGATATAACAACTGAATCATAGTGATGAGTCAACAATGAATATAATACAACTTTCTGTTTATCTTTTATCTATTAGGCACATGATGACTGCCTTGTCGACGCACGGTTATGCAATTGCTCATGTTACATTAAAAATTGTACTATGTCAGTAAAGTTGTATGAGACATACTATGGTTGACATAAAGCATTTATATTACTTGGCAAATCGGAACTGATTTGTAATTTAACATGAATGTTGAACAATAAAAAAAGATGTAAATTTGAAAGGAATTAAATGAATTACACCTGGATTCACTAAGAGTTTGCAGTATAGAAAGTGTTAAACGTTGCATTATGGGAGTCTTTTTGCAAAGCTCTAAAGATGTATGTTTACAGAAAAGTACTCATTCCCCTTCCTTATTTTCTTCCCCCTCTCTACCGCTTTTATTTCCTGGTACATGTATTTGCAACCTTTACTTTTTTTTTTTCTTGTTTAACCTCCTTCTCCTACCTTTTCCATTACAGTGAAACCTCGATTTATCATTTTCCTGAGAACCAAAACAAACAAAGGATAATTACGAAAAAACAATCAATGCGAATGCTCGTATAAACTGATCGAAAATATTAAACGCGTCTAAATTGCTTCATTTTGCATTTCACAAAAACAGTATACAGAACATATATTTAAATAATTGAATTCACAAGATTATTGAATCAAAAGATTAAATATTAACAATTTACCAAAATGTTAAATGCTAAATGTTCTTCAGATTTTTTTCCTTTTCATTACTGTGATTGTGAAGTCTTTGCTTTTATTCTTTTTTTTTTTTTTTTTAATAGTCATAAATGGCTGCCTGAATTTTAGCACTTCTCATTTTATGAATTAGCTTGGTCTTCTTGATGAGTTTGTTAGCATAAATGTATGCTCTCACAGATTCAAAGGCATGTAGAGCATCTTCAAAAATAGGCACTGGTCTAGGTTCGGTTTCATTGTCATCTTCATCTTAATTTTGCCTGTTTGCACTTCGGTTTCCATGAAGTTTTTTGCAATTCTCACTTCTCTACAAGTCTTCAACCGACAGCACACCACATGTTGCAAGATCTTCATCTACGGATACATATGTATCAAGGTCCACACAAGTAGTAGTTTCCCAAAAATGAAGCCAATCTTCACATTGAGTGATAATGATCTCATCTACTCTATTATCTGTCACATCAGACTGTTAATTGTTGCTCACGCCACATTTTGCAAACCAATTCTGAATTGCTGACTGGGCTGCTTGGCGGCATGCTGAAAATGAAATGAATGGCTTGCAGGATGCCAATCTTAAGTGGAGCATATTTTCTCGCATCCATTAAACAAAGCTCTCTGTACAAGTTGTTTTCTGTACAGCAGTTTAAAGCACTAAATCACACCCAAATCGAGAGGCTGCATGACATTTGTACAGCTTAGTGGATAAAAAGTTCACTTTTACATTTTTCAAAAAAGAACATATCGGGAAAATGAACATCACAATTGTCAAGCTCGTGTAGAAAATCTCTAAAAATCCCTGACACCATCCTTGATAGTTAGCACGGTAGTTTCTTTACATTCTTAAACTCCGTGGTTTTGCAGACTTTCCAATGACAATGGGCATTTGTTTATCTGAACCAGCGATGTTTATGCACAAGAACACCATGAATCACTCTTCAGCACTCTTTCCTTCATGGCAAGTCTCCCCTTTTAATGTCAGTGTTCAATCAGGTAAGCAATTATAAAAAAGACCAGTCTCATCTGCATTGTAGCTTGATTTCTTCCAGCAGCCCCAAAAGATTTTCGAACCATAGGTCTGTGGCATTGGTGTCAACAGCAGTACTTTCACCAGACAGTTTCTTAAATACCAGGCCATGGTGTTGTTTGAAGTGAAAGATCCAACTGTTCGATGCTGAAAAATTTGCAATGTTCATTGTTGCTGCTATATTGAGGGCTTTTTCCCACAGAATACTCCCATCCACTGAAATGCTTGATGCTCGATACCAATCAAAGAGAACATTTTCTAGCCAACTGTAAATTGATTCCTTGCTTGACTTCTCTTTTTAACTGATGAACCAGACTTGCCAGCCTGATCTTTGATCTCTCTTTTCTTTGCTATGATGGAATTCTTGAGCTGCATCAGTTCTCTTTTCTAATGTTTCTTTCTATCTCTTCAATAATCTTAAGAAATATGGCTAATATGCGTACATATTTCGCCATTCTCCAGTTACTGTAAATAGAATCAAAACAGATAGAGTACAGTAGTTTCTGTCTTGGTGTCAAAACAATACAGGGTGGAACAAAAAAACTCCACTGAAAATTTTCCAATGGAAACAGTCGACAAAGGGGTGAGCGATTCTAGAAAGAAGAACGCTACCAGAAAGAAGAACGCACCAAGTCCAATGGAAACAGTCAACAAAAGGGTGAGCGATTCTAGAAAGAAAGCAGGCGTTAACATTAAATGGAACGAGTCGATTCTGCACGAGGTGAATATAATCTTAAATAATACACAAATTGTACACTTTTTAGATCATTGTCTTTTTTATTAAATATCTATTGACTAATCACTTCTTTCCAGAACTCTCTGTTACCTTCGTCTAGAAATCAACTCGTTCCTTTTAACGTTAACGCCTTCTTAATTAATGGTAGCGTTCTTCCTTCTAGAATCGCTCGCTACTTTGTGGACCGTTTCCATCAGACTTAAAAATTTTCAGTGGCGAGTTTTTTTCGGTCCACCCGGTATATATTTGTTGTCTTTGCATCAAACTGTAAAACTGAGAACGCATAGGGAGCATCTTTCCCATGCTTGAGAAGAAAAATACGCGAATGCCTCCTATGCTTCTGAGAAGAAGAACACAGCGCTCATGATTCCTACGCTTCTGAG
>JAHWFO010020900.1:48235-68192 GCA_023313115.1 Rhysida immarginata
GCTTCTGAGAATCAAGTGTGTTGTGCTTTTCCCTTCCTTAAAAAACGATAAAACCGGGTTTCATGGTTCTTGGGACTGAAAGTTGTGTTCAATCAATGCGGGAAAACAGTACATCGGGAAAAGATTAATTTGGGAATAATCTGAATTGTTTCAATAAGCGTTTTCAGGGACCATACAGATGAATCGATGGATCTGAAAAAACGATAAACCCAAAAATGATACAGAGGTTTCAATGTAGTCGCTTACGCTTATATTTTAAATTTGATGAAGTATTGACGAGGTGATGTTGCCGCCATGATGATTTAATTTCTTATGACAATGATATGTATACAGGGTGATTATAATTAAAGTTTAAGTTTCAAAACGCTATAAAAAAAGAATCACTTAGTAGAATGACGCCCAATTGGAACGGAATGTTATTGAAGAAGAGGGAAAGTTTATGGTATAAGAAAAAAAAAGTAGGTCCAAATTTTAGCAACTAAAGTAGGTCCTGGTGTAGTTGTTTATTAAGAACAATAGCTATTTTCAAATTTAAAATTACTTCTGCATCACAGCTAAAGCTTCTTCATGGAATGTTTGCAAGATTTTATATTTAGGACACAGACATACACTATAAATATACCAATGCAAATAATTGCTAACATATATTATAAACAGTACATGTATATTGGTAATGATGTATATGATAGATATCAGAATAAGAAAATTGCAGAATAATTCCAGTGGGAATCAAAGCAGTAATTCAGAAAACTAAAAGTAATAAATGTTAAAGTAATGGGTTTAAATTTCAACTGTGACCTATGTATAGCCCTAATGTGATTTTTTTACATGCCACATTTTTGGAAAGAAAATTCAGAGCTTATATACAAGTGTTGAAATACTTGATTGTTTTAATAATTGATCTATCAATATATATACTTTTCATTGTTCTCTTTAAATATCATAAATCTCACCTTGAAAGTCCATGTCGAGATCAACATTATTATTGTTGTTTCGGCCCAATTTACAATGACTGTTCATAGCTACAAATGAACCATCAGGATTCAATGAAGGAGCAATATGAATTCTAGTTTCGTTTATAAGCTAAACCATGGAAGTAAAATTTAAATTTAAAAGCAATATTCAAGATAATAAGAAACAAAACTCTTCCCTGTGTATTTACATTTACTTCAAGAAAGCACTTACTTTAGTGATAAAATCATCCTTTCCAAAATGTGAAACCAAATGAAAAATCAACTGCAAACTCAATTCACTACCAACCAATTCATTACCATGAATGTTTGCAACGATCTTCATATGTGGCTTCAATGCCATTTTAAAATTGTCATTTGTAATTTCAACAACCCATAAATCTCTTTGCTGACTTGATTTTCCTAAACTAATTTTACAAATAAATTATTTTACTTATATAAAGAAAAGCAATATTAATTGAATTAAAAAAAGTATAAAACTGATAAATGAATCACACCTGTAAAGTTTTGCTATTTTTGAATAAATGGATGTGACATTTCTTAATGAATTTGCTATAGAATCATAGGAGTGATATTCAAACTGTAATTCTGTGAAAGTATCCAAAACTATTGTTGCCATGGTTAATTGATGATGTTTAACTGATATGCTTTGATGACTTTCATCATAGCCTTCATTTCTTGCTGCAAAATAAAACAGAAAGCATATTTCCAATAAAATAAAAAAACAATATTTTTTTTAAAAATAAACAGATAATACAGTGTAACTCAAAAAGAAGAGTACAAAAAGAAATCAAACTAATGACTGCTATAATAAGTTTATTTCACAAACATCAAACTAACATGAAAGCTTAATTCTCCAAATAATAATTTGGAATATAGTAGAGTTAAATTTGCTGACATGTAATATATTGAGTGGACAATTTATTATAATCACCTGACAATGTTAAGCAAATCTACAATAGGGGAGTGGGTTGTAAAAAAGGAAATCTTAATGCTTACGACAGTAGTAGAAGTGATTTCTTTGTGAAAGTGATCTGGGAAAACAACGCGATTTGACAGACTTGAACGTGAGGTAATTGTAGGAGCTTGGAGTCATGAAGCGAGTTTCAGCAAACCCGCTGCATTCTAGGAATGTTCAGGATCAGCTATTGTTAAAGTGTTTAAAGACTGGACTGTCATACAAAAAATTATGTTCATGTGCAAATGTGGTAGTCATCGACTACAGTGAACGCTCAAGCTGAAGAGAGTGTTCAGAATTGTAAAAGACAACAGAAGGGGAGCAAATTACAGCAAATCATAATCAAGGATCATCTCAAATGATCTCAGAATGCACAACATATCTAATATAGTTGATAGTTTATCTCAATGGAGATGGACACTTTCAATAAAATAATGCTTTTACCACAGTGCTCATAATATACAGGTTGAGGCATTTATCTTGAGACAACTGAATATCTCGGAAACTAAGCATTGTATGAAAAAATGTCCAAAATCAAAAGTGAATTATTTCGCGGGGGAAATTCATTAGTTAAAAAATTACCCCCCTCCCTTGCACGGGGCGGCTGGGAGGAGGGCGTAACTTTGAAATCGTAAATAGGAACCCCTATTTTTAATGGTAGAAATGTTTTATTCTTGGTGTTTTTTTCAATTGATCCAACCGTTAAGGAGATAGAGGCCTGAAAGTGTGGAACTTTTAAAGTTTTGAATCCAATTTTATCGATGAACACTAAGCGATAGAGAGTGGGTTTTACAGACATTCTTCCTATTCTACTTTTTAATGGTCTTTAAGAATTAGAAGTCAGAATTTCAAAAATTCAAAATTTTTTACTGCACAAGTAAACTTTTGGGGGCAGCAGTCCTATAGAGACAGAGTCTATGCGTGTGTATTGAAAAATATTGGATTTTTGAAATTCTGACCGGATTCTTAAAGACTATTAAAAAGTAGAATAGGAATGTCTGTAAGACCCACTCTCTATCTCTTTGTCTTCATCGATAAAATTGGGTTCTAAACTTTACAAGTTCCACACTTTTAGGGCCTCCGTCTTCTAAACGGTTGGATCAATTGAAAAAACACGAAGAATAAAACGTTTCTTGAATATTGTGTACAATCTGAATATACCATTAAAAATAGGGGTTCCTATTTAAGATTTCAAAGTTACCCCCTCCCCCAGCCCCCCCTCACAAGGGGGGGGGGGTTAACTAATGAATTTCCCCCGCGAAATAATTCACTTTCGATTTTGGACATTTTTTCGTACAATGCTTAGTTTCCGAGATATTCAGTTGTCTCAAGATAAATGTCTCACCCTGTATAAGATTGGTTTCAGGAATATGAAGGAGACTTAATGTTGCTTAAGTGCCCACAATCTCCAGAGATCAATCCATTGAGCATTTGCGGGATAAAGTTAAAAAAGCTGGATCCACAACCATAAAATATCAGACAGTTGGATCTATCAAAGGGTTATTCATTAACCCTTTAAGGGGGGGGGGGGGGCGGGTAAAAAAAAACAACTTTTCTCTGTTTATACTTAAATATTTATATATTTTTTTATTGACTAGAACATTAAAAAAGAAAGAGCATAGCATATAGCAGCTAAAATTCTGACCATTAGTTTCCAAGGAAAAAGACATTAAGTCAAAAACTGATGAAAAAAAAAGACTTCTAGCTGAAATAATCATGCTAATGGAAATGCTTTTGTGTCAAATCAGCCTCAAGACTATGTTCCTGAATAAGACAGAAAGCTTTTGTTAAAAATGAACAATACTTTTCATATGGCAATATTTTAAAGTTGACACTAGCATTAACCAAGTACTCAGATATGTTATTTCTTTCCAGTACATATTTATCTCTATTTGGGAAAAAACTCAATTGTCATATCCAAGAATATTATGTAAAGAACACACACACACACACACACACACACACACACACACACACACACAAAATTCAGTGTCATGCATAGTTTTTATTTGGTAACCAATTTTCAAAATTATTTTTGTACCTAATACTAATATTTACATTTTGTCTTCTATGTAGTGCGCTATTCACTTTAGGATTAAGTCTCCATCTCTTTCCAAGCACAGGCATCAACATGTGACTAGTCGAGTGAATCTGTCAAAGAAGAATTCCGACTTTTTTGCGCTTTTTCACCGCTTCCCAAATATGAAAGAGCACTTTAAGGGACATGAGTTTCATTCTGACGATAAGGTGGAATTCAATCCTGGGGTCGACAACAACCCTTGACATGATGAATTCTTCTCCAACAGATTCATCTGACTAAGATGAATGAATGGAGTCCAAATAACGATACGGATATAATTTTATTACGCTGACGCGTTTCGGTTTACACCATTGTCAAGGCCTGGCTAGATTATAACAAGAAAAATTATCTTTGACAGTTCTTTATATAGCTTACAGGAGTAGTTTTCCACCAATCAGGGTTAGAAACGAAGTTTCAATTCCCTGGCTGGTGGATTACTAATTGTTCATTGGTGATTATTAGGAGGACCTATTAGAAGGCTCATTTCCGGTTGGTGTCGTAATTGGGTTTGCAAGGAGTTTTTCATTTCCAGTAGCAAAGAGAGCACACTGTAGAAAATTTGCTGTGATTTACGGCCGTGCACCGTACCCTTCAAAAATGGACGCTTACTTCGTTCAACATTATGTAAAAATCACGATCTAGATCATAGAACACGGCCGAAAATCACAGTAAATTTCCTACAATGTGCTCTCAATGCTCTATTAAGAAATCGATTAACGTTTCCCTTTCAAACGAAGTTTGGTTATTCAGCAAATTTTCTTGTTCGCTCCTTCTGTATTTTCTTATCTCCGGCCATTTGGTAGATATTCCCTCCTTCGTTCTTCTTTTTTGGGTTGAGCATAATTCTACTATTGTTTTGTGTTCTGAAAGCGATTCCGGTTCCTTGTTCCTGGAATATTTTAGTAATTTTTCTGATGTGCGGAGATAAGAAAATACAAAAGGAACGAACAAGAAAATTTGCTGAATAACCAAACTTCGTTTGAAAGGGACGCGTTAATCGATTTCTTAATAGACATCCCCTAAAACAACCAGAAATGAAAAACGCCTTGCAAACCCAATTGCGACACCAACCGGAAATGAGCCTTCTAATAGGTCCGCCTAATAATCACCAATGAACAGTTATGTAATCCACCAGCCAGGGAATTGAAACTTCATTTCTAACCCTGATTGGTGGAAAACTACTCCTGTAAGCTATATAAAGAACTGCCAACGATAATTTTACTTGTTACAATCTAGCTAAGCCTTGACAATGGTGTAAACCGAAACGCGTCGGCATAATAAAATTGTATCCATATCGTTATTTGGGCTCCATTTATTCATCTTGATCTCGCAGCTATACTAGACCTATGGACTACTCAAATATCACCCGACTAGTCACATTTTGGCACAAGTGTGTGAAAAGGGATGAGGACTATGTAGAAAAGTGAATAGCAGGGTGCGTACGCTTTGTGAAAAACAAAATTCAAGGACTATAGTCACACTTTAATGGTAAATGAAAACACATTCTAATAACATTATATAAAGATATTTAATGAAACATTCCAATTTTTTTCATTACAAAATCCTAGGAAAAAAAAAAAATAGTAAATTTAAAATTGTTTTACTCACAAGTGTATATGTTCATAAAGAAAAAAAAATGTAGGCTACCTTCAGTTAGTCGTTTTTAGTAAATCATATTGAGTTGTTATTTCACGATCCAATTCTTTTATTAATCCCATTTTCTCATCTGCCGATTTTCTGAAGCTATTGGATTTGACAATAAAATCAAAATTTCTTTCGGTTTCTGCCCTTTGTGCCATTTCATCTGCAGATTTTAATAATACTGCCATATCTTTTTCAATACTTTTATTTTTCTTTTTCATTTGATCTAAATCATCTTGGATTGCCTTTCTTTTTTTGACTACTGAAACATGTGTTTCCTCTTTTGATTTCATTTGTAAGAATATTCCGTGATCGCTGGCAGCCATTGTGGTAATCGAAACTTAGCGCGAACTCAAAATCGAGAATTGAACTTGATTGCCAGCGTTCAGTGGGAGAACTTTTAAACATAGTAAAAGATGACGGAAATTCGAGAAAAAAGTGAATTCTTTATAAAGTTTTGAGTGTAAAACCCGTAAAAATATATCATAGATGTCATCAGATGATAAATAAATAATCAAAAATCGCGAAGAGATGCCTTTTTGAAAATGTTTACAAACCGGAAGTAGATTCGGAAAGTATATCAAAACCATTATTTTGGAGCCGATTTCACGTTTGAACAGACCACGTTTTTACCGGGCCCGTACTGTAATTGTATACGGTTCTCATTAAAAATAATCAATTTTAGTGAGTATCATTTAGTTTTTATAGTTGTAATGTAGCCTCATTTTCGATTTACTGGTTAATTTTTTATCTGGTCTGCTAAAGATTCGAGTTATCAGGGTTTGACTGTATTTGCAAAAGCACATGGATTTCTAGGCATCTCAACTATGTTTATGTTAAAAAGAATGAAAATCCATTAGATTGCCTGCTGCCAACCTTCCAGGTGATGTCATATTGCCTTCTGTCAGAAGACTTCTATGCATGCTCTGAGACAAATCAAGCAAACCTTTCTTCTAACAACCTTCAGTTTAATATTCAGTTTAATATTCACCATTTTAAAGTTCAGCACACAATTTTTCAAGTGGTTTCCATTGAAGAAAGCTTTCTTCCTAACTTAAGTAAGGGACAGTTCCCATTTTATATATTCAAGTTATAGAAGTAGAAAGTTATAGAAAAAAATTCAAGAACAATTATGCTAACTTTTTAAATATACAGGGTGTTGCAAAATTATACAGGACAGTACTGTTAGATAGCCTATCCTCTCGCTTCCGGGGCTGCATCATAAAATGATAATTGGGAAATTTTATTTTGTTAACCTATTTACGCCGAAATTGGTAAAAATGGAAATTGAAATTTTTTAAAATAATATGCTGTTATCCATAGATGGCAAAACTAGTACTGCATTTCAAAATAATTTTGTAATTTTTTTTATGTCTTTGTAAATTATTTTTTATGTCTTTACATGCTACAGAATATAAATTTAAGATATGAAGTCTCAATTTCAATTTTTTTCCAATTTCAGCATAAATGGGTTAACAAAATAAAATTTTCCAATTATCATTTTATGAAGCGGCCCCTGAAGCGAGAGGATAGGCTACTCAGCAGTACCGTTCTCTATATTTTTGCAACACCCTGTATGTTGAAACTGGTAGAGACTTTACAATACAATAAAGGGAGAACAGAGTTTCACCATTTATTCCCAGCTTTATCAAGGATATAAACTACACTAGAGGCTTCTTGCCCTTATATACAGAAATATGGTACAATGGAATAATACGATTGGATAAAATACAACAAATGGCATAACAAAAGCAATACAGTACAACGAAGGTAGAAGCAAAAGAAACAGCATAGGTGTACGTTGATTGGACAAGAATATAGCTGTGATATTTTTAATAGGTGATGTATTAAAAACCAAGAGTAAAATGGGTCAAAGACAGTGGCATAAATAAGCAATAGCTAATTTAATTAAACAATAATAAGTAGTGCTTACAAAGTTAATAATTTAACAATTAAACATAACAAATTTAAAGGAAACGACATGGACAGTGTCGTGTACTCCCTTTGGACAGGGAGGGGGGTACAGTAACCCTAACACTTGGAGATTGCCAGTTTGCTAATAAGACTAAAGGTGGACAGGTGATTGAAACGAGGCATGGTTCACGCATGACTACGGGCAGGCCAGGATATACACAGTAAAAAGGGTACTTACTGTGGTGAAGATCTTGGAGATGATGACAGGAGAATCGCTGCGTAGGTTCTAGCATCTACATGGTAGCTCGTCTGGGATTCGATTGATTCTCCCTCTACAGTACACCGCTTATATATCCCTCTAGCTTTACCCCTCAGCCCATGTGCGGAGCCTCGCTCCTCACTGGCTGCGGTCACTCTCGACCAAGTCGTCACTGGTGGTCACTTCTGGAAACATTCATTTCTTCACAATATTTCCATGTGGACACGTGGGGTTTCCTGATCACGTGCAAGGGGGCAGATATCGAAACCACATGGGGAGGAGAGGACAAAGAAGTTGCAACTTATTGAAATTGACGAACGTCACACAGCGAATGAAAATAAGAAAACGGGTACACTATAAAAGGTACACTAACTGGATTAAAGCAAAAAAAAAAAAAAAAAGATTGGATAACAACAGAAAAAATAGAATACAAAAACTGAAGACATAATTGAATAAATAAGGTTGATCCATTAAAAAAATAATATAATAAAAAGAGAATTACAGTAAATCTCAGACTGAATTATATGGAAAAAATGTCGAAATCCGTTTGAAGAGTTTTTGGCTATGAAAATCTCTATGGATTCCCGACTTGCGGTTTTAAAAGGGTCATTACAGAAGTTCCATTTAGGGATCAACCTTTTTGTATTCAATTATGTTTTTAATTTTTGTATTCTATTTTTCTGTTCTTTGTTATCCAATCATTTTATTTTTTTTGTTTTTTTTTTCTCCGCTTTCATCCAGTTAGTGTACCTTTTATAGCGTACCCATTCTCTTATTTTCATTTGCTGTATTCTTATCCAATGACTAGTTTCCAAGTTACGCAGTCAACATCGTAACACGTGCTGGTTAGTACTCACATGTGAGCACAGGTTATGATGCTGAATGCGTAACTTGGAAACTAATTGTTGGAATTCGCTCAAATTTTAACGGCATACACAGTTTTATGCACCGTATTATCCCCCAAATTTCATTATTCCAGGTATTAGAGAACCTGAGTTATTACAATACTCATTTCCAAAAAAGTTGGGACAGTGCAAAATATATAGAAAAAACAAAATGGGATGATGTAACAAAACTTTCTCGCGAATACAAAATAGCAGATACGTTTATGAAATGACATAAATATACTGTGTGCACCAAAACATTTTGTATCGTGGCCGGGACGTTCATTTTGAATGGGGGTGTTGCAACACGTTCCAAAATAGTAGGGACATACGTTGTAGAAAGCGCCGTTAGTAGTGGAACCTTCCGAATTGTTCGGGAATAATCTAGAATGATGACGTCGTACTACATTCCGTATAAATAACAGTTGCCATCCGTCGTTCAGGTAACTTATTCGGAACGATGGGTCGAGGCAAGCCAGTTAGCGAAGATCTTCGTGTTCGAATCATTCAAGAATTCACAAACAACGTTTCTCAGCGTGCAATAGCCAGAAGATTTAACCTGTCATCATCTACAGTACATAATATTATCAAGCGCTACCGAGATAGTGGTGAGATCACAGTTCGGAAAGGCCAAGGTAGAAAACCTATTCTGAATGCTCGAGCTCTTCGGATCCTCCGACGTCACTGCGTCACGCATAGGAATGCTGCGATTACGGACATAGCCACGTGGGCCCGCGATTTCTTCGGGAAGCCATTATCGTTGAGTACTGTACGCCGGTGCATCCACAAATGCAAACTTGAGTTATACTGTGCACAACAGAAGCCGTACATCAACAAACGACAGCAACGTCGCCGTCTGATATGGGCTCGAGCCCATCGCAATTGGTCCAAAGCACGCTGGAATAACATATTGTGGTCCGATGAATCAACCTTTACGATTGTTTACGGAAATAATGGACGCCGTACACTCCGGACCAAAGACGAAAAGGATATTCCCGCGTGCTACAGGCGTTCGGTACAGAAACCACCGTCTGTCATGGTCTGGGGCTGTATTAGTGGCCATGGAATGGGAGACTTGCACATCTGCAATGGCACCGTCAATGCTGAAGCGTATATACAGATCCTGGCACAAGCTATGGTGCCATCTAAGAGGCGCCTGTTTGGACGACGTCAGTGTATATTTCAACAAGACAACGCCAGACCGCATGCAGCGCGCATAACTTCTGCATGGCTACGTCGGCAGCACATTCGTATGTTGTATTGGCCCCCTTGCAGCCCGGATCTATCGCCTATAGAAAACGTTTGGCGCATTATTAAACGAAAACTACGACAGCGATGACCCCGGACAGTTGAACAGTTGAAAACCTATATCCAACAGGAATGGGACAGAATTCCGGTTACGGTGTTAGAAAGATTGGTGTCATCGTTGCCCAGAAGATTACAGTGTGTCATCAAGAGGAGAGGTGACGCCACACCGTGGTAAATGCCGTGCTGTCCCAACTTTTTTGGGAGTGTGTTGCACGTGCCAAACAGGAAAACCACCTGTATCTTTCTTTAAGCATATAAGATATGTGATCCCATGCCTAATTTATCGTTTATGTATTGTAATGCGTTGAAATAAACGGCAATACAATAATCCAAACAAATGTGTTGGAGTTCTTCTTATATGTTGCACTGTCCCAACTTTTTTGGAAATGAGTATTGTAAGTTGTTGATCTTGGTGGCGGCATTTTTATTTCTGTTCATATCTCAGTTAGTGTTCAAATTCGGACCCACATTCATATGAACTTTTTTGCTTAGAATCATTCATATCATCACCCCTAGGATCTGTACAATGAATTTGTACAATGAATACTGAATTAACCTGTATAGGGGCAAGAAGGCTTTAGTGTAGTTTATATCCTTGATAAAGCCAGGAATAAATGGCAAAACTAGTCAGAAACTCTGTTCTCCCTTTATTGTATTATAAAGTCTCTACCAATTTCATTGATAGAAACAATGCTAAGAACTTCCAATTTATTGACCCTGTATATCGTTTGCTGAGATATTTATTATTCTTCTGCTCAAATACTAACTGTGTTCATATTTGATAATGTACAAAGCTTTTCTATAATTCATTGTAATACTTTAGTACATAAACTGAATACAAGCTACAAATGTGCAACAAGAGAAATTTTTAAAAAACTAAGACTGTGTGTCCAAAAAAGTCTGACTGATACAGATCGTAAGTGACCAAATCATGTGCTGCGTTAATAATTGATCATGCTTGGCTTTGCTGACTTTGTATACAACAGAGTGTCCCAAATTGATGTATACACTCTTTGAAACGTTATAAGTCAGCAATAAAATGAGATAGAAATATTTTATTCCTTAAACTTCCTTAAGCCCGTATATGTTCAAAATGTCTACCTATCTGGGTTGTCCTCATTTAGTGTGTGGACAAGTCGTGGAATGTAAAGCTTCCATTTTTGAACTCGCAAAATTCGATGAACACTGGATTTGGCGATACCAACTTCACGAGAGCATTGCCTCACTGACTTCTTTGGGGATGGTGCAAAAACCTCTGTAATGGCATCAACACTCTCATTTTCAGTGGAACTTCCCTTTCTTCTGCACTGACCTTTCAACACATCTTTCACCATTCCTTCAGCTTCAAATTTGTCTTGGAGTTTTGTTATTGTTACCTTTGTTGGCAGCGATGTACCAAATTCAAGCCTCCAATGTCGTTGAACCTCAACAACATTCTCTAATTTCCAATAACACTTGAATGAATGTCTCACCGCCATTTTGGTTTATAAACAAATGAACAACAGGGAACGTGTTGCTATGCTTTTTCAGTGCTGTCTGGATCAAACACAACAAACCCTATATTTCTATCTCATTCTGTTGACGAGCTATAACGTTTCAAAGAGTGTATAAATCAATTTGGGACACTCTGTATAAAGAAAGTGTGGTTTAAACAATAAACTTGAAAGTTAAGGCAGATCAGGCAGGTAAAATTGCTATTATGACATGTGATATGGTCAGTTGCAGTCAGCATCAGTCGGAATTGTTAAGACACAGTAGAAACCACTAATTTTTTAGAAAAACTTAATATAAAAACACCTTGTCTACCCAAAAGTAACCGGACACTTTCAATTTTAGACCTTTTGTCGAAGTTCTAGAAAAATACATGACGAATTATCCTGAAACTTCAGATAATTCACAGAGGGCACCATGAGGGGTGTAAAGATCATGTGACACCCCATATATTTCAGTGAAGGATTTGCCCCGAAAGCAAATAGGGGAACACCATCAAAGTGAACCAAAAAAATAAAGTTTGGGATCACCTGTAAAAAATAATGCTTGAAATGCAATGTAGTTGTAGCATATGATTAAGAGGCTTCTTTTACTTATCTGTGTTCACTTGTATGAGAATAGCATTATATTCTAGGAGATATAAAGGTTTCTTCAAATATATTCGAAACATTTTCATAAGTAGTTTTTTGTTTATAACAAGCAGGGTTATCAACCCAATGCAATGCCATTTTCAGGAAACTTGACAAACTACAGGAGAGACAACATCCTGCAATCAGAAGATAAAAAAAAAAATCAGAAGATAAAATGCATCACAATACTCCCTTGTACGAAACTTTATTGAATGCTTTTTTCGGGAAAAACTTCTCCTTATTATTCTTAACACACGAATTTCCGTCTCTCCCTTTGTTAACTAAAAACTCAAAATGTTGAAATAAATTTTGACAGCTGCTTGGGAACTTCAAATGAAGTTCTTCAAATTATCTTCTCCAAATAGAGTACTTAAAACTCTGACGTCACAAACTGCTTCATGCAATCAAAACTCCATAGACATGAAAGGAAATCAGTTGGGGAAACGACCAAAACACATGTTTGGCCCAGCCGATTGCAACCAAAATGCGAGGTGCACAACTATATGTTACAACAGTCATAAATACAAAATTTCAACATTCTATGCCTAACCGTTTTTGAGAAATGCGCGATACACACACACATACACTACATGATCAAAGGAGTTGGGACACCCCTGTTGCTCTACCGTAAAGCCGCAAACAGCTTCAATGTGTAGGACCCCGAGCTGCTATCACTGCCTCCACCCTACATGGCATACTGTCCACAAATTTACAGTGTGTGTCCACAGGTCAGTTCCTGGACAGATGTCGGGCGAACAATCCTGGATCTCACACGTCATTACAATTCGTCCCAAAGATGTTCGATGGGGTTGAGATTAGGACTCTGGGTAGGTCAATGCAGTTCTTCAACCCACATCTCGTCAAACCAGTCAGATATGGATCTTGCTTTGTGGCAAGGCGCATTGTCGTGCTGGAAGAGGAATGGCCCATCACCGAAATGTTCCCACAGCGCTGGAAGTGCCCCGTTATCCAGAATGGTCCTGTAGCCATCAGCATTGAGGTTTCCATCCACCTTGATGAGCGGGCCCAGTCCAGTCCAGGAGAAACACCCCAGGTGTTCACAGGGGTGTCCCAACTCCTTTGACCATGAAGTGTACATATGTACAGACGTCACGACGAAACATGTGAAAATGAAATCAGGGATGTTCAAAATGTATATTTCCGTTGAAAACTTAAAACCAAAATTTTTCGTGATTACAATACTTCCTTTACTTTGTACAAGGAAGTAATATTAAATATTTGATGAAATATGAGCATTTTCACTAAATAATGTTTAACTGTGCATGCACAAGCGTTACCAAAACGTCTTTTGCATAATTTATTAGCCAAAAAATTATGTATTGCACAAATTGCAAATTGCACAATTAAGAGTAGCTTATTTTGTTAGCTACTCTTATAAAAAGCCCAAGCAAATATCATAAAAATTCAGAAAGATGTCGCTGATAGTGTGACATATAAAATATGTACACACAGATATGGCTTAAAGTGAACCATATCTGTCTGTCATTTATTGAAGAATAATTTGTTTAAGCTAGATCTTAAATAAACAGGAGGGGGAGGGAGAAATCACAATTACCTTCTATTCGGCAACCTAATAGAACAACAGATACAGAAAATGTTTATATTATGTAAAATTAATTAAAATTAGTTTATTGTAGTTCAGCAGTTTTAGAAACTAATAGAATAATTATAATTTCTTATGCATTTTGTTCTTTAATTTGTATGAGATGACAAAAGTAAATTCATATTATTAAGCCTTTTTAGACATGTGCTCTAAGGATTAACGGCATCCGGGAACAGTCCTTATCTGATAAAAGAAAAAAAAGGGGGGGGGGGATTAAAATAATAAATCGAAGACTAGAGCCTCGGAAAAGGGGGAGTAATAGTATAAGGGGTGAGATAAAAGAAATACCACAAATAACAAAGCTTCTAGGAAATAAAGAAAGGACAAGGAGCTATCCCAGAGTGCCAAGGTATGAAAGGGAGAAATTAAGAAAGTGTATATCAGTGTGTATTGGCGACCAGCAACGAGAAATGACAGGAAGTCTCGTAAGTGTGAATGTAGTCAAAGGCGGTGGTGAGTGTTAAGAACGATGCGTAGCCAATGTAGCAGGTAGACGGACGTGAACAACAGCAACGGAAGGCGTGCTGTGTCAATTGCGTGGCCGATGATCGACTAGTGAACAAGTGCCTCTCAGCGGGTTAGAGTGGGAATAAAGGGTCTTGCAGGTGTTTTAGCAAGGCGGCTTCATAACTCTAAGCTGAGGAAGGTATTGGCAAAATCGACGATCAAGGAATTCATCGGGACACCACGTGGATCGGCGCAGTGACAACCGACATGGAACTGGGTGTAGCGACCGTCTATAGGCAGCAGGTGATAGCAAAGTTCGGCCGAACCAATGGTGGCAGCTGCATTCTACGGAAAAGTACTGAACTTTTATAATTGGGTCCTTGCGGTGTGCATAATTCAAGTGTCAAGGCTAGCATGTAGTTTGTTTAATAAGCAGAACTAGTAATTAGATATAAGACTTTCTGCAGTTACAAGAAAGGTGAACTGTTAATTAAAGGAAACAATTCGTAAAGGAAATTCTTTAATCTAGAGCACATGTCTAACGTAATTTGCTTAAATTTTCATAAGAAATATCATGCTTAAGTGAATAGATTAAATTAGATTTACAAGAAAATTCATGGTGACAATTTAAATTGATAAATAGAGATTGTTTTAGATCATATTGCATAACCTTCAATTGGAAATACATTACCTTATCTGATTTACAATTCGTAGTAATCTATATTGTAATTATTGATATATTTTTATTTCATTTCATTAAAGAATCAGCTTATATTATGTTAACAGTGTAATATCTTGTGTTTTATCCTGGTTGATAGATAAGTGGGTAACTTAACTAAGAGGTAGAAATTAATGGTCATTTAGAATTAAATATTAGGTTTTGTTAAGTATATTCTACTGTACGATTTTCACTATATGATCATTATTTGGCCGAATAAGAGAAAACGGACACCCTGGATTTATTACCTGGAGGAAGAAACAGCAGGGTGGGTTAAATTACTTTGAATGACAGTGTAAAGGGGGAGGTGTTATAGAAAGGTAAGTGGGGATTGGGATTACTTTCGCTGTAAGCAAAACTTTGAGATATTTTAGATCTTAATATAATGAATTAAGGGATCAAAGGGATTTGATTAGAAGTAGGACCCCAACATAAACCGTCACAATAGAATGAGGTGAATTTCAGTTGCTCTCAAAAATAAATAAAATGATAAGGTAATAACCAAGGAAAACCTCTTGTCCACAAAAAGAATTTTAATTAGACATACACGTATTTCAAACCCTTTAGGGTCATTATTCAATGTCATAGCCGAAAGGGTTCAAAATACGTATATGTCTAATTAAAATTTTTTTTTCCATTTAAGGAGAAGTTGATACTGGTGTCCGATCCAAAAATAAAAATTCGGAGAAAACCCCTTATCATTTTGTTTATTTTTGAGAGCAACTGAAATTCACTTCATTCGATCGACGATATTTTTCTGAATTTTCACGATATCTGCTTGGGCTTCTTCAAGAGTAGCTCTATACATTTGGCTAATAAATTATGCAAAAGACACTTTGGTAATGCTTGCGCATGCGCAGTTAAACATTATCTAGTAAAAATGCTCAAATTCAATCAAATATTTAATATTTTTATATTCTGATTGGGGGATGTTCAAGTAATACGTCACGCTCTCGGGAAGGGGGGGGGGTATGAAAAATGTGACACAGCGTGACATGGGGATAGGGGGGACTTTACGCAAGTGTGACGTCACAACATACACCTTCAAAAATTCAATTTCTTTCATATTGAAATTATTTTTTTTATTATTTCACTTTATTTTATTTTATTATTATCATCCTTTCATATGGAAAATGAGATGCTTTTCTTACCCTAATGTGAAACTATCGTTGGAAATCCCATTGTTGTTCTCCAAAACAGAAATTTGTTCCTTAAAGAAAGATTTATGTTGCCCAAGCCTTAAACGGCACCTAACAGAAAGATGCTGCATATATGTGGACTCAATCATGCTTCTGTCCAAGATAAATAACAACATGAAGCGAAATGCAGGAAGAAAAGAGACACTGCCATTTTTAATTTTCATACTGGCACAGTACAGGGGATTTACAAAAGAATATATCAAATTTGAAAAACTATATCTTGACAATGAAACAACTCATATGACCACTCTACTTATTTTCGTAAAGAGGACATTCTGAAGTTTTGTTTCATTGCCAAGGGATTTTTGCAAGTGCTTGAATTCGATAAAATTAATTCGGTGACATACTCACTCACCAAAAGTCATGGCACACCCGCCTAATAACGTGTTGGGCCCCCTCTGGCCCGGATAACGGCGGCAACCTGTCGTAGAAGAGAGTCTACCAGTCCCCGGAACATATCCACAGACACTGCAAGCCATGCTGACTCCACTGCACTCCATAACGATGCTGCATTTACCAGATGTGTTGGTGATGACCTGACAGATAGTTCGATCATGTCCCACAAATGTTCAATGCGATTGCAATCTGGGGAACGGGGAGGCCAAATCATTGTCGTGAAGTCGGAAGCATGTTCCTCCATCCACAGCCTTGTCACAGGGGCCAAGTGTGGAGGCACATTATCTTGCTGGAAGATGCCGTCGCCCACAGGGTAAAAACAGTTCATGAAGGGGTGCAGGTGGTCCCCAAGCAGATTGACGTAGGAAGTAGCACACAGAGTGGATGTCAGATGCACCAATAGACCCATTGCAGGCCACGAGAAAACACCCCGGACTAGTATGGAGCCTCCACCTGCCTGAGTGGTGCCCAGACACGGACACAACCATCGGTCCGATACAGCTGAAACCGTGACTCGTCGGACCAGGCAACCCTTCGTCAGCCCTCAGTAGTCCAATGTCGATGTTGGTTGCCCAGGCTAGGCGTTGCCGACGATGTGCAGCTGTTAAGAGTGGCATCCGTCGTGGCCTCCTGTTCCCAAAGTCTGCATCTGCCAAGGTTCGCCGAATTGTCGTCACAGACATAGTTGTGAGACGTCCCTGGTTGTACTGCATGGTGATTTGGTCCGCTGTCGCATTTTGGTCAGCAGTTGCAAGCCGGGTGACCCGGCGAACACCTCTGGCATCAATGAGGCGTGGAAGGCCCATCCGCTGTCCGACATGGGTTGTAATTCCCCGTTGGGTATACTCTCGACAGACCCTTGCAAACGGTTGTGTGGGAAAATTGCAGGGTGTTGGCTACATCTGATATTGAGGCACCCATCTGTCTGGCACCAACAATCATCCCCCGTTCAAATGCGGATAGCTCTCGGTGTGCTGCCATTTCTGCAGCTAGTTTTGCTTACAATGATCGTGTGATATCAAGGAGCACTGTGTACCTGTGCCATGACTTTTGGTGAGTGGGTGTATAAGGAACCAATCCTCCAAAAAGATTGAATATGCTACATTGGTTTTTTCCATCCACTGAGAAAGGGTGTCATTGCAAAGGCAAAAATCCTGGAAGGCCAGGAGTGCTGAAAAGAATGTCCAACGCACTTAGCAGACGTTCACTTGCAGTCCGAGGAAGTCGACTCGTCGAACCAGCTGGGAGCTCCAAATGCCCTTTACGACGTTGTGGAAAGTGTTGAGAGAGCACCTGAAAGATTACACCTTGTGCAAGCGTCGTTCGTGCTTTTCGTGACGTCACATTGAATATTTGTAATCACGTGGATAACCAAATTAAACTTCAGATTATATCCTTCAGAAATATGCATTGATTAAATCAATGAATTGTTTAGTTTGGTAAATAAAGTGTTTCAAAGTTGATAAATTCTTTTGTGAACAGCTTGTATATCTCACTTTTTAATTACAGGGCAAGATTTATTTGTCCATAATCTGAAGAATTCGTATATTATAAAAGAATATCCTTATAAATACAAAGCGTGTCCGGAAAGTAAGGTTACAACGGCTAGTATTCTTTAAAAAAATATTTATTTGACAAAATGTCCACTACGATTTATTTAAGTGATTTATGGGTTATATTTCGACAACATTACGGCCATCGTCCAAAACACTTGTTAAGTCTAAGCTCTTTATATCACAGTCATGAAATTCCGGCGCCTGATGCTGGAACCACATTTCAACCTCGTGATTGATCTCTTCGTCATGGAAGTATTGTCCAGCAAGATTTTTCTCATGCGAAGAAACAAGTGCAGAAGTTTATCAGAGACCACAGACGCATGTGTTTGTTATGAACATCAGTCCTGGCTCCAGAGAATTCATGACACCACTTTGTTACTTGTTGTCGACTCGCAATGCTTCCGTAAATGAGAAAAAGTGCTTTGTGAATATCCACTGGGCGCTTATCTTGTGATTGGAGAAAAAGGTATAGCGTAACCCACTTCATATTTGGCGTGATGCTGAACCGGCACAGACACTGTATACACTTGTTACTCGAACTAGACTCCACATAGCAATGAGGAACAGCCGCGAGAGAGAAGTGGAAGGCTAACAGTTAAACCAGTATAACCAACTTAAGCACTAAGATATTACTTGTCTAATAAAGGGGTTGCAACCTTACCTTCCAGATATGCCTCTAATAAAAAAAATCACTTGGTCTTCACACAAATCTCTCCCTTTTGGCTTTTCAGATAATTTAAGATAAGACAACCTGTAAGAATAACAGCTAAGATACAGAGTGGCTGGATGGCCATTTGTGCGACGACTTACAGGAGCAGTATGCAGAAAGGGGTCAATGAAGACTAAATTGACCAAGTATCCGGAGGATCTGCTGCACCATTCTGCACAATCAGGCCATGTTTTGTCCATTATCTTTGTACAGGGTGTTGCAGATAACTACAGGGCAGTTATTCTGACTCCATTGCACCAATCAATACCAAACGAAATAGTGAAAGTGGGCATCTCATAGTAAAGTACTTTTGAATTTCAAACTTCTACCTCAAAAAAAATGTAGAAATTATGAATGGGACGGACGACAAAACAAAATAAAACCCATAACTAGCTCCATTCTTCCGCTACTTAATGATATAATTTATGAGGATTTTGATATCAAATGATAATTGGGTAATTTTATCAAAAACATGACAGTTTTGACGTTTTGGCCGCCCCCCCCCCCGACTGTGGAAACTGCTGGCTGCTGCAGGCCACCTTCATCTCCCTCCATTCTGCCAATCGACTGAGCCAGCCCCTGCAATCGAGCGGGTAGGCTTCCCGTTATACTGTCCTGTAGTTATCTGCAACACCCTGTACAGAGAACATCACTTGCTCACAGATATTCACTTCTGATAAAAATTTATGTAGTGTAATTCTATTATCTTTTCATTAGAATAGGCACCTGGCTCCACTCAGTTTAGTTAAATATAGCAAAGGCAGATTATTTACAGAAAATTTTAGAATAACCAAATTCAGGATTTTTTTTGCCAAATTTGACTAACTGTGTAGGATGTAATTATTGAAAATGCAAAATGTTAATGTACGAGGGTTGTACCAAAAGTAAGGTTCCCAATGAGCTACAGCCTCGAGGGAAGGTGCTAGGCTAAATCCGACAACAGTGCCGTGCGCAGTGGTTCCCGCACTCTCGAGCCCACTCTCAAGCGATTCGCTATGGCGCTCAGTGTTCGCTTGGCAGCCGTCAGAGATGGAAGTGTTGATCGCCGCTCCCGCCAAGTGCGAGGTTCGAGCAGTAATCCGGTTTCTCCACGCAAGGAAGTTACCGCCCGTGGAGATTCATCGGCAACTGACTGAGGCTTATGGTGAAAAGTGCATGTCCGTTCAGCATGTC
>JAHWFO010020900.1:92782-109507 GCA_023313115.1 Rhysida immarginata
CTTTATTAGAATTGAGTTTTAAGTAATGCTATCTCTATCCTCAGAGCGATTGAAGAGCTTGAGATTTGCTCATTGAATATTTGTCTCATTTGCATTTATTGAATTTTTGCATGTTATCATAGTTGTTAGTAATTGGGGATTTAGATTAACTTTCTTCTTTAACGCTAAGAACTATATCAACTTTCTTTTCTTTAGGTTTAAGGCTTACATTTAATTTTGTATCTCATTGGTATTCTTTTAACCTTGAATAAAAGCTTTTTATTTAATTCTAATCCTTGCCTATCTTATTGGAATAAATAAGACACAACCTGCCACTTTTTAAAGAACCCAACCTTTGTCCTTGATTGAATGTTTTTCTTGTTTTAAAAGGGTTGATAGTCGACAACAACTCCGGAATTCCTCTCCGACGAGTTCACCCAACTAGTCACGCGTTGGCGCAATGCGTGGAAAGGAATGGGGACTATGTCGAAAAGTGAATAGTGCATTACATAGAGGACAAATGTGAGTATAAGATACAAAAAGAATTTTGAAAATTGGTTAACAAATAGAAAAGTTACAGCCATGGAGACCTTATTTATCAATCGCCCCTCGTATATGGTGTAGAGGCCAACCGAATCTGATTGGACAAATTTTTTAGTGCCAGTATTAATTGTAAGTCCATTGGTGTATCCTTTTCATTTTTTTTCTTTTATCATGGTGTTCTATGTTCACTCAATAGATGGCATTCCAGTAGCAGATGCTTGACTGTTTAAATTTCGCCACATGAGCACTTGTTGTCGTTCGAAATTCCGAGTCTATGCAATAGATATTTGAAAGAGATGTGTCCTGATCTTAATCTGTATAATATTGTTTGGTCCATTTTCGTTATTTTTAATATCGTTCTTTTATATGGTATTATTTGCATTAAGTTTTTATTGTGTTCTCCTGTTAAACTATTTTTCCATTCTCTGTTCCAAATATTGTGTAGATGTTTTTTTTAATATTTCGCTGATTGTTTCCATTGAAATATTTACTATTGCTTTTGGATTTGTGTCATTTCTTGCTCCATTTGCTAATAAATCTGCTTTCTCATTTCTATAGATTCCCTTGTGAGCAGATATGCACATAAAATTTATTTCGTATTCTTCCTTCATTAAATTTAGGATCTTTTCTATTAAATAACCTATGTTTGATTTATGAAACCACTTAGGTTGATGCTTATTGCTGCTTTTACTGTAGTTAGGGTGTTTTTGGAGTCTGTTAATATTAACCATATTTTATTATTTTGTTCTTCTATCCATACAAAAGCTAAGGTTATTGCTGCTATTTCCACTTTAAAGAACTAAATATTGGGCAGCAACCCAGTGCTAACCCTTCTTCTGGAGGCATGAATACAGAGGGCTGAGTATGTTACAACTAAACGATTTGCAAGTGTCATAAGTCTAAGAGAAACCCCGCCGCCATGTTCGGTGATGTTCTATCTGGTGCCCACGGCGTCGAACTATGGCTCTGCATCGTAGTTTCCATTCAATAAAACTTCACCGCAGAGAATTTAGGTCGATCTGTGCCCATCCCTCTTCACAGGCTTTCCATAGGCCGTCCAATATTCGGGGTCGTCTACTTCCAAGGGTGCATTTCAACAGTCCAAAGCCACAATAATCCATGGGGGATGCATCTGGAGATTTCATGGATATGTCTTCAAATGAAATTGAATGTATGCCGTCTCCTGTTTCAGTGTTCGCAAATGGGCAACCGTTGACTTGGACGTAAGACTCGCAGCTTTATCTTGATGCACACCCATACTAGGTTTCGGACGCTTAACCAGTCAGAGATTTTTGTGGATTATGTTGCGTACCGTTGACTGTGACACCCCTACCTTATTTGCAGCAGCCATTTGAGTTTTGGGATTTTCTGCAGAGACGAGATGCTTGACTTTGTAGTGGGTCATTGTCTTGAGGGTCCAGGTTTTTCCAATCTTGCTGGTATTGCGGTTTTTCTGTTTTTATTTAGTATGTTACAGGAAAATCACAATACCAGCAACGTTTTATAATCAACCTTTTATGATTCCTGCCTTCAAAATAGTGAGACCCCTGGATTTGGATTGTTTTATAATCATGGAATAGGACCATTTGCGTCGAAAATTCATGTATATATATTTCCCAATATCTATCGATTTTTGGGGTCTGTACAATGCAACCAACGCTGTACAACAATTAAGAATGATGAAGCAATATCCCCTTTATAACTCCTCACGACCGCGTAGCCCTGTCAACCACGTGGCTGGAGAATTTGCATATGTAAATAGTTTAGTTGTAACATAATCAACCTTCCGTAGTGAGGAATCATCCTGAAAAATAAAGTGTTCTTCTTCATACAATTCCCCTGCAGACAGAATCAATTTCTCCTGCAATATTTGCAAATAAGTATTTGCATTCACTTTTCCTTCTATAATTTTAAACCTACCTATTCCCTTAGCACTAAAACATCCTCAGGTCATATTACTTACCAGATAATTTACAGTCAATTGTAATAACTTTAGCAATAACCTTCACCTGAACCATGTCACACTAAAAATCCTGAATCGTTGCAATCCAAGTTGATTTTGCTTTCATCACTAAACATAACATGTTTTCATTGTTCGCAGTCCAATGTTCGCAGTCCAATGTTGATACAATCTCGCATTTCTTTGTTTTTTATTAGGAAGAGGCTTTTGCAGGAGTTTATAATACTTTAAATTCTTGGATAGAAGACGTCGTCTTACTGTTTAAAGGGATGCAATCGTTCGTGCCGATTCCTCTGAATTTCTTGCAAGAATTTTTGAAGAAACAAATCAACTTTGACAACAAAGGCTATGTAATACTTTATCCATATGAGGTAGGATAACTTTTTTTTTGCCCACATTTATCGACATGCAAGCTTTTCACATCTAAAACATTCTAATGAAGTTTCACAAAATTCTCCCGATTACTGCATTTGTGTAAACTAAATTTATCAACAAATTTTCACTATTTTTAATTCTACATTCATGATACTTTAAAATCTGCCATGTTTTTTGAAGTGTTAGGTAGTTTTTCTTTCCCATACTTGAAGCAAACATTAAATGAAAGTAACCCTGACTAACATCAACTTCAAGGCTAAACAAGCATGTGCATTGAACAAAGGCTCATAATCACATGAAAGAAAAAAGGAACATGTGGACAATAATATTTGAACTTACTATAAAACAATCAAAGTTTCAGAGTAAAGAATGGTTGCTCTTAATTTGTACAAAAATTTTCTTCAATTACAAATAATATATTGTGAGTATTTGATATTGTAACCAGTGTTTTTTCATTATTAAATGTTCAAATTATAAAATAAATGTAAAAAAAAGAGTTGGTAAATATTTAGGTAAAATTGAAAAAAAATAAAACGTGAATTATGATTTACAGACTAAACTCACAAAGTTGATATTAATTTGAACAGTACTGTAGATGAAAAACAAATGCATGAACCCTGAGTATACCAGCTCATTCATATAAAATGGATGTTTTTGTATTACATACTGGAAACCATATGAACCTGTACTTCACAGTTTCACACCAAAGTGAAATGTTACTCACCTATAGCTATTATTGATGCTTGCAAAATAAGAAGTCACAATGTTCAAAATAAAACCCGAAAACTAAAAATAATTGAGCGCACTTACCCATACAAACTCTATGGCTATGTTAACTCAATTTTTTTCCGGTTTCATGGTTTATTTTGAATATCATGATTTCTTATTATGCAAGCATCAATAGTAGCTTTAGGTAACATATTAAGGGGTCCATTAGCATACAAGCATTTCTTGATGCAGTCGAGACAGCTACAAGTATTGCGAGATGGCGGGATAATGTTACCCTAGGGGCCCTATGCACGAAACTAAAAGAACGTGCGGTAACTGTGTTTAATGAACACGTTATTTAAGATTAATAATTATAATGATTTAAAGCATCGCCTGATAAAGCTATTTCATATGACAGATGATTTACAAATGCAGAACTGAAATTTTCAATCCAAGCAACATACCGTATTTATTCTACTGTAATGCGAAAAATTTTGGCCTAAAAAGGCAGCTAAATTTGTGGGACTGTATTATATTCAACAAGGGGGGGATGGCCCAATCCTGCATGTGGGGAATGGGGTCCCCATGTAAGAGATTTAGCTGACATGGTGGGCAATTTCGGAGGGGGGGGGGGGGTCATTTAGTAATGTTAGAACTTTAACAGCAATTCTTTTAAAAGTGATTTCTTACCTTGTTGCAAAGAACTTAAATAAGCTATCAGTGGCGGCATGTTTTCTTTCCATAAGTGGGGAAGTTGACTAGCATGTGGAAAATTGCAACAGGAAACATGTGCTGTAAACTAGAATGATATATTGCAATTAGCAAAAGCTAAGAAATAAAATAAAGACCTTTCTTAAGCATCGATTTACCATCAACGTTGTTAAATTGACAAAAGCATAATATTGAAGTGTATCACTGCTCGAATGGTGAGAATCTGCATCGCTTGAGACATAAACAGGTTGATCAGATCCACAGATTTCCTTCTTTGATGCCATAATCATGTGATTTGAGGCATATACTTCTGCTAATATTTTCATCATATTCAATCCAATAAGAGTTGAGTTATTTTTATATGAAGGATATCTGGAAATGATAAAAATAGGAGAAACATGTAATAAAATATTTGGAAAATATGGCTTAATAATTGGCCTTTGACTCATGAAAGAAATTATTGTTAAAGCATGCCCATAATTTGGAAATTCTAAAGACCATAAAGTTATCAGCAGGACAAAGAATATTTTCCCCTGAAAATCAAAATGGTGGGCAGTGACTGCTGGTTGTGGACCATGTCATCAAAAGCTAAACAGATAATTTGTAACCTCTTACTACAGAATATATTTAGTATTATCAAAAAAAAAATAAGTTTTATGTACTACCTCCCACTTAAATATCCATTAGATAATCATCAGCAAGACCTTGGGTGTTTGAAGCAGAAATTCGATGAATGATTGACTTATTAATAAAATAAGCATACAAGATGGTGCAACAACAAGGAGGAGCAAATCAAAATCGTCAGGTAATTGAGTAAATATTTCATTACAAAACCGTCAGGTATTTGCAAAAATTATTATATACATTATTCTGAAATGTACGTTAACGTGCTGTACGTTGTAACGGGATTTTACTGTACTAGCTTTTTGATCTTATGTAAATTTAGTCTTTTTGTTATTTTATTTATGTCACTATTCATCAACCAGTCTGTAATAAGTCATTTGGGAAATTTGCAAAATGATCTTAAAAGAGAAAAGACTATATTATTCCAATGTTATTGTTCCCCTTTGGCTGCTTCAATGATAAACTTTAATCTACAAACGTTGACTGTGATAGTACTAATAAGGAAAAACTTATTAAGTTGACGAAAAAGTCATTGAACTGATATGAATTGATAATTTACCATAAGTGCAATAATATATTTTTAGCACGATATCATGGTTCACACTCAATTTTACAAATTGGAAATAAGGGGTTCTTAAGGACTTTGTAAGGACTTTTGAGAGATTTTTAAGGACCTTTTTAAGGATTTTTAATTATACATGAATTAATTAAAATTAAATAATTTTTAATTTAACATTTTTTTCGCATTTATTCATAAAACTTTATCGGTTCTTTAAAAGCTGTTACTTATCAGATAGGCCTATGTCTGAATTTAATTCTTATAGCTAGCTCTTTTTTCATTTTTTTTTTAATGCCATCTCTCCCGTCTTCGCATTTAATAAATTGTCGACACTTCTCAAAGCTTTTGTTTCTCCTACAAAATGAGCAACAGAATTGTTAAAGTTAAAAAGAATACATACTAATTTTTTTCTTTTATCTGTGAATAAATAATATTTTCATTCTTCCACTTATCTAAACCTTTTCTGTTTCTTTTTTCTAAATATTCTGTGAACTTCTGACGACCTGATGATACTGTTGCACGAAGTTCTTCAGTCATTTCAACATTTTCAATATTACCACTATATTGACCACATTACATCAGGAAATTTTTCAAGTGTGCTAAAAGAACCAACAAGTAGCAATTGTAAAAAATTGCACTCGGTAAGTATAATAAAGCTGTTAGAACAGCTAAGCGTAACTTGTTCAGGAAGTTTTGTGAAGCAGATCAAAAAACTGCTGGAGGAGCTAGACTCAATAAAAATCTTAAGAGAGACAACAATAATTATTGGTACTCTCCAAAAGACAAATGGTGAACACGCCAAAAATATCAAGGAGGTCTTAGAGATCTTACTTGCAAATCATTTCTTGGGAGAAGCAATTGCTGTCTAGTCGCACCCTACTTTCATCGATCCTGCGGACAGGACAACATAAGCAAACTGGAAGGCTGCTCAGGAAATTATCACACCACAAGCAATTTTATGGGCAATTCACTCCTTTGAACCATACAGCCTGGACCACAATGAGCAACAGAATCGAATGGGATTCAAAAAAATGCATGGGTGGGATGCCAAAAGGAACCAATCAACAATGAGCACCCACGCACTAAAAGGGTGGGTAGAGTGTGACTCGTGAGGGGAGGTTTTACTGGAGTAAGGAGTAGATGCTGTTTAAGATTGTAACAACAATTTTAATCATTATCAAAAATTCACACAGTATAGGTAATAATTACACTGGGGCCCCATAATTAGAACAATTCAAATTAAACAAGTCAATAACTTTTTAAATTCGAAAGGTAATGTAACTAACTTCGCTCTCCCCTTTGATCCAAAAATGCGGTCGCTAGCACACGGGCTGCACACTTAGCGCATTCACTCGCGCTTCACATAGCCCAGCGCAATATTTCTGGAGGAACAACTGTTTTGCCCACTGTAACAGACTGAGTTGTTGGCCGCATAGGTGTGTACAAGGATGGCGTCAGTGTTTTTAGCGGGTTTTTTAGGACGGTTGGACATTGACCCGTTGAACCTTTCCGTCAAAAATTGTGTTGACCTTGTGGATAAATTGAAGAACGTTAACGTTTCTGCTAGTTGCATTTTGGTTTCCTTTGATGTCACCTTGTTATTTCCAAACTTGCCAATTCAAGATACTCTTGAGTTGTTGCATTCTGTCCTAATAGTCAACAAGATCGAAAATACGGTGATTTCAGAAATAACTAGGCTTTGTAAACTCTGCGTTAACAACAATTATTTCCAGTTTAAAGGTGAATTTTACCACATGTCTGCAGGAACTCTTATGGAAAAATTTTTTTATGAGGAAGTTTGAGGCAAAACTTAGTTCCTCCGGTTCAAACTTCCCCGAGGTGTGGTATCGATACTTAGATGATATTTTTGCGATCATCAATACTAACAAGGTTGACCTACAGGTTTTCCTGGATTACCTCAATAGTCACTACCCGACCATTCAGTTTACCGCGGAAAGAGAGAAGGAGGGCATGCTTCCTTTCCTCGATTTGAAAATCATACAGACAGGCAGTAGGTTGGAATTCGATATTTATCGGAAACCTACACACACCAACGTTTATATACACCAGTCTTCCAACCATTGCTGGAGCCAAAAATTGGCTTCTTTTATTTTTTTAGTGGATCGAGCTTTAAACATTCCCTTGTCTAAGGGTAGGTTTGACGTTGAAATCGCACGCATCCAAAACATAGCAGTCGTCAATGGCTACAGCTCTGAATTGGTTGAAGATCTGGTCAGGAGAAGAAGTTTTGTGAAATTAGTTAGAGATTCCACAAAACTCAGCAGCAACGAGGATGCCAGATTCAGATTGCCCATTTTCCTATAATAGCGGACTCAACGTCAACTTACAGGCAATCTTTAAGGAAGCACAGCTATCCATAGCATACAAAAATCCTAATACTCTGAAGAACCTTCTCGGAAACCCTAAGGACAAAACTCCACCATTGTCGCAGGCGGGAATTTATGAGATAGGTTGCAGCCAGTGTCCCAAGACCTATCGAGGAGCCACTTGCCGCAACATAAAAACCAGGTTCAAGGAACATACGGCCCACGGCAGGTTTGGTCGTCCTCAGAGATCCGCAGTCGCCAAGCACATGCTTGAAACGGGCCATGCCGTTTTGTTAAAGGATTGCCATTTACTTAGGTCCTTAAGGAACAGGAACTCATTGGATGCATACGAGACCTTGGAGATCGGGAAAAAGGACCCCAGAATATTGTTGAACAATGACCCCTGAGTGGATGCCCCCTTACCGTGGGTCAGGGGTTTGGGTGCTTCAGGGATTCTGTGAGCTATTGACCGTTTCGATAACAAAACAACGCGTCACAGGAAACCACGTGACCGATCCTACGACAGCCCTTACTAACTTCCGTTTCAGAGCATTTAGTACAGTGTAACTACAGTGTAGTTTAAATTACAAGTGTTTATACAATTATTAGGCGATTTTTCTGTTTAAATTATGTCAAGCAGATATTTTAAAAGTTTGAACGGCGTAGCCAGCGAAGGATATAAGCAGAAATTAATGTTTGAAGAGCACAATTTGCCAGATCCCATGGATGATATGTTAGAAACATTTTTCAAGAACGACGTGAATTCGTGGCCTACAGTAACATCACTCGATCTGTACGATTTCTTTGTGAAACGAATGTTTCTACGCCAAGGATGATTATAATTATCTTGTAAGTGGGAAAGTAAAAGAAATCCTCGTGGATCGTGTCAAGGAGCTACAGGTGAGTTAACGATTTAAGCCTATTGATTTATCGTGCTAACTTTAATAGTTTTTACAAATTGGGTTCATACAGTTTTACATGAATTTCATACATTTCTAAATAAATTTAATATATTTTTAAATGAATAAAATACGATAAAATGAATTATATTTTAAGAAATTTATGCGAGAAAAAAAAAACGAAAGTTCCGTGACGGTGTACATTGAATGATGAGCGGCCAGGCCGACATGAATGACCGTCCGTTAGCTGAAGTTCATCGTCACAGAAATTTCGTGATTTTTTTTCTCGGATAAATTTCTTAAAATATAATTCATTTAAATCCTATTAAATTCATTTAAAATTGTATTAAATCTATTTAGAAATGTATGAAATTTATGAACCCAATTTGTAAAACTGTATTAAAGTTAGCACGATAATTGGTTCACTCACCTGTAGCTCCTTGACATGATACACGAGGATTTCTTTTACTTTCCCACTTACAAGGTAATTATAATCATCTAATGAAGAGTATATAATTATAATCATCTATTTAGAGTTTTTCATTTGTTGAATAATGAGCGGCCAGGCCAACATGAATAACCGCCCGTTAGCTGAAGTTCATCGTCATGAAACTGTCGTGATTCTTTCTTGCATAAATTTCTTAAAATATAATTTCAATAATATGATAGATCATTTACATATTAATTAGGTGTGTTACAATAATAAATTCAGAACATAAACGCGATGGGGCTGATCGATGTCAGCCAAGAAAATTAGGGGATGCTACACGGGATTTTTGCCGATTTTAAATAACGCTTCGTTTAAATAAATATAATGCGTGTTTTAGTTCAGTGTAAACGGAGTTTAATTATTAAATTAAATAAAAAAAATATTTTTATTATAACCTTGTTTTAGTCAATTTACCGTAAACTTTTTATTATTTTAATTCAATTACAGAAAACAAGCTTGTAACATAAACAAGAGTAACACTTAACCGTCGTGTATTAATTAATTGCACTGTAATTAAACTAAAATAAATACAGTAATATTAAAAATATTGATTCTTCCGTATTTCTGTACTGAGGGGGTAAAATTATATTAAATTCATTTAAAAATGTATTAAATCTATTTGATACAACACAACACTTCACTACACAGTATTGTTTAGCATGGAAAAATGGCGACGCCGGAAGTGTGGCTGGGCTTCAGAGGCCAACTGATGTCGCTACCGCCACCTACATAGAGCTTTCCTCGAAAGGGTCAATACTGGTTGTAGTACTGCTACTTTAGGGTCACCCTTACCAGAAAGGTCATGGTTGAGAAGTGAGACGAAGAGTATCCAAACAAACATATATCTCATCATGTCGACGACTGAGAGAATTCATACTGCTTCGGGTGTGACGCGGGTTAAAGTCACCCGCGTTTGGGAGTTAGGCAGAGGCTCTCGTTCGAAAAATAGTCGACAGTCTCCCGGCTGTTATCTCAGAGCAATGCCTCCGAGAAGCCCCACCAGTGCACTCGCTATGCGCTTGGGGAAACGGTCGGGGGCAGTGCATGCTTTACCCAGGAGGAGAAATGGGTAAAAGGACAACGGGATCGGGTGCTGTCAATTGGGACATATTCTCCATGACAGGAAAGGAATCAGAGTTAGTGGAGGAAGCCAAACGGTATCGACTGGATATCATAGGTATTACCTCTACGAAATGTCCGGGTTCTGGAACTGTGGACTTAGGAGGGTGGAAGCTTTTCTACTCTGGTGTCGACCCTAACATGACTGCCCAGGTGGGAGTGGGGATACTCACAAGTCCCCGGCTGGCAGATTATGTTGCAGATTGGACCCCCTTAGGTGGAAGACTGTGCCTCCTGAGGCTTCAGATAGGGAAACGGTCTCTCTCTATTCGTTGCATATGCTCCGAATGCAGTCACAGAGTACCCACTTTTTCTAGATGAAGTTGATACTGCTCTTAGCAGGAGAGGGAGTGCAGATTCTGCCATCCTGGTGGGCGACTTCAATGCACATGTAGGGGCTCATGACCAAACGTGGAAAGGCATGATTGGGAGGAATGGTGACTCCGATTTAAATGCGAATGGGAGGTGCTTGTTGGATTTCTGTTGCAATAATGGACTTTCCATCACAAACACCTTCTTCCAGAACAGGGATGTCTATAAGTATACCTGGTACAGGGATGCAATGGACCAGAAGTCACTGATTGATTTTGCAATCGTTTCAGCCGACTTATTCCGATCAGTGTTGGATACTAATGTGAGGAGAAGGGCAGAACTATGAACTGATCACCACCTTGTTGTCTGCACTTTGCAGTTCTCTGAATCCATGCCAACCAAGCGAAATACTAGGTCCAGAAAGATTTGGCGCATCAAATGGGAGGCATTAGAGGATAGAGCTGTGAGGAAGACCTTTGCAGATAACATATCTTCAAGTTTCAAAGAACTACCCAGTGATCATGGTACTGTTGAAGAGGAGTGGCAGTTGTTTAAAACTGCTGTGATTACTTCGGCTGCACTGTGCTGTGGTCGTAAGCGGCTGAGTGTGGCGCAGGGCTGTGAGAAAAGGACTGCATGGTGGAACGGTGAAGTCCAAGAAGCTGTCAAGGCAAAGAAGGAAGCCTATTTGCTATGGCTTGCAAATAAGTCAACTTCGAGTCGAGCACGGTACACAGAGGCACGAAAAGCAGCAGCAAAGACAGTATCAACAGCTAAAGCCAAGGCCTGGGAGAAGTTCAGGGAGAAATTGGAGGCAGACTATGGTTCGGCAAACAAGGTATTCTGGCAGATCGTGCGCCACCTCCGTGGAAAGAAGTCTCTTTCATCACAAACTATTAAGACTTCGGATGGGAGGCTTCTGAAAATGGAGGAGAGCGTGTTGCATAGGTGGAAGGAATACTTTGCATCTCTTCTTAATCCGGTGAGAGCAACAACTGAGGCACATGAGGTACACCTTGGAGCGGAGAATAGTCACAGTAGTATCACTGAAGCAGAAGTCAGATGGGCAATTAAGTCCCTGAAGACTGGCAAAGCTGCAGGTGATGATGAAATCCGGTCCGAGATGTTAAAGGCCTTAAATCAGGATGGTATCCTGTGGCTGACTCGAGTGTGTCAGGTTGCTTGGATATCTGGTCAGGCCCCTAAGCAATGGCAGACAGGAATTGTGATCCCCATCTTCAAAAAGGGAGATCTGAGAGATTGCAACAACCATCGAGGCATCTCTTTGCTCAGCATTCCTGGGAAAATGTACGCTACGTGTCTGGAGAAGAGAAGTCGAGAAATAGTAGACTCTAAATTCGCGGGGGAGCAGTGTGGTTTCCGACCTGGCCGAAGCACGACGGATCACATCTTTGCTCTAAGGCAAATCTTTGAGAAATCCTGGGAGTATGCAAAAGAGGTCTACGCCTGCTTTGTGGACCTCGAAAAAGCATATGACAGAGTTCCTCTGGAGAAGCTCTGGCAAGTGACGCAAGAGTATGGAGTGGATGGGCAATTACTGGTTGCTATCATGTCTCTGTACGAAAGCTCTGAGATGTGTGTCCGGATAAATGGCATTAAGTCAAGACCGTTCATCGTGGGTGTTGGACTCTGCCAAGGGTGCGTACTGTCGCCCCTCTTGTTCATTATCTTTATGGACTGAATAGACAGGGGCAGCCGAGGCGATGAGCAAATTTGTGTGGGTGACTGCCTGGTGGAGAGGTTGCTCTTTGCTGATAACCTTGTCCTCCTTGGGTCTTCTCGCACGAACCTTCAGCATGCACTAGACCGGTTTGCAGCCAAATGTGAAGAAGCTGGAATGAAGATCAGTGTGGCTAAAACTGAGGTTCTGGTCCTTTCAAGACAGTCTGCTCAGTGCGCTCTCCATGTTAGGTGAGCCTCATTGAGACAGGTGGAGAAATTCAAGTATCTCGGGATTGCAGTCACAAGTGATGGACGGCAGGAGAAAGAATTGGATGCTCGGATCGATGCAGCAAGCTGTGTCAGACGCGAACGGTGGCGATCCGTGGTAATGAAACGAGAGCTGGGTAACAAAGCCAAGCTCTCAGTCTTCAAATCTATCTTTGTCCCCATTCTCACCTATAGTCGTGAGTCTTGGGTAATGACCAAAACAGTGCAATCGCGGGTACAAGCGGCCGAAATGAGATTTCTCAGAGGTGTGGCAGGTGTTACCCTACTAGATAGAGTGCACAGCAGCACAATAAGGGAGTCTTTAGGTGTTGAGCTGCTACTTCTCCGCATTGAGAGATCTCAGTTGCGCTGGTATGGCCACGTGATACGGATGCCGCAAACTGGTCTTCCTAGGCAGTTGTTATTTTCCAAGCCGGTGGGTAAGAGACCAAGGGGTCGGCCTAGAACCAGGTGGCTAGACTACATGGAGAATCTGGGTTCGAGTCGCTTGGGTATTACCAGGGAGGACATGCACCTGATGGCGGACGATCGCAATCACTGGAAATCCTCCATAGGGCTGCTGCCCCCGCGACCCTAACGGATAAGCGGGTTTGAAAAGTAAGTAAGTAAGTAAGTAAGTATGACTCAGGGCCCCTCGGCGATTCTATTTTATTAAATTTGCTTAAGATTTCTAAATTTTTTGGTTATTTCCTTGTATATTTTTAATTTAGTTTTCTTACTGTAATTTGTTGTTAAATAGAAGTTTTTAGATTGTATAGTTTAGAATTTTTATTGCGTATATTTGGATTTTGTAAACCTTTTTCTATTGTATAACTTTTGCCAGTTGTTTGAATTTGTACTGTATACTCTGGTAATATTGTTTTGTATAATTTTGGATTTTATATAACCTTTTTCTATTGTATAACTCTTGCCAGTTGTTTGAAACGAATCTATCCTAGGTTCGCGCTTTTATTTATTTTTTTATACGAGGTGTCGATTGACTCTCCCATTGGACGTTCGATGTGTTCGTTGATTGGTCCTCTTTTTCTTATAAATAGCTTGCTTTGTTAATTTCCCTATTTTGCATTGAATAATGATCTCAAAGAGATCGAAATACGTATTCACCCATTAAAACATTTGTGGACAAGAGGTTCGTCTTTTTTGCATTATGTCTTTATCCACAGTATATACCCACTTCTCAGCATTCATGTTGTTTATTTTAATTGCATTGCTTAGATTTTCTGACGCTTCATTAACTATGTGATGGGAGGCATCTTCATCACTTAATAGGATTTTTTCTTCTTCCATATAGACCAAGAGCCAACCCCGTTAGATTTAACCAGAAAGATCTAATTCAGTTAACTATCTCATTTCACAGTTTTGCCCGTAGGAAATGAGAATCTGTCGGTCTCGCAGTGCAAAGCGGTCGGAATTAAAAATGGCGGTCCTTCAAAATCCGGAAAAATTGACTTCAATTTAACCAGTAGATCTATTTTTGGTCCATGGTTTTTTTCTTAGATTACTCCTCCCTAGTTAGAATTTCATCAGTCTGGCATTTGAAATCGGCCAGAAAATGGCTGCCTGACCAATCCAAAGTTTGGTAAAATTGACATCCATTTAACCGGAATGATCTAATTTTACTTTTTGAACCAAATTGTACCTAACTGCCTGCCATTCACGAATTATTCGGTCTGGCATTTCGAAGCAGCTGGAATCACGGTGCCAGACAATTTAAGAGAGTCAAAATTATCAATTTTTTAGGTTGAGCTTATGAGAAATAAATTATACTTCCACGAGTAATTTTTTTATTTTGGGCTTTCTGTATTCCGGTCTATATTTGAATTCGATCTGAGCATATTTACCTAATATTAGCAAACATTCGTAAATGGACGTCAATTTAACCAGAATGGTCTAAACTTTCACTGCTTAACTTTTTTGCCCCTGACTATTTAATCGGCTAGCGAACCAGGTTAATTTGGATTCAAGGTACCAGACTGATTTTTTTTTAAATTTAAATTCAGTCCCTAAATTAATATATCTGATAAGCTACCATTATAAATAAAGTGATGTTTGTATAATATTTGGAAGATTCACGGTAAAAGAAAATGAAAGTGGAATGAAATGAAACATTGTAATTTTGCCTTTATATAACGAGATTTTCATACAAAATAGCTTTGTAATACAACAGATACAACTATTTTGCTTTCGATAATATGATATTGTAAACAAACCAGTCATCTTAAGCTCAACAGAATAATGAGAACAATTTGGCTAACATCTTTAATGGGTATTCCGAATCCATTTTCGCCATATAATACATGATACATAATACACTCACTTACCAAAAGTCATGGCACATCCCTCCAATCAGGTTCCCTATCTGTAATGAGACACATCCTGCTGCTTCCATTCTCGGAATGCAGGTGCAGAGGACTCCTTGATATCACACAATCATTGTAAGCAAAACTAGCTGCAGAAATGGCAGCACGCCGAGAACTATCCGCATTTGAATGGGGGATGATTGTTGGTGCCAGACGGATGGGTGCCTCAATATCAGATGTAGCCAACACCTAGTAATTTTGCTGCACAACCGTAAGTGCAACCCACGTCGGACAGTAGACGGGCCGCCCACGCCTCATTGATACCAGAGGTGTTCACCGGGTCACCCAACTTACAACTGCTGATCGAAGGGCAACAGCAGGCCAAATCACCGTGTGGTACAACCAGGGACGTCCCACAACTGTATCCATGACGACAATTCAGCAAACCTTGGCAGCTGGAGACTTCGGAAGCAGGAGGCCACGACCGGTGCCATTCTTCATAGCTGCACATCATCGGCAACGCCTAGCCTGGGCCAACCAACATCGACATTGGACCACTGAGGACTGGCGAAGGGTTGCCTGGTCCGACGAGACACGGTTTCAGCTGTATCAGGCAAATAGTCATGTCCATGTCTGATGCAGGCCACATGAAGCCATGGACCCTGCTTGTCAGGTGGGGACCATTCAGGCAGGTGAATGCTCCATACTGTTCTATGGTGTTTTCTCGTGGCATGCAATGGGTCCATTGGTGCATCTGACATCCACTCTGCGTGCTATTTCCTACGTCGATCTGCTTGTGGATCACCTGCAGCCCTTCATGAACTGTTTTTACCCCGCGGGCAGTGACATCTTCCAGCTATATAATGCGCCTCCACACGTGGGCCTTGTGACATGGGAGTGGTTGGAGGAAACATGCTACAGACTTCACGACAATGATTTGGCCTCCACGTTTCCCATATTGCAATCCCATTAAACATTTTTGGGACGTCATCGAACGATCTGTTAGGTTTTCACCAACACAAGTGGTAAATGCAGCATCATTATGGAGTGCAGTGGAGGCGGCATGGCTTGCCGTGATTGAATGGCAGCGTTTACCTCGCCGTCAGAACCAACTCATGTCCCTTAAGGGGCTCTTTCTTCTTTGGGGAGGGTGAAAGTCGCAATGTGCAAAGTCTTTTATTTTTAAACTGCTATTTTTCATCTTTGAACTGTAGGCGCTGCAACGCCTCTGGTGTGTGGCGACTCGTGTGCGGGCAGACGTTATCGTACTCTAGAAGAGGGTCCAAAGCTGCCATTCAATTAGCAGTTTTGTTATTGGCACCGATGCAACTGAATTATCATACATATGGATTGCATCTTTACATAATCTCAAAGAACAAATAGTAATATCATTAAGAGCTGCTCGCTCTTTTGTTACCATCGCGTTATTTAGTGAGAACCCCCTTTCCACTTGTGCATTTCCATGTGACAACGTTAAGCATGCTTTTACTAACATTGAAAGAGAACTGAATTTCATAAGGCCAGCAGAGTCTTTCATTTGTCCTATTTGATACTAGTATTTCAGGATGACTTGATCTTTCTCATATTCACTGCACATATAAACGAGCCATTCCGATTTTATTTTGTCACAGATGTTGTCATTTTTGGTAACTTTGTTCATATGGATACATAAGCGGTTTATGACCCCTGAACTTTTTGAAAAGTGGATGGATACATTGTAAATCTTAGTAGTGGATTTGCAAGTGGAAGATATATCATCAAATAATATATAAAAGAAATAAAAAAAAACAAAAAAAACTCTTTCACCACAACAAAAATTAAGGAAAAATACAACCTGAACCTGGAAGC
>JAHWFO010020900.1:139911-150182 GCA_023313115.1 Rhysida immarginata
CATCACAAAATTTTTATCCCACCCTTTCTTTGAAATATTATAAAGAAATAAACTACTTTATAATCATTATACAATATTTTTTTTTTAGTATTTCTAATAGGTTACTTTTTTTTATTCCAAGGTACATTCTAAATGGAATTTTATTGATATTAAATTTACATTTTCACTACTTTCAATAATTGGGATTATTAATTTTTCCTTATCAACGAACTGCTCATTGATCCATTCCGCATCATATTGCTTTTCATTGATGTTCATTATGGCTAAAACTTCTTCATGTCGTTTTGTCACACTATAAGATAGCCGTATTTTTGGCATTATAGGAACTATACCACAGCTTTTGATGACTCCTCAAATAAGTGAGGCATGATAGGTGCAACATTTTTTTCTTGTTACATTTTTCAGTGATGGGAATGCTACGTCGTATGATATTTCATTAAATTCAACAAATAATGGATTTTCTTTTAGAAAAGTGCAGATGCAACATTAAATTTAAAATGCTTATAAAAACAGATGGATAGTTTCCATTATCTTCTGCTATGTTGAGTCCTGTATCATTCTAGAAAATGGGCACTGGAGGAAGTAGCAAGCGATTTGGCATTCTCAATGAGCTTCGAAACGGTGAACAATATTGCTGATCTGTCAAGAAAGGTCACAACTTATATGCAGGGGCTTTATTGGGACTTGGGATAAACAAAAACATGTACCCCCATTCCTAGACTCTGGACCATAGTATTATATGGACCCCTGTAACAGTATGCTCTGAATTGCCTCTGAAGTGACCGTGACGACACATTGTCTGATCCCCCTCCCTCCCCCTCATCAAAATCGTCACAGAATGACAACCCCCCCCCCCAGGAACGTGATGTTATAATTGAATGACCCCAAAATGAAGTAAATATTAAGGGGGAATCGATTTCTTTAATATTTGAAGCCCTCTACGTATTTCTGAGACCCTGGAACATATACTAAATTTTACCCATGTCCACAAAATTGTATAATGGTGTTATTAAACCAAAGAAAGTATAAGGATAAGAAGGAAAGGCTCGCGTAGACGTAAGTGGTGCCGCCCAAGTCTCGCGGGAAATGTGTGTTGCAGAGAAGCCCCCGTTTGATGATCGGGTAACTTTTATCACGTGATATAAACACAGTCTTCACTTCTTATCCTTATACGTTTTTTCATTGTTTGTGCTGCTATAACAATGCATTTCAGTGCGGCCTCAGCTTATCACATATCTTGCGCGTGTGTTACTAAGGGTAAAACAATTGCCAAGCAATAAAACATCAATGCTACTAAATAACTTATGGCAGACTTTATCCTGGTCAGTAGGAAACTGTGAAAAGGATAATGAAGAACTTTTATTGCCAACTTGAATTCGAAGCAGTTGCAAAGTCTTCTTTTGACTCAGATCCAATAACTCTAGACAGTGAAAATCCAAATTTATTTGAAACAAATTCGGCTGCATACGTTGCAGGTTTTTTAGCCAAAATAAATTCTTGAAAAAAATGAAATACTGCAATTGACAACATCTTTTCCACGGTCTAATTTTTTTGGTATCTGCTTTTAAATCACTCGGTGTTAATCCGGTGACAACAACAGCTGAGACACATGAGGTGCACCTTGGAGCGGAGAATAGTCACAGTAGTATCAAAGAAGCAGAAGTCAGATGGGCAATTAAGTCCCTGAAGACTGGCAAAGCTGCAGGTGATGATGAAATCCGGTCCGAGATGTTAAAAGCCTTAAATCGGGATGGCATCCTGTGGCTGACTCGGGTGTGTCAGATTGCTTGGATATCTGGCCAGACCCCTAAGCAATGGCAGACAGGAATTGTGATCCCTATCTTCAAAAAGGGAGATCAGAGAATTTGCAACAACTCAGTGGCTAAGAGTGAGGTTCTGGTCCTTTCAAGACAGCCTGTTTAGTGGGTTCTCCATGTTAGGGGAGCCTCACTTAGACAGGTGGAGAAGTTCAAGTGTCTCGGGATTGCATTCACAAGTGATGGGCGGCAGGAAAAAGAATTAGATGCTCGGATCGGTGCAGCAACCTGTGTCAGACGTGAACTGTGGCAATCTGTGGTAACGAAACGTGAGATGGGAAACAAAGCCAAGCTCTCAGTCTTCAAATCTATCTTTCTCCCCATTCTCACCTATAGTCGTGAATCTTGGGTAATGACCAAAAGAGTGCAATCGCGGGTACAAGCAGCCGAAATGAGATTTCTAAGAGGTGTGGCAGGTGTTACCCTACTAGATAGAGTGCAAAGCAGCACAATAAAGGAGTCTTTAAATGCTGAGCTGCTACTTCTCCGCATTGAGAGGTCTCAGTTGGGTTGGTATGGCCACGTGATACGGATGCCGCAAACTGGCCTTCCTGGGCAGTTGTTACTTTCTAAGCCGATGGATAAGAGACCAAGGGGTCGGCCGAGATCCAGGTGGCTAGATTACATGGAGAATCTGGGTTCGAGTCGCTTGGGTATTATCAGGGAGGACATGCGCCTGATGGCGGAAGATCGCGATCGCTGGAGATCCTTTATAGGGCTGCTGCCCCCACGACCCTAACGGATAAGCGGGTTTGAAAAGTAAGTACGGAAGACAGTTGGCCTATGGTTTCTAACAAAATTTTTCCAGAATGTGTGAAAAAAAAATTAATTCGTTATTTTTACATTTCTCGAATGTTCTTGCTCTTGCGCAAGTACAATGGTGGTATTAGTGCCAAAAAAACTTCTAGAAAAAGTGGAAGCGTGAATGTTAGGATGCGAAATGCTGAAAAAAATGTAAAATAAGTTTTCTTCCTACTTAGATATGAATAAACCAAGTATCATGTTAAAATGTAAAATATTCATTTTATTTAAAAAAAAACAAAAAAACAAAAAAAAAAAACCTACTTTCATTTCAAACTAATGAGATGAATGTTTTGTAAACTGTAGCATTAAAATTTACTTCAGCATAATTCAGTATTGAAGAATTTATTTATTAATCTTTTTTTTAATTTTTGAAATTGATTCATTACTAAGAAGTAAAAGTTGACAGTCACAAAAACTAAAAATAGTTGATGAATTACGTTTTCCTCTTAAATACAGGCAAAAAAAATGTAGTTGTGGGTTAGCCGAAGCAAGGTAAGCGGGCCCAAAGTGGCCACCAACACTAGCAGACGCTCAAGTTGTCATTACTTTCACTATCCAGAGCTTTAAAACACTTGCTGCTAAAATGCCATCTCTTGAAAGAATTCAGAAATGATGGCGGAAGTAGAAAAATAAAGAAAAAAAAGAAGGGAAAAAACATTAAATTAGATCTACAAACATTACTAGATAAAAGAAAACAATATAAAAAAAATAATAGTAATATAATATACTTTTTGATAAAAACCGGCTTACTAGAAAAAGTTCCTATCTCCTAAACCATGGGGAAAAAAACTACGTAAATAAATTGTTAAGAATAAGCAAATAAACTCAGCAGGATAAAATCAAACTCATGCTAAGGACCCTAAACATAAGAGGATCAAAAAGGCAAAGAAGCAGAAGAAGAAGAACCCAATGCAATGCCATTTTCAGAAAACTTGACAAACTATAGTAGAGACAACACCGTGCAATCAGAATACACTGCAGACCCCTTCGAACGCGGTCCCATGTAACGCAGAATCGGCTCCAATGTGGTTTTGGCATGGCTCCCGATTTCTAAATTCCAGTTAAAGAGTTTTTCTTTTCTCTATATTATTGCAACTTCCAAGTTTTGTTTTTCATTATATTGTTTATTAATTTCCATGAAAATAAATGTTAATGTCAATCTCAATATACTGTACATTTTCTCATTACAGTATTTCATTTTCTTTCGGGACGGGAAGCTTCCTCACGGCAGGGGGAGGGGGGGAGCTGATCTAATGTGGTTCGATTTAATGTGGTCGTTAAATCGTGGCTCCCGATGACAGTTAGATCGAGTCCACAGTATATAAAAATATTAATATTTGATAAAATATGAGCATTTTTACTAAATAATGTTTAACTGCACATGCATAAGCATTACCAAAATGTCTTTCGCATAATTTATTAGCCTAATGTATAGACCTATTCTTATAAAAAGCCCAAGCAAATATTGTGAAAATTCAGAAAGATATCATTGATTGATTGAGTTAAATTTCAGTTGTTCTCATAAATAAACAACACGATAAGGGTTTTCTCCAAATTTTTATTTTTGGATCGGACACCAGTATAAACTTCTCCTTACTGATGGGGACTGGCCCAATTTTCCCAGATTGAGTTGAGCCCGCCACCCTCTGCATACACCCATAGTTTGATCTGATGAACTTCAAACGAAATTAACGTATAATATTGAATACACTGGTATGTTACAGTACTTATACAGTATATACAAAATAAAGTAAATTAATTCCCTTTTTTTTTCTGTATCCTGCATGGTTTATTTTTCTTAAATTAGTGATGAATCAAAAATATGGGGATCACATTATATAAGAGACCACATTATGGTAGAATACTTACAGTCCTAAGTGATAATGTACGATAAATAAAATATAGGCAATTAAAATGAGTGTTTTCTTAAAAATCCTCTACCGTAAATCCTCTACTATAATGCAGTTCCACTTTTTCGGCCCAAAAAAGCAGCAAAAATGCTATCCTCTTGTATAATGCGATCCCCATTTTAGGCTCCTCGCAAAAAATAAAATATGCAAAAACATACAGAAAAAAGGCTTTATTCTTTTCATTTTTTTAGCTTTTGGCGACGAGAAATTCAAATAAAAAGTGAATTAATGTATTTTATAATGAATTGGACACTGCCTATGCTAAGATGACTTTGAATATAAGATGACCCACCAAAATTTAAATACATTTGGGGGAAAATTTTCCTCATCTATTCCTACAAGTAATTTAATCATACAGTATAACTAAGGAATACTATAACAAAATTTCACACAGCAGTCGCATTGTAATTTGTAATTCCTAAAACTATTTTCGGCTACTACTGGCAGAGAGCTTACAGATGTTTTTCTTAGTTTTGTTGGCCCCCTCATTTTTTTATTTTTTTAATTTTATTTTTTACAAGCCCTCCAATCTCACCTTTATTCCTTTGTTTTATCCCTCACAATAAAAAAAAGGACAATATTCTTGTCATCATCAAAGATTAATAAAGAAAACCGTTAAGAGTCATCAACGAAGTCCAAAAGAGAACGTTGGATGGTTTTGAAAGTTGAAGGTTAAGAAATTGCTTTTAAGGAAATGCACTAAAAAAGTCACACATTTGCATGTTCAATTTCTTAGGCAAATTTTTCATTTGTGTGCCTGGATTAGATTTATTAATGCATGGCTGTAAATGAAGTAGTACTAGACGGTAGTATCAATGTTAGCCACTGTATGATGTTCAAACAGTATCAGCCATCAAATTTTCGATGTTTCATTTCAGGCCTCTGAACAAGTCACTTTTATCACTTTTCGTGACTTGTTTTTAAAGGAGTCACTTAAAATCACTTTAAGCAAACTGTCACTAAAATCACTTTTTTTTTCAGCTAAGGAATATAATTTTCCATTGAAGACTGAAAATTTTATGATGTAAACAAAAGCCTGCGATAATTTAAGATTTCCTTGACTGACTGAGCCATATAACTTTGTGTCTGGGGTGTAGGTGAAAATGTAGTTCAGAAAATATATAGCAATCAGAGCAGCATGTGAAGGAATACGTTGTTTTGTTTAATCACCCACAAGCTTATGCCAATCATAGTATAAGCACGACTTGCAGGTGTATTATAGGAAACAAGCACTACATGTAATGAATAATTATGAACCTGTGAGGGAGGAGAACAACACTGATCAAAATTCAGAAGCTGTTTTTTACATTAATTTGGAATTTCTTTAAATTAATGGTAATTGTTCGGCAGAATGCTCTGTATGCATAGTGACAAAAACCAAAACAAGTAGTTTGTTTTTTAACATACCTAATTAACTATAATTGTTTTAAATTTTGGTTAAGTTAACAGATAAAAAAAGTTGGTAAAAGTCCAGACTAGCGTTGCCTAATTTTCCCAGACAATATCGCCCAGCCACTCTTGTTCATGGTTTGAATTTTTTAGTTTAAAAAGTAAAATAAGCTTGCGTTGACGAAAGCGGTCAGACGGGGCAGTCTGTAAACAATTAAAAACTGACTGCGCTTTTCTTAAAGAGAAAACGATTATATACAGGGCGACTGTTGCAGAAGGACACCTCATTGACAAAACTCAATGTAGCTTGAGCACTGAAATTCATTTTGTTGCAGTGGGTATATTTTTATGCTTATTTCTAATCTGTTTTGTTAAAATCAGGGTTTTGAGCTCTATAACTGTACACTGGAAATTTTTTCTACCTGTAATGGTTGGTTGTCATAGTTGTATGCAATTTTTTTACTATTAAATATTATTTTCATAGTTATTTTCTTGTATACATTTGTGCCTTTTTTCCTGAATTGTTATCACAAAGTTACAAATTGCAAAGGTGCAAAATTCAAGATCAAAGGTCAAATTTGGCACCACCATTGCTTAGCCCCTACTGTCAGATTTGTTGCATCTCCACTTGTTTGAAATTGTTGTTTTTTTTTTTGGGGGGCCGCCGGCAGATTTTTGACTCACCGTATGTATGTATACGAAGAAAGCGAGGAAAAAACAGGAAAACGTAAATTTCAAAATGATTGGTTAGCAAAGTAAGATGCAAATTCTTATAAGTCTCATCTTGGGGACACAAGCTCAATGATCATGTGATCACTATTAAGACTTAAGTTTTATGGTCTTAATATAGTAGTCTGACTACTTCTTTTCACATTCTGTTCATGGGACTCATGAAAATATTAAAAGTGAATTTAATTAATTTTTCACAGGAACAAAGCCTGAAATTGTAGTCTCCATTAAATGCAGAGTTGTATTATGAAAACAATTTACAGTTATTTGTTGCTCTTGAGAAGTTTGTTATTTTATTTTATTTTATTTTACCTTCTACAAAGAATGCAAAAACTTACATCTTTACTCAATACCAGAGTTGGAAATGCTTCATTCATCTCGAGTTTCGCCAAAGTTGGGTATTCCTTTTCTATTTCTTGTAAACAGTGGATCAAGTGCTCATTTGTCATATATTCTGCTGCCAGATTATCTGTTATGTTGTAGTCATTTAATTGAGACCAAGTCCAAAGCTCATCATTTGGAAGAACAAAGTTTTCATTAGCAGAACCCTCTTCAGGAACAATTACTTGCCTTCTATCTGTAAGATATCTTTGTCAGAAAGCATCAAAAAAGAGCAATGAAAAATGAAATACAGGCAGTTTCATGATATTATACAAAAATATATTATTATTACTACGGTGTACCCTGGTTATAACACGGTTATAGGAGATGACAGACCTATCCTATGTACAAAATTACTTTCAGGTGTTTTATCGATGGTTATTCAAAGATTTCATGTGCTGATCTGTTTTAATGCAAATAAATAACAGGAATTAAGATAGGGCCATAATGTTTTTAGCAATTAAAAATACAATACAGAACATCTATGTAGTATAAAGTAAAAGCCTAGTTAAAAATATCATGCAGTGAAACACTTAATAAGTTATGATATTATAACCAAGTTACACTGTACTACTACAGTGGTACCTCGACATACGAGTGCCCTAACATACGAGTGTTTTGAGATACGAGCCGCTGAGCGAGCAATATTTTGCTTTGAGATGCGAGCAAGATTTGAGATGCGAGGAACCTCACCTAACCTGGAAATCTAATCCTAACTTAATGGAAAACAGGTTAAGGGAGCCAAAACCAAAATGGACCATTAATGCTGGGCTGTTTTCATCAATCCTCACCGGATGGCGATAGCCAACATTGCCCATGTAGTGCCATTAATGTAATGACCACCTCGTCTGCACACGACCGCATATTGGTGTCGTGTGCAGCGTCTAACAGTTTCTCCCGCCTCAGACGAAGCATTTTTGATAAGTTGGGTTCACGTTTTTTGCTTTTTGTACATTTACAAAACATTATCACATTATTTTTTATTATGTTCTTTTATTATGTTTTTATTTTGTATTTGTCATTTATAAATAAATGTTTCTTCTTGTAAATACATTTTTCTTATTCAAAAACACGTAACAAAAACAATTGAGGTGGTGTTTTGGGAGCTGGAACGGATTAATAGCATTTCAATTAATTTCAATGGGAAAAATTGCTTTGAGATACGAGCAATTTGACATACGAGCAAGGTTACGGAACGAATTAAGCTCGTATGTCGAGGTACCACTGTATTACCATATCTAAATAAATAAATAAAGGCCACTTCCAGAGTACTTCATGTCAGCAATTAATAACACAGAAAATGCAATTCTATGAAAATTTTATCTCTACATCATGCAAATTTCAGACCATGTTTAAAGAAACATGTTATACCAATTTTGGGCATTTCTGTTCAATATTAGAAATTACAATAAAAAGAGGAAAACAGCCTGAGGTGTTAAGCTAACTTTTGAGAGCTTCTCAAAGACATGAAAAGTGATTGGCTGTGTCTAAATTCAGTAAGAATAAAGTTTAAGGAGCGAAAACTCTTACAAGACAGCATCAACAACAGTTTTCTCATATGGATGACTTTGTCTGAGGTTTAACCTTCCGTCGGGTGCAACTGATCTAATAGAAACAGCTCTCATATTATAGATCGCCTTCACCCTCCTAGATGTCAGAAACACTTGAAACTTCGAATAGCTGTCTCTTATTTAGTGACCTTTTCATACATATCCGTTAGTTCATGTCAAAAATTTTTGATTGAGGATAGTGATAAAAGTGTTCTGTCAGGCACATTGCAATTAATTTTGCAAAGATTCTGAGGCATGTATTTTTTCAAAATCTATTCACTAAATTGAATTATTTTATTCATTTAACAAATAAATACTGTAAATATATAATTGTATTCATAATAAGACATGTCTTTCCTGATGTGGCCTATCAGGCACATGGCCCCTCTCAATTATACTGCTCTTGTAAATTTTGTGAATTTATCATTTTTTTTATAACTCTTACGTTTTAAATTAACAGAAAACTCTTAAAAGATGTTTTTCTTTAATGGAAGGATGATTTAAAAAATTAAAGAAAAGGTTTTATGGTTATAATCAGATCTTTTAATGGAATGTGCCTATCAGGCTCATTGCGCCTGAAGATGTGACTAACAGTATTGCACCTGACGGAAGGTTAATTATAAGACCAATTATATAGCTAGTTGGTCTTTGCATCACATTATAGTAAGACACAACAACTATTAGTCAAATTTAGAGACTGCATTATCTGAAATTTGAAAAGAGCTTAATAGGGAAGCTGAGCACATATGTACATGAATATCACAACACATGTATGTGACATTTTACAGGATGTAGAGACCAAGGACATTCTCTATGACAATGCCTGCATCGCCCAGCCGTATGGCTTGAAGATCAATGTGGACAAGACGAAGGTCCTGACAACTGATGGATCACAGGCCACCGTCTATCTCAAGGGCATCCAGATAGAGCAAGCGCAGGACTTCAAATATCTTTGGTTGCTGGTCCTGGAGAAAAAAATGGCATCCACTGCGGTGATCCACAGCAGAATTGGGCAGGCAGCCACGGCATTCGCTTCGCTCAAGTGATGCTTGTGGAAGAAGACCAACATTTCTATGAAGACCAAAATTCTGCCGTTTTCTTCTTTAAGGACCGGAAATATGGACCTACCCCAAATTCAAGGTATTCCAAATTCGATGCTTCCAGCAGATTTTGGACATCTCATTTCGCAACCGCATCACTAATGAAGAAGAAGGAGTATTGGTTGCTCCAATACCAACAGACAGTCTGTTGTAGACTGGCTGCAGCAAGCTTGCATCCTATACTGAACCATCATTGTGGATGGTTGCAGTGGTGTTGCAATCAAATTACCTGGCATGATGAATGGTAAACTAGCATTCAGCAATGAAAAGTGTTCATTTTAATCTCGACAATGATAATCACTAAATGCAACATGGCAATTAAGTTGATCTTTCTACTATTTTTGAGCGCCACACAACTTGTCAACATAGAATCGTGAGTGAGAGTTATCAGATACACTCACTACTCTCATTGTAAATGCACCTATAATAATTTGAAATTTAAAAAAATTATATTTCTCTCTCTCTCTCTCTCTCTGAGTGCCAAGTTTTATCTCATTTCAAGCATTTTCTCTGTGGATAGTAAATGAATTATCTCATGCAATTTACTTTATTTTATAACAATTAACATTACGTAGTACTACAGTATGTGTC
>JAHWFO010020900.1:163237-201101 GCA_023313115.1 Rhysida immarginata
TAAAAAGACAAGTAATCTTTATTCAGTTTAATATTTTCACTACATAATAATTTCTTGTAGGCTTTGGTTCGAGGCAGTTTGGAAGTAGGCCTATTTATCAATGTTTGGGAGAAGTTATTATCGATGTTGTTAACGATGTTATTATCATCGATGTTATTATCGATGATCGGCCGCAGTCGTCGGAGGGCTGATTTTTATCCTCTAGTATAACGCGACCCAGCAAATTTAGATGCTTTTTTAGGCCAAAAAAATTCGCGTTATAGTAGAATATTTACGGTATATTTTTGGAAAGAAACTTCATTAACATTTAACATTAAATTTCAAGTATAAAAAAAGTTTACTTAAAAGGTGTATTGGACGAAAAGCTCGGACACGTATCAACTTATTTTCGATACTGATTCACCAAAAAAAAAAAAAAAAAAGGAGATCAAATTCGGTGAAGAGTCGACTGCGAACTCTACTTGTAAGAGCAAAATAGTGTGATATTACGGGTAAAGGGCTGTTTATATTTTTTTTTTATTCACCTCTTAATTACCCCTTAATTGTCTATAACGTCCTCCGAGTACGCTATCCCTTACGATAATGATACCCACTTACCTGAACCTTGTTCAATATATTACTGTTACCTGGCCTTCCTTCCCTTGTGATCGTATAGTGACTTATTATAGTTGAAACCCCTTAACCTTCTAATATCCTGAAATTACCCGCTGCAATCCACACGATGTGACAAAAATACCCCAAAAAAGGATCAAATAAATACTAAAAAATAAGTATTAGCTTTGCTAATCAAATGAACGGAATGATAAAGGTTACGCAAAACAACAGAAAAATTGTTTATTCTAACACTAAATTCAGTGGTCAAATTCGTTAAGTAATAACGCATTAACCGTAATTTAATAGGTTGGACACTACAATCTATAAATTTTTATCGATGCAAATCTAAGTTGGCTATTCTATACTTGTTGGCTATTCTATACTTGTTGGCCAGAAATTCTTCAAATAGAACAATTCTTAGTGACATGAATTTGAATTCAAACAACTAAAATTTAGCATGTAACATTACAATTGACATATAGTAGTAAATATAACTGTAATTGGCATAATTAATACATGAGAAGCAGTAATCTTATTATTCCACTGATATTATTTAATCCAGATCTTCTAGTTTTATAATCAATAATTAAATAACCCTCCCCTTACAAAATAACCTATGTTGTGAACACGTGGTTTCTCCCCTTTTTTCTTATATACCTTAAGAAAATAATACTAATAAATCGACCAGTTGCAATTTTAACCTCAAACGAAATCTTAGAAAAATAATAAATCAAATCGGGAAAGAATTTAACACATGACTGGTCAAGAGTTTTTGTTAGTAATTACAGTTCACAGTTCTCTTGGATATGCTGGGGATGCAGTGTTTACCAATGAAATTGCGAAAGTACTTATCTGTCTGTTGTTCACGCCGATCTTACGATGTATGCTTCCTGCTGATTCCTGGAGGGGCCCAGACCTCATGTAGCCGCCGTTTTCCGGGATATGCGTTCCCACCTTGCCGTAGATGCCTTTTAGTGACCACCTTGCCTCTGATGTGTGTTTCCAGCTTAGGACTAAGCCGACCTGCTAACCGCCACAGGTTGCTGTACCGTCCTAACCCACTGAACAACGCAGACCTTGCTGTCACTTGGTTTTCGGCTCACTTACATCTACTTGTGATAGGCATTCCTATGCCCGCCGTCGAGCACTGGTCGTCGGAGACGCATTCGGTTTTCACCGTTATGGCTATGGCCTGGATATTTGCCGCTCCGTGATCATAACAAAAACTTTAAAACTCTCTGGAGATAAATATCGTTGAACTCACTCTTTTGCTGGCTGGAGGTCTTCTTCTCTTTTTTTATTTTATATCCAAAAAAAACTAATTCATTCCTCTCACTTAATCACCATTGCACTGCATTCTGAGGTGTCACTGCTTTTCACTGACCAATCATGTGTTTCGAATCTCCCGCTCCCCTTCTTATCAGTAATGACTCACCCCTCCCCCCTTCTTATCAGAAAGGATTAACTTACGGAATTTTCTGGAATTTATTGCTTTAAATAATGAACGAAATTCCCACGTGTTAACAAATAGGCCTATACATAATTTCAATTAAACATAACATGGATTCGATATAATTAAATACAAATTTCTAAATACTGAAAAAACAATTTCCGGGATATCTTGCCTTAACTGCCGCATTCCTTCCTTTATTTCAATGTACTACATTACTCCCCCCTCCCCATTTCTCTCTTACTTAAATCGGAATTTTAGAAGGTTTTATTAATACAAGAGAAATGGCTTGCGAAAGCCATTTCTTAGTGCTAAAATAAATTTACATGTCACAATATAATAAAAGATTTGAAGAAAAATATTAAAAAAATCCCCTACCAGATATATATGGATTTAACTGAGTTTACAACAACTTGATGGAATGTACCAATATCACATTTGGGCTGCTCCATCCTGAAGTTGTGACTAGTGTCAGTGTGTGTTTTTGGACTGTGTGGTAAATTGTGTGAATTTTGGAGTTTTTCTTGTTTTGTTAATTGATTAGTCACGTTTCGTGTTGTGGTTTGTTTTGGAATAAATGTTGGGGGCATGGTCCCTGTGTGTATGTAAGAGTGTTGGTGTTGTATGGTGGTGTTTGTTGGTGATCGTTTTTGGAAAATGAGTAGAGCCATTAAATGTTATTGTTTTATTTTTCTTATTGTCAGATCATTAAGCGTCTTGTGGCAATTGTAAATATAGGGAGGCTGCAACAATGGCTGTTGATGATCTTGTTCAAGATTTGTCGTTGCAGCTTTTCCCGAAATTTAGGTGACAACAAAGGCAGAGAGTCGGAGATTTTGTTAACAGAGAGCGATCGTCTTGGTTACTATGTGTCGTGCAGGGAAGCCGTTCACCTGCGTATCGTATCTTATGGGCTATTATGCTTGATGTACATCGAAATAGAGCTGTTTAATGCTCGCCTGCCGTTTCAAGTGGGCCCTATTTCAAAGTGGTTCAACGCCCTCAATCGTCCTCTGATGCTACCCGGCCATATGCCTGGGAATTTGTGAAGCAGAGCTGGTCACAATGAGGCTGTCCCTTGAGCATTATATTAACCTCTTCAAGACCAGTGACGAACATGCGTTCAGTTATTAATTCTATTAACGAAATGAAAACATGGTTTTTCAGGAATGAAAGAGTAAAATCATTTGGAACAGTTTATTCTTTTATGGGTCCATTTTTTTGTTGATAGATGGAACCATTGCATTTATTCTTTGATTGCTAATTTCAACACCATTGTATGTTGTATTTGGACAGTAAGCAACAATGCTTTTGCTCCTTTTTTGTAAAAAATGGATGATTATGATTATGTTGATGCAAGTTTTGGATGCCGATGTTCCTGTTTTTGAAATAAATATTGATTCTGAAACAGAAATATTCTTACAAAATTGTACATGACGAATGCACGTTCGTCATTGGTTTGCCCGATAGTACATAAAATCTGGTCCTGGGAGGTATCCTTCAAAATTTAGGCTGGTTGTGAAGAGGTTAAATGAAGCGGATCAGTTTGTTTGTTTCAACTGTTCCCCTTATCGAAGTGCTGACAGCCGATGTGTTTTGCTGTAGTAGTCCTGAGAGGCGAGTAGGGGGTGCCGCTGTTTGAGTTGGTGATGCTTGAGCGTCAATGTAGTTTTGTCAGGGATTACTGCTCTCTCATCTCCTCCCCAGCCTGAGGTGCTGAGTTGTTAGAAGACGCTGAAGGTTGGGACCCTGTTAAAGGAGAGCGTGATGCCTTCCTGTGGCCACCTTATTTGACCCTCGGCTCAGATGTTCCCGTTGTGTGACAGTTGTCAGCCTTCGCAGTATTACATTCATGTGCTGGTTGTGTCTGAATAAGCTCACTTTTATGTAACAGCTCATGTACCAGCGAATGCATTTTTAGCATCAGAGTGGATTGAAAAGTGTTCTGTATAGATTGGTCAGTGGTTGTGTAACAACCCATAGTTGTAATTATTTATTTTGACATTTTTTTGAATTCAACCTTGGGGCCCCAGATCATTTATTGTTAATATTATGTACAAAAGTTTTTAAAGGAATTAGATGTTTGTTCTTACCATAATCCGCATCTGCTCCTTGCCCAAGCAACACCCCCCCCTCGCAAGTCTAAAACAACCCGCTCCTGCAGCGCATGGGTGTGCAATGTTGGTGGGTACCTTTCTGGCACCCCTACCCATGCGCTCAGGGCACACAGTAAAGTTGGTTATTGCACTGGATATGTAGATGGCAGTTGCTAACCTAACCTAACTTAACTTGAAGATAACTCACAAACACCACTGCACTGAAGAACCTCGAACCACAAAACTGCGACATTGAAAAATCAGCTATTCCATTGAAAATATGTAAAAAGTTGAAAAATTCAGAAAGTGTCCACAAACATTGGCAATTAACTTCGTTTCATAGAAGTTACAGTAAATTTGAATTTAGAATAGGGGAGAGTGGTGTTGGTTCGGACGAAAATCAAATTTTTTTCTCCCTGTGGGTTAATCATGAACCAAATAGTGAAGGTGTATATCGTATTTTGTACTTTAAACCTTTCGTCATTTACCTGTACATGTGATTTTCCAGTAGTCACATGATAATCTATAGGTCTGGGGTTGCTTCGGACAAACTACTTTTCGCCATTTTAATGAAATAGAAGGTAACTTTATTATCAAAAGAGCACGGAAACGTTAACACAACTTGCCTAACATTACCACATTTTATGAAAATCACAATCACTTGACTAGCAGCTTTGTTTCATTTAGAAGCAGGGCTAGCGGACGTGACATTTCTACTGAGGCTTTCACTTTCTGTATCTTCTGGTGCTCGCTTCATATCTTCCCTGGAAGGAAGTTCTTGCCCTCTTCAGTTTTGTAAGTTCTAACCAAACTTGTCCAAAGCAACCTCTTTGTTGTGTCAAAATTAACCCCACCATGCCAGAAATCAAATAAAACCCTGTTAAGGCCTAACAATGCACATGGGCAAAATGAAACTGCAACACGTTTAAGTATAGTACTATCCCTCAGGAATAAAGGTCTAACTGTTAACATTTCTTGTATAACCTCTCTACAAATTCACGAACAAACCTATCTCAAAAATTTTTTTCTTTTATTTTTATAAAAATTTTACTTTTTATTTACTTACCCTTGTTGTCATCTTTCTGGCGAATAGATTTTTCATAATCTGTATAGTGTTGCACACAAGGGATAATTTTTTAGGCAGCATGCAAATAGTTTCGACTGAAAAAAATCGATTGGTCTGAACCAACCCCACTCTCCCCTACCAAAAAAATATCAACTCATAAAAAAATCATATGTTTAATGTTTTCGAGCGACCTGCGCTCATCATCAGAACCAATAGGAGAGTGATACAAACAAAAAACAGAAAAAGCCACATGATCATCCTGTGAGGACCCACCCCCTTGTTTTATATAAATTTTAGAATTTTCCCAATTTCTAAGTTTTTAATATACAGTAGAACTTCGATTTTACGAATCTCAGGGGACCAATAACATCTATTCGTAAAATCCGAACTTTGTAAAAACCAGACAAGAAAATTTGGGAAATAATGATTTAATTGCACAATAAATAATTTTTTGCAGTCTTTTTTTTAGATAATTAATAACAATTTTAAAAGTCAAAAGGCAATTTGATTTTTGAAAATAAGTTTAAAATTGTTTGTTGCAAATTTGCACCTGAATTTAATTCCTTCTTAATATGATTTGATAATTCAAAAAAGCTTTCTAAAATTTTATCCAGGGGATTTTTCATAGAGTATAAATGTTTTCGCAGTATATTTAAAGAGTTTTTAATGTCGTTATGGGTTCCTCTTGGGCTTCATTGTCGTCATTATCATCAATCTCGTCTTCGACACTGCCATCTTTGATGAAATCACAGAGGAATCATACACGAAGTTACCACTACCAACAAACCAGGTTGCAACAAACTCAGAAAATTTATTAAAATTCAACCTACTTTTTAAGTTTTCCCATGCTTCAAATCCTTCGAAATCAGTATCACTAACGTCTGCTTGGCTTTCGCAATCAACTGGCTCATCAACACTACTTTCAACATTTCTGATATCCAAAGTGAAACCAGCTTACAAATCGATTTTCTCATATCGAAACTGTCTCATAACGCACCATAAACACGTGCTTAAGTAATGGAAGCAAAATGATTCATTTGCTACATGACCAATTAGAGATAGGTATCATTTGCTTAACAAAAAAGCTTAAAATGTTTGGTTTAATTAATGAAAATTTTACTATTAATTACCCTTCATCAGTCTCTAATGAACCGGACGAAGGTGTAGGTTTCCTCAAGGTGTTGATTTACTGTCTCCATTGAGACAGGGAGCCCTCAGCTCCACCCCCCTTTGGACCTTGAAACTTAGGTCTTTTTGGCTGTGCTTAGCATCAAGCCTGTGCGATCCAAGGGAGGAGACTGCGTTCAAACCAAACCAATAAAACACTCGTGACGTAAAATTGTCTAGGACGAAGATTTAATGTCAGTTAAGAAAAATTCTATGTTTTTCAAGGAGACGCGTTCTGGTAATCAGGGAATGAGGATGGTTCTTCTAGCCTTGGAAAGAAGAGGAAAAGAAGTAGTGTGTAGCTAGCTTTTTAGCGCCAGTGTTCAATTTTTCACTTTTAACTATTTAGCGCCCCTTCAATTTAGCTTTTTACCGCCCCTAATTCATTGCGTCCATGTACTTTGCACACCTTGGCCGCCCTTAGCTACGCCTCTGAGTTCAATTATAAGTTTAGGAGTGAAAAATCTGTTCACTAAGTGCTTTTTACATAAGACTCAGTTTATATCACAATCTCATCAATAAAATGTTATTATCAGGTTGTTGCAAAAGTTTCTTCCGGTTCTAGAACTCGTGCCCAAGAAGGGCTCATTTTCCGAAGGGGGTGTTCATATTTTTCAAACAAATTATTGCATTTGATTCCTGAATATCTTTGCTATATTACATCCAAGAATCAACTTTCTGACTATACATCTGTGAGTGCCATCAACGGTCTGAAATGGACCTTTCACGCGAGCATATTCGAGCAATGTTCTCCTGCGAGTATTCTGGAAAGATCAGTGCTGCGCAATGTCACCGAAACATTTACCAACTTTTAGGTGATGGCACTGTTAGTTTACGTACAATAGAAGAATGGTATCGCCGGTTCAGACGCGGAGATAGCATTCTTCAAGATGCACCTCTTTGGTCGGCCAATCATGATTTCAGATGGTGATCTACGCCAAGCAATTGATGAAGATCACAATGTAACAACGAGGGAACACGCAGAACAGTTCAAGGTTCACTTTTCAACCATTGCCCAGCATCTGCATGAGCTGAATCTGTCATTCAAGTTCAATCGTTTTTGTGTTGGAATAAAAATCCGGAAAAAACTTTTGCAACAACCTGATATTACCTGTATTATTCTGAATTTATGCCAAATGAGAAATTTAGCGTTTGGTATGCGGTAACCTGCCTGCATTAGCCACAACGTAAACCCTGCATCACTGGAGCTTCCTGAAGACATGGTAAATCCTTTTGCTCACTCTTAATTCTGTCATTTGGTCATCAAAAGGTTAATCTCATACCTTAAGCTATAATGTTTTACGAGGGTAGCCCAGAAAGTAATGCACCACAATTTTTTTCTTCAACATTTATTTATTGAACACAATGAAACTTATACACACGAAAGAATGACGTTTCTTTTACTCCCCTATTTTTCCAAAATCTCCATCCCGTTCTATAGCCTTCCTCCAGCGAGACACAAGGGCGTATATGCCCTGTCGGTACCACTCCTTGTTCTGTTCACGCAGCCATGTCTTTGTCATCCTCAAAATGTCTTCCACGAATGACATTCTTCAATGGCCCAACCAAGTGGAAGCTGAGGGTGGTAGGTCAGAGCTGTAGGGTGGATGGGGCAACACGGTCCAACCCTCTTTCGTGACGTCCTCAAACAGATATGAGGGCAAGCGTTATCGTGTTGAAGCAAACAATCAGCTGGGTTGTTATGGCGTTCAAATTGCTGGAAGCGCTTCTTGAATTTGGTTAATGTGTTCACATATACCTGAGAATTAATGGTGCTGCATCTCGGCATCACATCAATGAGTATAACACCACCACAGTCCCAAAACACAGTGATCATTACCTTACCAGCAGAAGCAGTTGCTTTGAATTTTTTCTTCTGTAGAGAGTGCGGATGACGCCATTACATCGATTGTCATTTTGCTTCGGGTTCAAAATGGTGCACCCAGGCTTCATCAGCTGTCACAATCCTGACAAGAAGGCTTCCTCTTCAGCATCAAAACGTTGCAGCAATTCAGAAGAAATATTTTTCCTCAGAGCTTTGTGTTCCTCCGTAAGACAGCACAGAACCCATCGTGAACACGTTTTTGTGTATTTAGGAGCATGGACGATTTCATCCACACTACCTTTGAGGATTGGCAGCTCCAGCGCCAACTATCGAGTCGTTCTGCTTCGGTCATGAGAAATGAGCGTATCAGCATGCTGCGTCTTGTCAGGTGTGACAGCCAAGGATGGCCACCCCGACCACGGCAAATCTTGAAGCTCCGCCGAACCGCTTTCTGATGGCCTCACTCTCTGTACCCAGCGACTAACCATACTTCTGTCAACTGCTGATGCTCCATAAACTGCACACAAATGTTTGTGAATGTTTCCAACAGTTTCTTGCTTCACAGAGAGAAATTCAATGATGACACGCTGCTTGTAACGTACATCACTTACAGACGCCATGCTCTGCCATTGCTGCACATACGCTATCTGCAGAAGAAACTGAAACTTTGCGTGCGAACTCCGAGAACTTCACAGAATGCATATCTCAAGTTTCGCATACGTACCATTGTTGGAGACGGAGAAAAAAATTGTGGTGCATTACTTTCTGGGCTACCCTCGTACATATTTACATTATCTGGATTTTGTTAGGAAATTAACGAAATTAAAAGGTTAATTCATTTCTAAAGCAAAAATTTAATGGAGAAAGTAATAAACACCCAGTTCCAAAGATTTAGATTAATGACTGTCTTAAAATAATTAGAATGTCATGAAAATTAATGAATTACAGCTCAAATCTTAGAAACCTTAAGTTTATGATGATAATGATTTACGTTGTCCATTTGCACACTTAATAGCATTTATGCTTAAAATAAAGGTGTTGAAATTTATATCCTGTCTGATATTCTCTCTATGTTCAACTCTCTCCTCCCCCACCAAATTCCATCCTGCAAATTTGTACATATTCCCTTACTACAAGACTCGGGACAAACACCCGAACTGAACCCCCCCACTCTGACCCAATCGAGAGACACGATTGGAAGGTGCAATTTGGGACCTTGAGATTCGGTACAAATTTGAATCATTAGAACCACATTGAAAATTATTAAAACCTAGCTGATATGCCCAGCGTTGCTCGGTCTGTTTGTTTGATGAAATTTTGCAGTATCTTAATTTGAATATGAATAAGCAGACATGAAAAATAAATCCTTAGAGTTAATAAAGTAAACTACTGTCATTGGAAAAACAAAAAGAATTCTTTAAAATGCTTGCACTGGAATTTTATGTCCGATTCTTTTGCCCAGGAAAATTCGACACTGCATCTTTAACATTTTAGAATATCAAAGAAAGGCTATGAGTACTGAATTATTTCTGTCTATATTAAAAAATACTTCATAGATGGATTGAGAGAGTTCGGGAACCGTTTTAATAGAGCTGTATTCAGTCACAGAGCGTTGAGTCATGCCCTAAATGTGGTTGTTCATATTGACAGTAGCAGTATCAGCAGTAAGAATTGCCCTCTCACACAATCACTTGAGATCTTTATAATTTTTTAATATCATTAGATAAACATTATGTAATAACTTTCTCTAGAGGAAGTTACTGCATTATAAAAACACAAAAACATTTAGTTTAGCAAAAGTTTGTGAACAGCTGCACGCCCTAGAAGTTGTATATTCTCTTTTTTGTTTTAGAACAATTTCTTACATCTCTCCAATGATTTTAATAAAAAAGAAATAATAATGATTTTTATTTATTTATTTATTACTTTTTATAATATCCCACTTAAAACATGAATCATTAAAGCAAGCATCGTAGCTAACGAAAAAGACAGGTCCTGACGCTGAAAATTACCTGATCTTCTTAGTCGAAGCAACAATGTAACCCTCGCCGTTTCCTTCTTGGATTTTAGCAATCAGTATTTTTTCGTTTGCTGGAAACAATGAGAGTTATATTGTTGCTTGGTTTTTCCCTAGCGCCATCTCGAGTGCATCGTTAGTTTAGCGTTATATCTCCACCATAATCTTGACCTCGGATCAATTTGACCTGCCTAAAACCTTCCCAGGGTCAACCTGAATTACCATGAAAAATTTCAGCAAGATTGGTCCAGCCATTTTGGAATGCATAGCGAACAGGTAAATATATAGATAATTTTATATACACAGGGTGTCCAAAAGTCTGGTAACATAGCAAATATCTCAAAGCTGCCAGGTAGGCAAAATCTGATGAGTGTGGTTTACAGGTAATAAGGAGGTGGGGAATTCATTGCCACACTCATATTTGACTTTGACCCTCAAATTTAAGGCGATCCATTTGCTAACTCGAAAACTACCGGTATTAAAGATAGAGAGAATTTTCTGATTGCTACCCTGTAGGGCAACACCATATTAGTCTCAAAACAATTTTTAATCACACCCTTCCCCTTGAAAGATTCTGAGAAAATGGGCGAGAAAGATTCACTCAAGGTCAGGTTGGGTTAGCCAGGTTGGCTGAGATGGGTTATAGGGCTGATGAAGAATTTCGTAAAAGCAATGAACAAAAATGGAGATGCTTTTCAATATCTTCGTCAGAAATTTTCAAGCTTAAGTGAAGCTAAGATTAAGGAAGGTATATTCACCAGTCCTCAAATAATAAATTTATTTCAAGATGATAACTTTGACTCTGTTTTGGAAGGTTGGTTGGTTGGTTGATTAGAAGTTTTGGCGTCGACTACTAAGGTCATTTTGCGCCTTTTACACAAGTTATAACAGTACGCAGCCCGAGACAAACACGAACATCTATGTCCACTGCGGGATTCGAACCCACAACCAGGCGGACTCGAGTACTAGAAAGCCTATGCCCTAGCCCTCTCGGCCACCTGGCCGGCCTGTTTTGGAAGGTAAAGAAAAAAAAGCCTGGGACAATTTTCGACTTGTCGCAACTAACTTCTTGGGAAATAAGAGGAGTAACAACTATGCTGAACTTATTGAAAATATGTTATCATCATACCAAAAACTGGGTTGTAATATGTCCTTGAAAATCCACTTTTTACATTTTCATTGAAACTTTTTTCCGGATAATTGTGGGGCTTTTAGCGATGAACATGGGGAGCGCTTCCATCAAGACATCGCATACATGGAAAAACTATACGCAAGTGGAACATTTCAATGTTGGCGGATTATTGTTGGACTGTTTGTCGAGATGCTACAGAAGCACAATAAAAGAGGGCAGCGAAAAAACCACGTCGCAATTCTGCTAATGAATAGAAGAACTGTATGATTTCTGTTAATTTTTGCATAAGACTTGTAATTTGTTTTACTAAAAAATGGAAACTAATAATTATTATTTTTGTATTCAGCATGTGAAAATGAATAAAAAAAGCTACTTTACCTGACGAATACATTTTACAGTCAAATTTTGTAGACCAGTATAATTAAAGATTTGGTGATTTGGGCTACCTCACCATGAATTAAAGATGTGTAAATATTTCAATAAATGGAATGTTTTTTTTCTGTATGGTTGCATTGTTTTTTATTTATTACCTCAATACATCTTGATTAATAGAGTTTAATTGCCACTCTTCATGTCAGGATGACATATGACCGAAGGGGGGAGGGAGGATTTACAAAAATATGACATGTGCTAACACAGGCGGGAGGGGGGGATAAAATTACTTGGAAAGAGGATGACGTAATTTGTGGACGGCCCCTTATTGGACCTGATGCAATCTGCTCAGGACGAAGTTCAAACATGGTGCATTGAGCAGAATTTAAGGTTAATCCTTTGTAAACCACTCTCGTAACTTTTACTTGTCGGAAAGAAATTATTCCTTTTAATCGAACACCAATCTTATTTGGTGAAAAGATTATAGTAAAGAAGGAGGTCAAATACTTAGGGGTTAGCCTCGACAGTAAATTGACCTGGAATCAACATCTTGATAAAAGAATAAACCAGGTAAAATGGCACTCTATCGATGTCACCGTGTCCTAGGTAAATGTTGGGGTCTCACCCCAAAAATGACATACTGGCTGTATGTAGCAGCCATTAGACCTATTCTAATGTATTGTGCTCTGGTTTGGTGGCATAGGATTGGCCTACCTGGGCATCATGGGTGCTGTCTCAACTACACCCACCAGGGCCATGGAAGTTATTCTTTCTCTGACTCCCTTGGATATTTATATTCAGGGATTGTAAGGAAAAGTTCTTATCGTCTGGGTAATCAAGGGCTATGGGTAGATTTCCCTCGGCCGAAATCTCATACTATCATTAGCCGGATTATGACCAGTAATATTTTGCAAATGCCTTCCGATATTGCATAAACTCATACTTTCCCTAAGCTCTCGAGTGAGAATTTGGCATTTTCCTAAGGGTGCCATTATTTGGTATACAGATGGCTCCCGACATCATGGATACTCTGGCCTGGGTGTTTACTGTGGTGAACCTAAAACCCTTCGCTTTAGTCGATTTGGTCGTTGGGTCACGGTCTTCCAGGCAGAGCTGTTAGCTATTATTTACTGTCTACAAATATGTATAGATAAACTCTACTTTTGTAGAAAAATCTTCATACACAATGACAGTCCGGCACCCCTTAAGGCCATTAAATCTTACAAGATAACTTCTGAAATTACCTTGGAATTTTGCCAACTCCTGCAGATCTTGGCTCTCCAGAATAGCATTACGCTATTATGGGTGCCTGGACATAAAGGTATAGTTGGGAACGAGGTTGCAGATACCTTCGCAAAACAAGGTGCCAGGTCGGCACCTTATGGTCCCGAATCCTTTTGCGGTATTTTCAAACAAACTGCAATCCGTGAAATTAACATCATCTCTTATCAAGCAATGACGAAAAGGTGGGAACAGACCACCGATCAAAGACATGCTAAAATCATGATTAAGAAACCTACTCAGAGTCTAACAACTATTATTCTGTGGCTTAGTAGGAATAAACTACGAGTTATCATGGGCTTTTTTACAGGTCATGATTTACAAAGAAAACATTTATATAGAACGGTCCTTCAGGAGAAACCACTATGTTCAAAGTGTAATTTCGTGGATGAAACAGCCCATCATATTCTTTTTGAATGTGTCGCTCTGGTACAAGTTCTTCACCTCATGATAAATTCTACTTTTCTTGAGGACATTCACCAAGATCCAATAGGTAGCCTGACTCGTTTTCTTAGTGATTCTGGCTTCCTGTAAGTTCTTTAGGTTTATGGGTCTTGGCGCAAAATTCCCTCATTGGAAAAGTGCCTAGGTAATCTCTGGTTTTCCACCTTTGATTAACCTACCTGATCTTATAAGATAAGGTCCCTCCCCTCGCTACGGCTCTGAATTTTTACGAGAAGAATTTTAAATGGTAAAAGAAATAAGATGAAAATATTTTAACTGTAGTAGTGGCCTATTATTTAGATTTACTACCCAAAAGGCAGGAAAAAAATAATTTATTACGTAGAGTGGTTCTATATCTCCATGAGTTCTTTGCATCATATGTCGCCACCATTTTTTGTTCGCAAACGGTCATGTGATCTACTTCTACAAAAGAAAACATCACTTTGAGCTGCTCTTGCAAATCATACTCTCTAACTCAAGAGTTCCAATGAGACTCAACATGGCTCATCAGAGAATTTAACAACAGTTTTGATGCTATCTGATATCTCTGATTCAATCACCATTGATTTTAAAAATACAGTTTTATTTTGAACGATTGGATCAATTGAAAAATCGCCAAGAATAAAACATTTCTCAAATGTTATGTACAATCTGAAAATACCATTAAAAATAGGGGTTCCCATTGCACATTTCAAAGATACATACCGTATAGACGCGCTTTGACCGGCATGCCGTATATTATCGAGGATGACCAGGGGGCCGTAAAACCCCGTTTTATACGGCATGCCGGAAAATTCGAGACAGAAAATTGAGTTTCCCCCTCACTTGTAGGCGCTTCTTGTTTCTTCAGTTTGACAATGGCTGATGATTTAAATTCTGGGGCAATTACCAGTAACCCTTCTACTGATATAAATGACGACAACAGGACAGACTGGAACTTGACAGACTGTGAAATTAGTGATACTGATCGTTCAGATGACGAATAACTTTTCCTGTTTTTATTTTCATTTTCTTGTTTTGTTTGGTGGTATTTGGATTGCTTGCATATGTCAAGCGTGTTCTCATTGTATTTAGCATTGTTTTCTCATTTTCAGAATGTTCCTTCTGTTTGACTAAAATTTGTAATATTTGTAAGCTGCATATCAACGCAGCTAATATTATATATGCCCATAAACTTTTAATATAATCATCCTACGTTCGACCTAAACAAGAATAAACTTCGTAATTTAACGTTACTTTGCAACGCAACGCTTTGTTTATAAACACAATGTAATTAATAATTATCGAAAAAATATTCACATTTTGCGGCCCTCTTCACTTTTTTCCGGCATGCCGGTTTAGGAACCAGAAAAAGGAGACAGGAAATTTGGTGAACCTCAGATTTTCCGGCATGCCGGTAAAAGCGCGTCTATACGGTATACCCTACTTACATATACGGTTTTTTTGAAAATGGAAGACCCTCACATAAAAGTACAATAATTCTTCTATTGAAAATACTCTGTCATATTTGTCTTTAGAAGTTGGCTATTGGTTCATTTTAGATGAGACACTCTATATAATTTTTTCTACCTGTTAATGTGAACAAATTATTTTTACACATTAATACTAACATACACTATCTACCCAAAAGTAATCTGACACTTTCGATATTAGACGTTTTGTTGAACATCAAGAAAAATACTTTACGAATTATCCTGAAACTTTAGGGGTGTAAAGAGGATAATAAACCTCATATATTTCAGCAAATGTTTTGTCCCGAAGGCAAGTAGGGGACCAGCAACAAAGTGAACCTAAAAAATTATGTTTGGAATCATCCTGTAAAAAATAATGCTTGAAATGTGTTGTAGCTGTAGCATATGATTAAGAGGCTTCTTTTACTTATCTGTGTTCATTTATATGAGAATTGCACATATAATCATGGAGATATAAAGATTTCCTTAAAACAAATCGAAGTGTTTTCGTAGTTTTTTGTTTATAACATGCAGAGTTTTCAACCCAATGCAATGCCATTTTAAGGAAACTTGACAAAGTACAGTAGAGACAACACCCTGCAATCAGAATAGAAAAATATTAAATATTTGATGAAACATAACCATTTTTACTAAATAATATATAAATATTTTTACCATTTAAATAATATTTAATTGCATCGTAGTAGCAATTGCAGCTTGATTGTCGCTTTTGATGATCAAAGGGGTTGGTATGTATTTGTTAAAATCTAGTTCTGTGAAGAGATTTTGGAGCCATTTTTCTTCTTTCACTGCTTCACAAATTGCGAGGTATTCTGCTTCGCAGGTCGATAGCGGGATGACACGTTGTTTTCTGGATTTCCAGGATATGGCACCATTTGACAGTGTAAAAACGTATTTGGTAGTAGACGTAGAGTCCGGTAAAGTGCTACAACTAGAGGACGTTCAAGAAATACGTCACGCTCTTGGGGTGGGGGATATGAAAAGTGTGACACAGCGGGACATGGGGGAAGGGGGGGGGGGTTCCATAAGTGTGATGTCACAGCAAACCCTTTTAAATTCTGAAATTTCAAATTCAATTTTTTCATGCTACTTTCATTTGGGTCTGCCACTTTTGTGAAGACGAGTCAGCGTTAACAAAAGAGGGGGACAGGGTTAACAAAAGAATTGTTGAATATAATGGAAAGCATTCCTGGAAATGTCGTGGCTGTCGCTCGACGCTGCAGAGCCGCGACATGCAGGTGTTTAGTCCAAGGCACAGAAGGGGTTAATTTTCTATTCATTAGCCATTGTACTCCACCCCTATAACCCTCCTATTGCTAAGAAGTCACTGCGACAAAAATCGCCTATGTGTTCTACATCACATGTTTGCACCTTGACACTTCATTGAGCAATTCAGTAAATTCTGTCCCTATGATAAATTTTCTTCACCCTTTGTCACCTTTATTTCATCTCTGTCATTCAGCCAGCCAAAACCACAAAGATACATGTTTTTTGTTATTTTAAGTTATTAGACTTTTCCAAAGAAAAGAAATTCCATTACAAATAATTTAGGGGAAAAAAAAAAAAAAAGGAGTCAAATATCAATCTTAGAGGCAATTTTCTCGTTTATTTTAATCGAATTAAAAACAAAAAAATAGGCAGAGGGGAAAAGCATTTGGAAAAAAATGAGTTTATAACCAAAATAAGGGAACTAAAGATGGGAAAAAAAAAAAAAAAAGTAAAAAATAAAAAAGAGGAAAAACGAGTTAAGGGAAATTAAAATGGGAGAGTTGGAAATCTTGGTAAAATACGACAAACTACAATACCATCAGAATTTCCCATTTGCAGCAGGTTATACCATAGGTACTGTAAGTTTTGATCGTAATCATGTCGTCTCATTTAAATCGCCACATTCATTTCAATGGCATCGCCAGGATTGAATGGCAGCGTTTACCTCGCCGTCAGAACCAACTCATGTCCCTTAAGGGGCTCTTTCTTCTTTGGGAAGTGGTGAAAGTCGCAATGTGCAAAGTCTTTCATTTTTGAAATGCAATTTTTCATCTTTGAACTGTATGCGCTGCAACGCCTCTGGTGTGTGGTGACTCATGCAGGCGGACGTTATTGTACTCCAGAAGAGGGTCCAAAGCTGCCATTCAATCCTGGTGTCGACAACAACTCCGGAATTCCTCTCCGACGGATTCACCCAACTAGTCACGCGTTGGCGCAATGCGTAGAAAGGGATGGGGACTATGTCGAAAAGTGAATAGTGCATTACATAGAGGACAAATGTGAGTATAAGATACAAAAAGAATTTTGAAAACCGGTTAACAAATAAAAAAAGTTACAGCCATGGAGACCTTATTTATCAATCGCCCCTCGTAGATTTATTCAATTTGCAGACATGATCATGGTTTTGGTTATGTTGGTAACCTTCTGGTAGTTCCATAAATATTTCCTCTTCCAAATTTCCATGGAGATATGCAGTTTTGACATCATATTGTCTTAACGTTAACATTTCTTCGTTTGCAAGCGCTAGTAATGTTCTGAGGGTTGTCATTTGTACTACAGGGGAATAAGTTTCAAGATAGTCTACGTCATAGGTTTGTTGGCATCCTAAAGCTACGAGACGTGTTCATCTGGTGATATGATTCAAGCTCTCTGCTAATAGCTTCCTTCTAATCAGCTTTTTCAGTTGAAGTTATGGCCTCTTGATAAGATGTAGGTTCATTTTCAATTGAGTGTACCACATTGCAGTAGGATTTTTGACTTGGTATCACATTCATTATTTCACGTTGTTTACGTGCGCGTATAGAACGTTTTGGTTCATTCATTATGGCTGCTGTAGTCCCTTGGTCATAGTCATTTGTATTGACAGTTGATGGAAATTGATCTTGCTGAATTTGGTTGTCTGGATCAAGTAGTCCCTCATTCGACGCTTCATGCTCGTGAACAACTGGTTGTCAACGGGGCAATAAAGTAGCACAATACCGTGTGCTTTCATTGAAGTTGGTTTGTCATTCAATAGATCTGATCCCAATTTATTCTCAAGAAAACAAGGATCACGAGAAGGGAAGATTTCATTCTTCATGGGATCATAGAGCCTGTAGGCTTTGCGATCATTATAGTAACCAATCAAAATGCATGGCTTACTTTTGGGATCTAATTTCTGTCTCTGTTGTTTCGGGATCCACGCGTAAGTTAAGCATCCAAAAGTTTGAAAGAATTTTACCGTTGGTTTACGTCCAGTCCAAAGTTCCTCAGGTGTTGGTTTACGTTGTTGTGGATACTGCTTCTGTCCAGAATGTTGTGGGTAGCTTACTTTGGATGAGTAGTGTTCAAGCATCTTCGATAAGGGTACGGTTCATTCGTTCGGCTGTCCCATTTTGTGAAGGGGAATATGGAGCAGTTTTCTCGTGTTTTATCCCTTTAGAAATAAAGTAGTTCTTCAATTCTTCATTTAAAAACTCACCACCGTTGTCCGAGCGAATGTTTTTCACCTTCTCTTCGGTTTGATGTTCAGCTTGTTCTATGAAGTTCTTGATGAGGGTTGAGAAATCACTCTTATGTTTCATAAAGAGAGTAGATATGTAGTTATGTGTTTACTAAAGTCATCTACGATAACTAGCATGTATCGATTGCCACCAAGAGATTCAGGCATAGGTCCAAAAACATTCAGTATGTAATAGTTCTAATAAACACCTTGTGCTCGTTTGCTTTATTGCTTTGAAAGGAGATCTGACATGTTTTCCAGCAATACATTGCTCACATTTCGCGTCAGTAACGAGACTCCCACTGATTTCAAGGTCGCGAACGGTGTTGTTTTTAGCCATGTCGCAGAAGGTGTTTACATTAGCGTGAGAAAAGCGTTTATGCCACAAATCAACATTACAAGTTTTTTGCAATGGCTAAAATCTCTTCTGGAGGTGCGACAACAGCATTCAATTTGTATAATCCACCTTCCTTTTGTGCGATAAATACTGTGTCAGTTTCGGAGGTTGCATGACTGATATCATCTTCAAAAGTAATTTTTAATCCGCATTCAGTGAGTTTACTTACTGATATCAGATTATCACCGAGTCCTGGAATGAGCAACACATTGTCGGCACGTAATATTTTCATTTCCAAGTTGACATAAGATTTGAAAACGACAGATCCTGCTCCCACTGAATTTTTAGTTGTTCCATCTGCTAAAACGATTTCCTGTACTGAGTAAGGTGAGAAAGTTCGCAAGATGCTTCTGTCACCAGTCAGGTGCGAGGTTGCACCAGAGTCAATTAACCAATTTTTATCGTGAATGACAATGTTATTGCCCACTGCGTGTGTTTTAGCACCAAAAGCATAGTCAATCAGCTTCGCTATTTTCAAGATGCATTTCGCTTTTCAATCGCTCTCATTTTGCAGTCGGCTGTGGTGCCATCTTTGGATGGGTTTTGCGTGCGACAATATTTAGCAATATGACCGAATTTTGAGCATCTATAACATTGAACAGACCTGTTTGATTTTCCATCGAATTTCTTGAAACGATGTTGCACTCTCAGGGATGCTCCTGCGTCAACGTCATCTCGTTGACTATGTTCTTCTTGTATCAGGGCGTGGCGAACTTTATCTGGGTTTAACACATCAGCATTGCAAGCATCAAAGCTTCACGCAACACTGTACAGACTTCGTGGAAGACCTTGTAGAGCCACAGATGTGATTTCAGCTTCGTCAATCGCTTCTCCGAGAGTTCGCAGTTGTTCAGCCAGTGATTCGACTCGTTGCATATATGTTATAGCCTTGTCTCCTTTGGCCCATTTGATGGGGTGGAAATCACGCTTAATACTCAGTCTCTTTTTCAATAAACATCCTCTGTTGACTTGTTCTAATCGATCCCATATGCCTTTGGCAGTAACTTAGTTGAACACGTAACAAGTTTGAATAGTGGATAGCGACTGCACAATAATGTTCATTGTCTGTCGATCGTTTTTGGTCCAAGCCTTACGTACATCCTGCAGTTGCTGGGGAGTGATCTGTGATCACATTCCACAGTTCCTTGGATTGCAGGTGTAAACGCATTTTGAACATCCATGCTGCATGTTGTCAGTGTTGAACTTCTCAATTAGGGCCATGGGCGTGGCTCCGTCAATGGCAGCCATCTTAAGACTTGACTTCCGCACGTAGGCGCTTCTCACAGAATGAAAGTTTTCGCTGAGCGAAATAACAGTTCATCTGCGCAGTTGGTACGTGGCTGGGCGCATAACCATTGTTAATATCGGACTATCTTACGATAATCACCGTTAGAATAGCTCACAGATATGTTGAGTATAGTATCTAGTACAGAGGGTAGATTATCTAGCACCTACTCCTACGAGGGAGTTTTGCGCCATCCCAGTAAATAACGACTGCTACGAGATGACAGTAGCAGCCGGGACCGACGGCTTAACGTGCCCTCCGAAGCACGGGGGGTTTCATGATGGAAGAGCTGCTGGCGGACAAACAAACCAGTGGCTGTCACCAACTGCTGGAAAACCAGCTATGGTCACTTGGCAAATGGGTCAGACTAAAGTCCTCCAACAGCCGTGCCCCCCAAATAGCTGTCCCGCCAGCAGTGGCCCTCAAGCCCTGGCCATCACCCAGCCAGCAGCTGGCCGCGCCTGAAGTTGCTGAACTCCATCGATTAGCAAGCCAACCGACGAGACAACCAGGCCACGGCCACCCCCTATGTTGAGTATAACTATCGAATAGAGCAAGACAAAAGTGACACGTACGATCAACCTTGTGTGCGACTAACGAACTAATTTTTATTTACAAAAGGAGCAGGGGAAAGAACAAAAGGCACAGGATGGTGGTGCCATCCATTATGGGCACTATAAAATGGAAGAGCATCATGAGATTAATATAAAGAGAAACAATACATATTTGGATGTTATAACCCGCAAATCTAACAATAAAAAGCTCAAGCAAATATTTGGAAAATTCAGAAAGATATCACCGATAGAATGAGTTGAATTTCAGTTGCTTCCAAAAATAAAAAAAATGCTAAGGGGTTTTCTCCAAATTTTTATTTATGGACCAGACACTGGTATCAACTTCTTCTCTTTACGCTGATATGAAGGAATATTGACTAAATATTGATTTATATAGGCATATTGACATAAAATCAGCATAAGGAGAAGAAGTCGATACTGATGTCCGGTCCAAAAATAAAAATTCGGAGAAAACTCCTTATCGTTTGTTTATTGTAGAGAGTAACTTAAATTCAACTCATTCTATCAACGATATTTTTCTTATAAAGATGTTTGCTTGGGCTTTTTATAAGAGTAGCTTTATACATTTGGCTAATAAATTATGCAAAGACATGTCGGTAATGCTTGCGCATGCGCAGTTAAACATTATTTAGTAAAAATGCTCACATTTCATTAAATATTTAATATTTTTCTATTCTGATTGCAAAGTGTTGTCTCTTTAGTGGTTTGTCAAGTTTCCTGAAAATGGCATTGCATTGGGTTGAATACTCTGCATGTTATAAATGAAAAACTTACGAAAACATTTTGATTTTTTTAAAAGAAACCTTTATATCTCCATGAATATACATGCTATTCCCATAAAAGTAAAGAAGCTTCTTAATCATATGCTACAGATACAACGCATTTCGAGTATTATTTTTTACAGGGTGATCCCAAACATTTTTTTGGTTCACTTCGTTATTTGCCTTCGGGATAAAATCTTCGCTGAAATATACGAGGTTTAACATCCTCTTTATACCTCTGAAGTTTCAGAATAATTCGTCAAGTATTTTTCTAGATATTCGACAACATGTCTAAAATCATTAGTGTCCGATTACTTTTGGTTAGTGTCACATATGATGTTAAACTTGTAAATTCCCGGAAATGGCAAATTAAAAACCACAATATTTGGAAAAACCCGGAATGAATAATCAAGGGGAAAAAAGAATGTGGATATGTTAACTGTAAGAAAAGAAATGAAAGACTCTTTAACCACAACACTAAATAAAAAGAAAAATACCACCTTATCCTGTGAGCACTTTTCGAGGGTGAAGCTCTCATCATTCAGCAGGTAGAATAGGGAGTAATACTCCCTGGAAACGGGACACGATTTCTGTATTCAAAATCTCAAACTTGTCAAAGCAATAAACAACAAACGATTCCTGGACGCGTTTGAAAGTATGAAGATCGCCTCAGCCAACAACAGCAATTTACTAAATCTAGAAAAAGGTCCAATCAGCAATTCACAGCTGATTCACTACTGGTCGACTTTACCCAATCATTGAATTTGTCAGTTTTCTCTTTTTCTGTTATTGGTGCAGTTTTAATAAAGATCAGCTTTTTCTGCTTTCACACTCAGTATCATCTGGTGTGTTAAGCGTGATTCCTACATGCGTAAAAACAACGGCAGAAACCACAAAGCAGAAAAATTTTACGATGTCACTTCCCGTTTTCGTCTCTTCTGCCCGACTGAAAATTTCTGCTTTTTAGAGTTGGGTTGAGTTCAACTTTTGTGGCACAAGCAGGGCAGAAACGATTGCTCAGCCAATAGAAAACGATCTCTACAGTGACATCACAGTGACGTCCTCTCTCTCTTTCTCACAAAATAAAAATGTCGGACACTCAGCTCACAAAGGTGAAGAGGCCGAGAAAGAAAATTCATGTAGAAGCGCTAATAGAAGAGGTGCGAAATCTATACATAGTATAAATTTAAGTCACTTCCTCGGTGTATGTGCTCGATAAACTTAAGAACTACTGCATCGATTTTTATGAAACAAGTTTTGTTTGTTAGGGGGTTTATGTAGAAACTTTGTAGGCTAGGTATTAATTCATAAAAATTGGTTTTATATTAAATTATTTACGTTAATTGCTCTCAAAATGCGTCAACATGGCTGCTCATCATATGGTGATTGGCGATCGAAACGCTTAGCGCCATCTCTTGAGCAAACAAACAAACCTAAGCTAATTCTACTTCATCTTAATAGCTGAGTAAATTTGCAAGAACATTGTTTCTCACATGGGCAACTGTATGTTGCCTGTTCTAGAGTTAGCGATCCTAGAAATTTATACATTTGCAGTAAAGATGCAACAACATTAAATGTCGTTTATAAGGAAGTACTCAAGACTTAGGTGTAGTCCAAAAACTTCCCTTAATTTTTTGACATTAAATGAAGGTTTTTTAAAATTTACCTATACTGTAACTCCACAACTAAATATTTCAATAAACTAATTCAATAAAAAAATAAAAAATATATAACACAAAAAAATTCAAAAGAACTCAATGAAATACGTACTATTTTTGCGATAGGCTGCCATGCTTTTTTCTCCTCTAACAGCTGTGTAAACAGAAACCATGCGAAGCGAAACCGAACGTTTCGCATACGATAAGGTTATTACAAGTGTACAAAATGGTGAAAAAAAGCTATTCTTTTTAGATGCTCCTGGAGGCACAGGAAAAACTTTTTTAACAAACTTAATACTATGCAAAATTAGAAGTTTCAATAAGATAGCTATTGCCGTTGCATCTTCTGGAATAGCAGCAACATTGTTACTGGGGGGACGAACTGCACACTCCACTTTTAAACTTCCCCTCACAATTATACCAGGGGACACTCCTTTCTGCCAAATAAAAAAACAAAGTGCTACTGCAAAATTACTTCGTCAATCTTCCTTGATAGTTTGGGATGAAGCTACTATGGCAAATAAGGTTGTTGTTGAAGCTTTGCATCGCACTCTGAAAGATCTTAGAAACTCCAATCAAATAATGGGTGGCTTGACATTTTTATTCACAGGTGACTTTCGTCAAACTCTACCAGTTATAACAAAAGGTACAGTTGCTGACGAAGTAAATGCTTGCATAAAAAAGTCTTTTATTTGGGAGCAAGTTATTCACCTTTCACTCACTAAAAACATGAGGGTCCTTTTAAATAATGATCAACAGGCAGATGCATTTTCTACAAAATTGTTGAAAATTGGTTGTGGCAGTGAACCAGAAGTAAATGGTAGGATAAAACTTGATTCTTCATTGTGCAATTATGTCGAATCACTAGAGTCTTTTATTGAAAAAATTTACCCCGATATTTCTAATATTCAGTCCAAGTCTTTAGGATGGTTCCAAGAGAGGACTATATTAACACCACGTCACGATTCTGCTAACCTTATAAACTTAAAAATAATGAACACAGTTGAAGGAAATGTAAAACAGTATTGTTCCATCAACACAGTTTTACAAACTGAAAATGCATTACATTACCCTGTGGAATTTTTAAACTCATTACAACTTAAAATTGGTGTTCCTATAATGTTACTTAGAAATTTAAATCCTCCAACACTTTGTAATGGAACAAGGTTAATTGTGAAATCACTAAAAGATAATGTGATAGAAGGTTCAATTATTACTGGAAGTGGTCCTGGTGAAACAGTTTTAATTCCAAGAGTCCCTTTAATACCTACAGACTTACCTTTTCAGTTCAAACGCATTCAATTTCCAGTTAAACTTTGCTTTGCCAAAACAATTAACAAATCTCAAGGCCAAACATTGAAAGTAGCTGGAGTAAATTTGCAAGAAGATTGTTTCTCACATGGCCAACTGTATTTTGCCTGTTCTAGAGTTAGCGACCCTAGAAATTTATACATTTGCAGTAAAGATGCAACAACATTAAATGTCGTTTATAAGGAAGTACTCAAGACTTAGGTGTAGTCCAAAAAACTTCCATTAATTTTTTGACATTAAATAAATGTTTTTTAAAATTTACCTATACTGTATTTTTATTTCATGATTTAAAAAGCCCAGGCAACGCCGGGTGCGGGTTTGCTAGTATATATATATTTATTAATTAATTAATCAAATTAAATTGAATAAACAAGAATTGAATGCAAAAAATCGATGTGATGATTGATGATGATTGAACAAACTGTGTACGTACTGTGTGCATTCGAAGCCGACCGTTTAGATTGATCGACGGCTTCGGTGCAGTGTATTTGTGTTGGGCAAAACTTCTGCTATCTTATCCTTTTGAGTTTCTACCATGTGGGACACCTGCAGGAGCAGAAAGTAAAAAGGCAGAAAAAAAATATGCCCTGGTTTCTGCTCTCTTTGTTTTCTGCCAGTGGGAACCACGCTTTACTCCCTATTCTACCTGCTGAATGATGAGAGCTTCTCCCTCGAAAAGCACTTACAGGATAAGGTTGTATTTTTCTTTTTATTTAGTGTTGTGATTAAAGAGTCTTTCATTTCTTTTCTTACAGTCACATATGATGTCAGTTTATTTTTTTTTTATTTATCTGATTTTACTGTTGCTATAAATTTATTCACTTGTTTTTTTTGTTTTTTTTTATCTCTATCTTATCATATTTATTTATTTTTTGTGTTGAGTGTTGCCAATTCGCAATAATTATTTAAGTTGTGATTCTAAGCATGATATTGAAAACCACCAACAATTAGTTCTTCTAACGAGTTAGCACTGACGAGGAAGATGAAATTCTCCGTATTCGTGGGATGCTGACTCGTTGGGGCAATTGTTGTGGGTTGTTTTTTGATGTCCTTTTTTTTGGAATTTATGAGAGATATAGAAAAAAAAAACTTTTGATCTGAATAGTCGTTGTCTTTTTTTCGATGAGCAAGCAAGTTTTAGGTTTAGATTAAGCCTATCTTCTCGATAGCGAAGTTGTCGGACAATGGGTCATTCGTTCAGCTTGCTCTAGTTATGCCTTTAAGTAATTTACGATTATGTTTGAATTCAATTGATGACTGAAATCGTTTTGAATTTTTTTAATGACATTGTCTTTGTTCATTCTGCGTCGTGAGTGTTTCTGCTAAGATGAATCGCCGATGTTCTTTTGTCCCGTTCCACGCCGTTATCGCTCTCTGGTGATTATTCAGCTCTGGTGGCTACACTTGTGTGCTGGTTGACAGACTCTTTTCGTGGGCACTGAATGCACATTATTCAGTGGCTTGTTTCTGGTAATGGTCTTAACAGACACGTGGTGGTGATAATACATTATTTGTATTAGTCCTTGGCAGGGACTATGAAGGGTTATTGTGCCTCCCCCCCTTATCATTCGCATAATTAAAGGGTGCACACGACGTGTTCCTTACGTTGTGGGTGGTGTAGACGTATTGCAGGTAGGAGACTGATGCAATAAAGAGCCAAAACCCGAGCGCCAGAGAGAGCTGAGGGTTCCTATTGAGAACTATGTACAGACGGAAATAAACTGCAGGCAGAATTTGTCAAGCCATAGGCAGAAAATATTGAATAATTAAAGGGTGTCTGCCAAGGTGGAGAAGCTTGTCAAGTAAACTAAGTAAAGATAAATTAAATTTTAGTAGGGGTCCCTATCTATTTTGATTAGTAACCTATGAGGCTAGGTCGCTGTATGTATTTGTTTTTCAGTGAATAAATTCTGGCAACATTGTTTTTTGTTGTACATTTTAACCCTACAAAATCCGTCGTTGTCCTATATTAACAGGTCCCTAACCCGTGATTGCTCTTGGCCATGTGTGGTGATTGGCTTTGGGATCCTCCCCAAGTAACCGAACCTCCCCACGCCCCCTGGAGTGTCACAATAGATAGTTTATGATTTTAAAATGATCAATATGGTTATAATATAGTCCCATTTTATAAAAAAGTTATTCCAAATTGTAATAATGAGGTTTTAAAACTTATAAAGTATACCTAATAAGCTGAAAGAAAAAAAATAACTGAAAACATACCTGCTACACTGTACCACATTGCTCCATTTGTAATGCCATCATCAAAATGTTCAAGAGGCATCTGATCTCTACAGGGAGTGCCTTTCCACATATTTTTATGTGCCTAGAAATTTAAACCAAACAAGAAATTAATCCTCCCGAGGACGGTATAGGAAAGTAGCGGAAGCGCTGAGGTCATCTATTTTTTACACCCCCCCTCCCATTTCTTAATCGAAAAATTGATTTTTTCGAACATAGTATTTAGAAAATGAAAAAGGGCTCTTATCTTCTTTCATTTCTCATCATTCCCAATCAAATGATATATGACATGCCATATGTTGTCACAGTTCTAAAGACCAAGTGACTGCCAGCCCCACAACTCCGACCCTATTGGGACAATTTGGCCCAAACTTTACAGTAATGTTGATCTTGCTTAGAGGAATCTGCATACCGAATTTCACTCTTTTATATGCATTAATACGGGTAGACCTTTTGGTCTCTTGTAATTTCCGCCCCCGAAACTCCGACCCCAGTGGGCCAATTAGTGGGCTCCATTCTTCCACTACTTAATAATTTATTATTAAAAATATACAAACAATGATTATGACTTAAGTAATTTCAAAGTACCGTATTTTTTCGAATATAGGCCACGGCTCTAAACCCAAGAAAATCAAAAATTTTAGGAGTGCGGCCAAAAGTGTGCGGCCTAAAAAAAATTTTTTTTGGAAATAACGAATTATTATCGATAATTGAGAACATTTCAAGAAGATAGAAATACTTCGTTTTTTTACGTTCCATAGTATTTTAAATAGTAATTTAGCTAGTGATTTTATTATTTATATAGCCATCTTCATTACTTTTATATATTTAATGAAAATTTTATAAATTTATTAATTAAATGTGTAAATAATTAGAATAGTCTCATTTTAATGAATGAGCACAACTCCTTATTTCTTCGGCAGCGGCCATGGTTCTATCAACGCACTCACTGCTGGGTGCTGACCAATAGCGATAGAGAGGATTCTATGACATAACATCTCCAACTAATCGTAACCACCAAGTATAGTGAATTCAGGGCTAGCGAATCGCCGACATTAACTTTTTAACACTTCATTTTCTTAATAAATTATAAATGAAAAATTATGTGACTGGTTAATTATTGTTCCGAGGTGTTAGAATATTAATTTCAATGTTAGAAAAAGATTGAACAAAGACTCATTAATTTAAAACCATCAATTCAAATGCCATCACGTTTTATCTACAGCAGGGAAGTCGGATAATTTTACCTAAAAAAAAAAATATTTATCTGCGATTAAAATGAGATTACTCTAATTATTTACACATTTAATTAATAAATTTATAAAAGTTTCATTAAATATATAAAAAAGTAATGAAGATGGCTCTATAAATTATAAAATTACTAGCTAAATTACTATTTAAAATACTATGGGATGCTAAAACAAAGTACAGTAGAACTCGGCTATAACGAACTCGTTTATAACGAGAACTCTGTTATAACGAGAAAAATTCGGGTCCCGGTCCCATTTTATGTTTTTCTATGTTAACACAAAGTGATATAACGAGCGTTTTTTGTTGAAGAAATTGGTTACAACGAGCAAAATTTTATAAAAATGGTTAAAAATTGAACTTGAAAAATTTTCCATTTGTTAATGAATAAATCAAAATGATATCTCATGACTTCCTGTACACCATATCGCAAAATTTTGCTTGCAGGCAAAATGAACCAATCAGCGACACTACACATACGGGCATTCATACTGTAGTGCATTGTAGGAACAGCTTGACATCTAGCAAGATGGCGGTTCTGATGAGAGCGACGACGAGGAGGTAGGCTTATTACAGGAACCATTATCAAGCGGCGAATTAAAAGATCTATCTAATAAGCTGAAAATATTATTTACAACTGACAATGAAACAACCACTGAAGATTTTAATTTATTGTTTAAATTAGACGCTTATATTAATAAGCGATTGGTTAAGCAATATAAGCAATTGTTAATTTCTGATTGTTTTCACGTTTTAACGAAGTAACTGCGCTGTAAATTGATTTTGTTAATAAATATATTTATTTACTGCTTATATTAACTGAAAGAGTACATTTTTTTCCCTTTCTGGTTATAACGAGAATCGGATATAGCGAGAAAATATATTAGTCCGAAGCCTTTTCATTATAACCGAGTTCTACTGTATTTCAATCTTATTAGGCTAAGTTTTTTTGCGGCCTAATGTGAATCGCGGCCTATAAACGCTTATTTTTTCATTCCACCGTCAAATTTGTGACTGCGGCCTAAAGTGAATGCGGCCAATATTCGAAAAAATACGGTAATTCAAAAAGAAATATTACATAAAAATTATATAAACCATAAAATAACGTGGATATGGAATACCATATTTATTCTACTATAATGCGAAAAATTTTAGCCTAAAAAGCACCTAAATTTGTGGGACTACAAGAGTATAATATTAGCGCTGCAACGACTGGGGGGGGGGGGGCAACAAATGAACTTTAGGCTGATGAAGTTCAAATGAAGCTAGCATATAATATGCATCACAGTACATTAATATACAGTATATACAATGTACAGTTCATTATACAGCAAGGTAATTGACTTATTATTTTAATTTTCCGTCGCCAAAGGTTAAGAAAATGAAATCAGTTCATTTTTACGTGTTCTTTCAGTGCAATACGTTAACCTAAACAGGTTCAATAGATGATGAATTCAAAATGGAACATCGAAACATAGAAGATTCAAGGACATCAAAAAAATTCGTAGGATACTATCGCCAAGCACTAGCGTATAAAATTTACTATACCTTATAGGATATTGTACAAGTATTACAATATACAATGCATTATTTCATGACTTATCCCTCAATTTCCCATCCACTTTTCCATTGTAAAAAGCAAGTGCATAAGTCAAATCCTAAAAACAAGATGGAATCGACCTTGGTAAAATGATCCCTAGACTTTGAACTGCATGATCTTCGGATTTTAGGGTTACTGTATTCCCCCCTTCAAAGGGAACACAGGACACTTTCCGAGTCATTTATGTAATTTACTGATATGTTGATTTAGTTACAATTACCTTCCAACCAGTACTCAGTTTTTTCTAAATCTTATTAAATGGTTATGTTACTTGTTTTAAGCCACTGCCTTTGACCCTTGACTGATTTCACACTTAAGATTTTAGTACACTACTACAGTGTTGGACAAAACTTTGGCCGAATGGAACTTTTCAACTTTTTTTTATTTTAACACTTCTTAAATTTTGAAAAACTAATCAGTTTGGTACAATATAAATAAATAAACATTTGCTCTACAATAATTATGAAAAAAAAATACAAATCTTAGTTATTATAAAAAAAAATATCAAAATCATGATGGACATAACTTTGGCCGATTTGTTTTACTTGTCACAAAACAACATAAAAAATGTTAACAAAAAAATCTTAATAGCGTATGCCTTTGCCCTTATTTTTTATTACGTCTACACAATCAATTAGTTTCTGGCACATTTTCTGTGAGATTTGATTCCAACTTGCTTCAATCGCAACTTTTATGTCATTTACCGAGTCAAATTGTTTTCCATCGTTGTATACCAAACGTACCAAATAACCCCAAAGATTCTCTATTGGATTTAAGTCCGGTGACACTGCTGGCCAGTCCAGAACTTTTATTTTTTTTGCTTTAAACCAGTCCATTGTTGACTTCGCTGTGTGGATGCTGGCGTTGTCTTGCTGGAATATGTAGTTTTTTCTTGCCATACGAATTCCAGATGAAAGCAAATTATTCTCCAAAGTTTGTTGATAGTCTGATGCACTGTGTCTTCCATTTAAAAACACTATATTGCTTTTTGCTTTGTAGCCAAATGATGCCCACACCATACAGTTATGATGAAAAGTTCCATTCGGCCAAAGTTTTGTCCAACACTGTATTAAAATTATAACACAGGGAAGAAAAAACCTCCAAAATACTATGGAGATTTTCCAAAATAAACATAATTAAAGAATGAGACTTGAGATTGATGCAGCAGAAGCTAATAATAACGATATTATAGTTAACTTGGATGAAAGTGATGTGACAACTTTTTTTCCAATCTTCCTGAATGGGCAAATCGTAGCAAATTCCTCCAAAAATATTATTATAGTTGGGCGATTATAGGAAGACACATGGCTACTCCCATTTACTGAAGATCAAACGTAATTACCTGCCCAACCCAGCCAACCCTCTTTAACTTAACGATAACCTCTCTTCCTCAGCCTTTGTTAAAAAAATAAATGTTTTTGTTAGATTTTCCTATAGGAAGTGATCCATGGCAACAAAAGTTTTACGCCATGCGTCTTCCTATAATCGTCCGTCTATATCATTAATAAATCAATCTTTTATAACAGATAATGAGATTCATACACTACTTTCACGACTTTAATCTTCCTAACTGTATACAATTTCAAATGAAATCTTGGTTCCAGGATGTTCCAACCATGCATTCGAACGACAATTGCCACAAGGTAAATGGCGGAATGATCATGTGACTTGCTTAATGGTGGTGCCCTTGAATCAGCACGTCACATCGTGTATAAACATTTCAAACAACAAATAAAACGAAAACAATAAGCTATATACATACAATGAAGTCTTCTGTGTTAGATGAATTATGGTTATACGGGCCCCATGTCAAGAATTCAAGCTATTTGAAAATAACTAAAGAGGGAGTAATACAACCTCTGACAATTAGGTTTGGTGAATGAGTGCACACAACAGAATGCAAAACAGATAGAGCCACATTTACTTTATTGTCCTTCGAAATAATCATCCTGGAAGGCAATACACTTTTGGGATCGGGTATATGGAAGCTCCTTAGGGATGGCTTTAAGTTCACGTGTCATATTTGCTTGAATGTCTGGAATGTCCGCAAATCTGTGTCCCTTTAAGGCCAGTTTCTGGCGTGGGAACAAGAAAAAGTCTGCCGGTGCCAAGTCTGGTGAATAAAGTGGATGAGCTATGGATACGACCCCTTTGTTGTCCAGAAACTGTTGCACGATTACGGCAGTGTTCCTCTTTGATCCATTATCCACAGTTACGTGCGCACGCTACACCTTCAACTGAAGAAACGAGCATCTGCTAAACCATTGCACGCATAAACGTGACCTGTCTGAACTTGCTTAAACAATGACTGGGCTTGTATTCACATGCATTGTTACTCGTGTAAAGCTTGCACAGATTAGGGTGTGACGTCATTCACCGAACTTAATTGTCAGAGGTTGTATATGTTAGTCTTTGTTAAGATAGGAAGATGAAATGCCAAGTAATTGTGGATAGTTGTAATGAAGGAAGAAAAAAACATCTTGTCCACACAGAAAGAATTTTAATGCATCGTATACGCATTTTAGTCACCTTGTGGCCATCATTCAACAGAATACACTGAAAACAGATAAAACAGATTCAATATACGGGGTTGTGCATAACCTTTTGCTAGGGGGCTGCGACTTAAACCGCAGCGTTGTAGCACACTCTTATGATGCTTCGGCAGAGAGTAGTTCATTGTGCGTCTATTGGTATCAAACAAATATGGCTGGTTTAATAAATGACAGTGAAGAGCAGCGTTTCATGGATAGAGTTCGTGCAAATGCATATCGAGAGGCAATGGAAGCAGGTGCGTCTTTTATTAATCGCAAATGGGTTGCGAACAAGTTAAACCGATCAGATAGATGGGTGACGGACAATTGGAAGAAAGGTTATGATAACTGCCATGCCGAATTTGCTGAGGGTAGGCCCGAGAAATTATCACAGGAAAGCAAAAACATCATTGCTAATAACAGTGGCAAAAGACGTCGCAGCTGTGTCAACGTTGCACAAGAAATTAAAGCCGAAACGGATGCGTGCTGTTCAAGAAGCAGGTGGTGGCCACACAAAATATTGATGTGATAAAAGCAGAAATAAACGTACTTTTTGATTATCAACCGCAGAACATTCCACTTAGTTTTGTTTATTTTCCAGACCCCTAGCAAAAGGTTATGCACAACCCTGTACAGGGTGTATCTAAACCCCTGTCACAGACTTCTGGTGGGGATTCTCCACAGCAAGATGAAAATAAAGGTTCGTATAAACATAGTTTGGAAAATGAACCATTTATGAGATTTCCACAGTTAAAAGTGAAATTTCAGCAGCTGGTTTTGCTACTCTGTGGGTGACAGGTGACATGCGGAGAAGCTACAACAAATTCTTGAAATAACATCCATTTATTGGTTATTAACAGGTGCGCCTGCTAATAACTTCAGGCTTACCTAACCATTCAGGAGGAATCATCACCTTGCTACTGAAACTTTTGACATTTGTTGTAGCTTCATCTCGCTGTGGGGAATCACCACCAGAAGTTTCTGACATGGATTTAGATACACCCTGTATAAAGTGTACCCAAATGGAAAGGAGGCTACGGTTATATCTAACTAATATTTTAATTACAGAATACTTGACATACAGTTAATATGTAACATGACGCCTACACATAAATGCCTTTGATAATGATGCACTGATCTCAGAGCGTAAGAAGCAAATGATGGCTTCAGTGTTGAAACTCCTGGGTTGCATATGGATCCTTTTCCATGGTGTTCTGCACTTCCTTGTCGCAGGTGAACCAATGACCTGTCAGTGATTTTTTTTTAAGCTGCTGAAAATATGGGAGTCATATGTGCAGATGTCGGGGATATATGGAGGATGTCTGAGGACTTCCCATAGAAATGTTTCTAGCACGTGGAGGGTCTGTCTTCTTGGCCACAAGTGGCTTAGTGTTGTCTAGGAGCAGCACTATCCATTTCAAGAGCTTCTCTCTGCGCTCGTTTTTGATGGCCCGTTTCGGCTTCAGCAATGTGTTGCAGTACCGTTCAGCATTAACTGTTTCACCCCGCTCTAGCCAGTCAAGGAGTATGGGTCCTTCTTCGTTGAAAAAGAAACTGAGCATCACTTTTCCGGCCTTCATGGCAGAGTGAGCTGTTTTCAGACGTGGGGAGCTGGGATGACGCTACATCTATTGACAAACATATTTACCAACCTCGATTACATACAACAGCACTATAGCGAAAGTCTCTTTTTCATTTGGGCACAGCCCAGAAAGTAATGCACCACAATTTTTTTCTTAGTCTCCAATAATGATACGAATGTGAAACTTGAGATATTCATTCTTTGAAGTTTTCAGAGTGTGCGCGCAGAGTTTCTGTTTCTTCCAACAGATAGCGTACGTGCAACAATGGAACATCATGACACCTGTACAGGGACTGATTCACAGGACTGATTTTTTTCTTGAGTAGGGGAGGGTGCACAGACCGGTTCCACTGACAGGGGGAAGTAGTGGGGGGGAGGGGGTCAGCTCACCGACAGCACCAGCGGCAGTTACTTCCGAGACGCTGGAGTGAGCAGACCGCTAGTGGCTTGAGTGTGTGTCAGTGACCCCCGTCGAAAACTCTGAGAGTGCATCAAAAATGCAGAGTCGAAAATGCTCCGGCATTTGAAGGAGATCAAAGACAATTACGCTGCATCCGCCAGGAGATCAAAGACAATTACGTTCTTCACCATGACAAAGCGCCCTCTCACATGTCGCTCGTCATCGGCGAAGTTTTGGCCAAGTTCAATGTGGCAACACTGCCCCAGCCACTCCACAGCCCCAACCTAGCTCCCAGCGACTTCTTTCCCTTCCCCCGAATTAAGGGAAGCGATTCAACCTGAAAGGGAAGCAATTCACCAAGATTTCAAGGGTCCAGGCAGCTTCGACGAGATCCCTTGACAGCCTCCATGCGAACAGTTCCAGGGAATCTATGAACAATGGTAAAAACGCTGGCAGCGTTGTGTTGATGCTCAAGGTCATATTTCGAAGACTTTTAGTTCGCCGTACAAAAATGTTTAAAAAATTTTAAGTTATCAGACCAGTCTTGAAAGTTTGTGAACACACCCTGTACGTTACAAGCAGCGTGTCGTCATTGAATTTCTCACTGCGGAGCAGAAAACGGTTGGAAACATTCACAAACGTTTATGTGCAGTTTATGGAGCATCAGCAGTCAACAGAAATACGGTTAATCGCTGGGCACAGAGGGTGAGGCATTCAGAAAGCGGTTCGGCGGAGCTCCAAGATTTGCCGTGGTCGGGGTGGCCATCCTCGGCTGTCACACCTGACCAGATGCAGCGTGCTGATGCGCTCATTCGTCACGACAGACCCGGAACCCTGACCTAGCGCTCTCAGACTTTCATTTGTTTGGGCCACTGAAGAATGCCATTCGTGGAAGACATTTTGAAGAGGACATTTTGGTAGCACCCTTGTTGGTTTGAGTGGTAAGTTGGTCCACTGTAGCTCTTCAGTTGGCCTTCACACACCTTCGCAGCCGGCGTTAACCTCTCTCATCAATGGCACATGGTGCTCCACAGTTTCCATATCGTTTATTCTGAACGGTCCCATTTTCCCAGTCATGGTACACTTTAACTACAGTAGCATGAGAACAGTTCACAAATTGTGCGGTTTCTGAAATATTGCCACCCTTGGCTCGAAAGTTGACTTTCATCCCCTTTTCCAGATCTGATAAATCACATTTCTTACCCATTGCTGCAATGAGTGATATGTTTTTAACATAGTGGAAATCTACCTTATAACCAATTACCAATACGTAACACATTTCCTCGGCTGGGCAACCCCGAAGACAAACGTAGGGAGTTGTCATAATAATATGACTCAACCCTGTAGTATGGGCCAATCAGGACAAAGAACCGAACGGCCAATGGCAAAAAACTAAGGTAAAATTATATAAGTCAATGGGTAAAAAAAAAAACTAAGGAAACATAAGCCAATAGTAAAAAACTAAGGTGACAAAATTACAGAATCCAAAAGTAAAAAACTAAGGTAATAAAATTACTGAAACTAAAGTAAAGATAAAGCAAAAAAAGGAGGAAAAAACAAAAAACAAAAAAAGTCAAATAGGAGGGAGTGACGGAGTAAAATTAAATTAAACATAATAAAGTAATACCAGTTTTGTTTTTTGATGTAGAACTACGTCTATCAAGGGTGCAGCCGAGGAAAAATTCAGACGTGATTTTACGTTCAAAAAGTGATGTACATATCTCAGTCTATAACTTTCTATCACTATATCCTACAACTATGGTCATTATCTCGTTGGAAAGAGGAAGGTTGAGTCTTGAATAATAAGCAAAAATTTCACCAAATGAGCCACTGGGTCAAAAGTTACAGAAAGTTAAAGTTAAGTGAATTTTATGCTCGCCATCGTAATAACGGAGTGGCGCTGCTGCAGAATGTACGTGTGCGGCGTGTATTGGAACTAATTGGAGCTAACCCTGGCCTACGAGAAAAGGCCTGTGCATTTAATATAAAAAAGGCCTGTGCATTTAATATAAAGAAGGCCTGTGCATTAGGTATAAAAACATGGAAACACGAGCGTTTTAAGATAATATCATGAAATCCTGTCATCTGCAGGCGAAATCAGTATATCATCATTTATATAAAATCAGCGACGGTGGACGCTGTCACAACAAAGAAAAAATCTAACAATGGGTTATTTCCCAATTATACAAACAGGTGGGTTCGCTTCTAGTTTTCTATTAAAAATATGTTGTAAACTAATAAAATATATATTATTTTAAGCAGATTAATTATTTTAAGAAATGAACTTTGAAGTGTTGTTAATTTCTTAAAACAAAACAATAAATCTGACTAAAATAATATACGTTTTCAAACATGTTGGTCTAAGTTGTTTGTAAAAATATAAATATATGGGTCTTTAAAACAACAGTGATTTTACGACATAGAGTCGACGCGTTTCAGTCGTGGCTTTCTTCAGGACTGTGGTATAATGATTAAAGAAGCTTAGACGAACACTCGAGGGGGAGAGAGGGTTGGGGTAGGCGGGTAAAACAACAACAGAGGGGGGAGTCTAGGAGATTGCTGCATTCGTAATTTAAAACCCAAAGGGAATAGGAGAGTTCTGGCCCAATTACTTGTGCAAACGGAAAACAATACAAGACTGAGAGCATTGCCTTTAGTGTGTGAGTAGAAAACAGACAGTAAAACTTAGAGTTTCAAAGCGTCAGCCTCAACATGTGCATGTGCATTCAGTTTATTTTATTCTCTATATAGCTTAAAAATATGTTACACAATCAACATTCAAATGAGTAACCCCATTCAGCAGCAAGCAAAACCTTACATTAGGTTAAGTACGAACATTTTTTGGTTCTTCGAGCCGGATACAAGCGAGTGGCATTCCACAACGATCGGAGAGAGCATTGCATTACACAAGTGCAAGCACCTCTCCATCTTAACACTTGCTCCTTTTTCGAACATGCAATTCAGCCAGACAAACAAGGCATCGAATTAAGGTATGGAGACCCTTCTAAAGCAACGTGGGATTGCAAAGGGAAAAATTACAAGAGCTAATGCATACTTGATCAGTACAGCCGCACAGAGTGCATCGTATGATGAAATCAAACGTCGCATTGCAGCATTGGACGAGGTGTGGAAGGAGTACGACAAAGTGAGTACTGAATTAATTATCAATAGTAAAGCAGATGAACAATTAATACATCAATATTATTACGAGGAATGTGAAGCCAAGTATTTCACTACAGCTGCAGGCCAGAGTGATCTCTTGGAAAATTTACAAAGAGCTACATCAATAGCTATTCTTGAAACAAGTGCTGCATGAGATCCGTCTATACGTGCGAACATTAAGTTACCATGGCTAAATTTACCCAGTTTTTCTGGCGATTACCAGGAATGAAAGGAGTTTAAGGATCAGTTTAATTCCATGGTACATGAAACCACGCAAACCAAGGACGCCCAGAAATTACAATATTTATTTAAAAGGAGTGTTAAAAGGAGATGCAGCTGAAGTGATTAAATTGATGAAAATGACAAATGCAAATTATCAAGAAGCGTGGAACTTATTAACTGTCTTATGCCACGCCATTTTTTGAAGGAAAAAATGATTTCTGTGATAACTCGGGGAAACTTTTTTTTGTAAATTAATAAATGATCCTTTTGGACCGAAAATTTTTGTAATAATTCAGAGATGTTTGTTGGTTTATAGCATTGATTTCATTTTCATATTATATATTTCAATTTTTTTGAAAAATTAATAGAAATCGTTAGATAATGTCACAGAAATGAAATACGCAATTTCAAAATTTTTTCAGAATTTATACAAGATGGTTCACGAGAAATGAAAATAGTCGAATTTTAGGTGGTTTTATTCATGACAGACGGGTGAAGAAATTTTTAAA
>JAHWFO010020901.1:0-85372 GCA_023313115.1 Rhysida immarginata
AAGTGCTCTGTTCTGTGTCCATGACTGTGTCTACTGACAAGTACTCTGATATGTCCCCTGCTGCCTTACTCAATATTTCCGAATTTATTTTATTCAGGTCATTTTTTGTGCAAGAATCGCTCTCTGACATAGCCATTGGTCCTCACTAATATTATTTTGTAAGTCTGGGTAAACGCTCAGAATTAATTCTGAATTACCCTGCACTAATTTACAAAAATCTCCCGTTAGTGTCACACAGGAATCGACATCAGTTTCCAACCAGCCATCTCCAATTTTTAATAGCGTGTCCGCAAAGTTTCCAGCATTAATGTCATTGTATACTCATATTTGTTGTTAAGCTGAACTTTGTTACGCTTCCCCATAAAGTTGACGTCTTGAGACAGGCTTTAATTTCGTCTGCAGGTGTGCCATTTTGAAAAACTGGTAGAGTTTGGCAGAAGTCACCAGCCAGTAAAACAACCATTCCTCCCATAATGTCTGTATTGTTGTGTAAATCCTGGACCATTCGATTTAGAGCTTCTATAGCCTTTTTATGCGACGTAGTACTTTCATCCCACATTATCAGGTTGCATTGTCACAGCATCATACCTCGTGCGCTATTTTTACTAAAATTGCAGATGCGCGATTCTTCCTGAGCGAGATTTAATGGTAATTTTAGAACTGAATGCACCGTACGGACTTCGTTTAGCAACGTGGCGGCTATCCCGGAGGAAGCTATGGCTACAGCAATAACTTTATCTTTTCTTACTTGTGCCAACAATAAATTTAACAAAGATGTTTTTCCAGTTCCTCCAGGGGCACTAGAAAGAAAACTGCTAGGGTGCTGTAACACTTGGTCAAAGACTCGTCTCTGTTCTGGTATTAAGCGGGGTGCCAATTTGGCCACTTGCTGCTGCAAAGCTGGGACTTCATAGTTTAATTCCCGTATTATTTCATCACCTAATTCATTTGCGTTTGTTCGTCGAGAGCTAATCATTCCTAAATCGCTTAACCGATGTACCTTCAACGCGGCGTTTCCACTCCTTTCTTGACGTGTTCCAAGCATAATAGTGGGAGACTTCGGCATATAACAATGTTTTTGCAAAAGAGTCGGTCTGACAAAGCTGAAAGAATGCTGTTCATTTTGTTTTGGGCGGTAATGAAACTCTTTCTTGGAAGTTGCTCCCCTTGAAATATATGCGCTCTCCATTTTCCAAGTGTACGGCAAGGTGACTAACAGTTGGATGTCTCTCGTGTAAGGGGAAACCAAGGAGCCGCCACACTGTCTCATTGCTGTTGACATAACGCCCTGCGTGAAAGGTTTATACTTCATTAATGGGATGTGCCACAGGGATCGTGAACCATGTTTCGGACTATGGTATCATACAATACTTTATCTTGTTCCGGATCTGGAATCTCGGCGCTTATTAAGTCGTCTTTTTGGAAGGGACGTAATTTCTCTTTCAACCATATTAGAATGTGCACTTGTGGTAGTCCTCTTTTTTGCAACTCCAATGGAATACATGAAACACCTCTGTACCTCTCCGATTATTTTGCCCATGGTAATAATATTAATAAATTTCTGAACTTTTAATCTAATTACTCTGGCAATTAATTACTCAGGGCGGTGTCTATCGGTATTTTTTTCACCAGTCGTTAGCTCCTCAGTTATTTCCTTCCACGTGGGATTGCACATAAAAGTGATAAATAGATCAGGCCTGCCGTAAGTTCGTACAGGGTGTTGCAGATAACTACAGGACAGTATAACGGGAAGCCTACCCGCTCGATTGCAGGGGCCGGCTCGACATCAAATGATAATTGGGTAATTTTATCAGAAACATGACAGTTTTGACGATTACCCCCCTCCCCGACTGGAAACTGCTGGCTGCTGCAGGCCACCTTCATCTCCCCTCCTTTCTTAATGGTATATTGTAACGCCTTTTGTGGCTCCTCGTGGAGTCCGATCTGCATGGATTACTACCTTATAATCCTCTTGAGCAGGTTTTCTAAAGCTGTTTTAAATGTTTTGATTAAGATGTTTTGTACATGTGCAATGTGTATATTTTTGTTAGCAGGATATTGTGCAGTGGAAAACGAAATACAGAGACAGAGGACGGCTAAAGAATGTAATTTAAAGCAACACTTTATTCTATCAATAGTCTTAAATTGATTAAACCAGAATAAACTTAAAGATTTAAATAAAACTCTAATAATAATAATAACTTTAGTAAATCTTCATTAAAAGATTAATTAACTAAAATTCACTCATTAATTAACACAGAACATGATTAAACACTTTCCCTTCCTCTCTCTCGACCTCCTCTTTCCGAAGTCTACCTCCTCTTCTCGTCCTCTAACATTTTCCTCTCGGGCACGCCTCTAATCTTGCTCATTCGTCCGTTCCTTTCTATGTCGGAGGTGACGAGCATTACGTCGGCTAGCCTTCCAGGCCCTTGAATAGATGACTCGGGTGCGAAAGCCACTGACGTTGTCGACGGAATCCTCGATAAATTGTGGATTCCGTGACACACTCTCCGCCCTGAACCGCAGAAACTCTTCCTGGCAAGCTCCAGGATGAATGGGGTGTAGCCAGTGGCCTCCAATACCAAGCTGTTAATAGCGATCTCGGTGGTAGTGAGATAATTGTCATAATGACGTAATGACGTAAGACGGATCGTGCTTTGATTAGTTCGCTCTGATTGGCCATCAGTTTGCAGATGGTAGGCAAAAGTGAACTTTAACTTCGTACCCAGAATCCTGAATATGCATCGCCAAACTTCCGAGGTGAAACGCACATCCCGGTCGGAAATGATCACCAAAGGGAACCCATGTATTTTGAAAACTTGGTCACACCAGAAGTTTAGCGGTTCCTTCAGCCGATATCGATGAACTGCACGCCAATAGATGGACTCTTTTTGTCAGTTTGTCCGTGACCGTCAGAATGGCATCATGTCCTTGTTTGGTTAAAGGTAAGGGCATGATATAATCAGGCATACCGTGTGCCAATGGTGCAGAGGAATTTCCAGTGGTTGTAAATCGCTGAAAGGAATTTGTCTAGGCGCTTTATTTTTCTGGCAGTCCTTACACTCACGGACAGCCTTGCGTATATCTTGGTCCACGTGGCTCCAGTAATATTGCTCTTTAATTTTTTTCAGGGTTTTGTTAACCCCAGGGTGGCCTGCTGTGGGATCGGCATGCAACATTTTAAAAATGATGTTGATTATGGGTCTCACTCTCGTTGCACCAATTGCACAGTCCCGTTAGATCGTCTATATATCAGACCCTGCTCTATGAAGTATGCGGGTCGAATTTTGTTCATCAGGTCCTTTGTAAATTTACAATTTTTGTAGTGCCTCCTTACCAAGTCCTTTACATCATCGGAACCGACGGCTGGTGTACTGGCCATTACTAGCTTTTACATTTCCGGCTTCAGATCGCCGCCTGTGTTGGCTGTTGTGACGTAGACTGTTGGCTCTTCTTGGATGTGGGCGTCAGCGGTTATGGGAGGCTCCTGATGAGAGATTTCATCATCTTTTTTTGAAAAGGGCTTGACGGTGACCCTGGCGTTGAATCCATTCACCTAGTATTTTTCCTCTCTGTATTTACTATCCTGCCGTAGGGGTGCTTCCTCTCCGGTCAGTAAAGCTTCCATTTGTAGCATCGCTGCCTTAAGTTCGTTTGACTTTATTTGGGCCAGCAACGGTCAGAACTGGTCGGAGAATGCGGCTTTATATAGGGTGATTCAGAAAGGGTGATTCCAGAGAATCACTGACTTCTCCACACACACTGTTGGTAAATCCTTTCCGCTTCAGTAGCATTACCCTGTGTCTCGCTGTAGACGAGATGCATGTCCGCCAGCTCCGCATTAGTCAAGTGTTTAAATCCTAATTTACATGGACCCTACCATTGCTGTCTGGGTAATGCTCATCCATTCCTACCTCGTACAAGTTGCATTATCTCTGTAAGGATGCATTTCTGGACACATGTTTATAACAAAAATATTGTTCCCCGCTACAAACTTTACATGGTATTTCATTCTTGACCTACCCTTCTGAATCACCCTGTATAGCTGTAGCTGGTATACACGCTTATAATAGAGTTCATTACCTGTAGCCGTGTAAACGTAGCGTAGCATGTGTGCCAATTGTAGAAAGCTCTTACGTTTTCCAGCAACGTCTCTGACACCGTCGTTGTAACGAGGCTCTCTCCTTCACTGCTTCGCGGCTCCTCATTTGCTCTGCAGCTCTCACAAACGTTGTTGGCTCTGGCTTCCTTCACGTCGGGAGTTCAGCTGGCTTCCATTAAATGCAGCACTCCACTTTTTGGTTCGGCTCGCTCGGCATCGTGTCCAATTCCCTTTTTTCTCTTCCTCTCTCTCGACCTTCTCTTTTAGAAGTCTTTCTTCTCTTTTCGTCCTCTCACGTTTTCCTCTCGGGCATGCCTCCAATCTTGCTCATTCGCCCATTCCTTTCTACGTCGGAAGCGACGAGCATTACTTCGCTTAGCCTTCCACACCAACGAGTAGATGACGTGGGTGCGAAAGCCACCAACGTTGTCGATGGAATCCTCGATAGATTTTGGGTTCCGTGACATCATGCAACATTCTTTGAATTTTAAACACCGTATCTCTTTCAACTCTCTGGATAAATTGGCAGCAACGATTTTCTTCAACTTCTTCGTCACCCATAAAATAGATCTGCAAAAATATAAGCTGTTTATTTGGAAGCATGGAAAAAGCGAACCTATTCTATGATAAACTTGCCCTTGTATAGTAAATGTTGGTGAAAATCCAAGCAATATTACCTCTTGGTCCACTCCAAAAAATGTCATTTGGAAGCATGGGTTGTACTTTCTGGATCGTATTTAAAAAGCGCGATGACTCATCAGCATCATATAAAAAGAGTATTTTTAAAGCCTCTTCTGGCTCACCGAGTACAGGAAGGGAAACTTTGCAATTGGAACAGCACATGCCTATGGTCTCATCTTTTCATTTTAAAGCACTGCAAAAGCGACACACCTTGTCCATTAGTCCGATAAGAACTAACTTGTGCTTCGCTATTGTTATATATGAGCGCCTTTTAAAAATCAACTAATGAAGCGCCATCTTTTACTTTTCTACGAATTGTACTAAGCTGAACATACTCCAGAAACTTTAAATTAATATTTTTTTTTCATAAGCCTATATGTTGCTGCAAGCTACGCTCAACTTAGCTGTGAAAACCCCATGAAAATTCGTCAAGTAGTTTTGGAGATTAGCATGTTCAAACAGACAAACAGACAAAGTTTTTATAAATGTTTTTATTGTATTCTGCTTCACTCCTCTCCAATCACCGGCCCTTTAGCTGAGTGAGTTAGACGCAGGGCCAGAGATGAAAGGTGGAGGTTAATGTTCACTTTTTCTGTATATTCACATTCAGAAATTGCAAAATTTCATCAAAAAAGCCCCTGGCGCCCCTCACAAAGCGGAAATATCCTCGAGAACCTTCCCTCCGAATTTCGTTACTTTATCTTTATTTCCCGCAAAGTTGCATCAAAATATCAGAACATTTTGTGAAACACCCCTGAAAATCGATTTTTATCAGCTTTCGCACCCTTAAAATTCGAATATCGAAAATTGGGGAAACTACTTTTTTGGAACGGTAGCTAGAAACTTTCCTGCAAAATTTCGAAGATCTGCGTTTATTGGGGGCGGAGCCAAGCGACCGAACGTGCAATTCCTTTCTGTCCTACTGGGTGGGCAGGGGGTCCGAATTTCGAGAAACCCGGTCTTAGCACGCCCCTACATTATCCGTCCTATGACCTCACCGAGTTTCGAGTTGATGGCTTCAGTAGATTTTGCTGTGCGTTGATGAGTCAGTCAACCAGCTTCTTTATATACTGTTTTGGTCGCTACGAAAAGCCCTTTTAGAAAATATTATACATTTTATTTCCGCGCGAAAGTCTTCAAGTTACTGTGCATGCTTTTTCACGGAATACTCGCAAAAGTCTTCATTAAACAAAGCAAACAACGATGTCACAGTTTCTGACGCTAGAAAAATTCCATTCAGATAAAAAATAAAAGATACACTGTATTCCCGCGCGACATACTTGCAGTCATTGTTGATGCTGCTTCACAGAACAATCGAAAAATTCTTCATTAAACAAAGCAAACGTCACTATTTTTTAAAGCTGGCAAAAATCCCATTCAGCTCCAGATAAATTGAATTTAAAAAAAATCTACAATGGAAAGGAAGAAAGAATAAACAAAACCCCCTTCTTAGTGCTCACTTACATTTTGTAAAGAACCTCTATACAAAATTTCAAGTTTCTAGGCCTTATGGTTTGGGCTGTGCGTTGATCACTCACTCAGTGAGTATCTTCTTTTCTTCTTTTTATATCTCGAATATAGATGAACGACCAATTTATTAGAGACACCTCTTACGGAAAATGGATTGGCCTCCCAATGACACTCAAACACTGGAACAGGCCGAAGCAGTGTATAAAAGGGGGATGGATTGGATCACAAGTTGCAGTCAGTAGCAGAATTGGACTGAATATGGGTAAATCCAAGGATATGACTGACTTTCATCGAGGCATGATCGTTGGAGCTCCACGGGCGCAGTTGAGCATTTCGCAAACCGCAAACCTCCCGTGCAACAGTGTCAAGGGTATTCCGTGAATGGCAGTTATGCCTAAACACAACCTGCAACAAATACAACTCCGGACGAAACAGGGCTGTGGATGAACAAGGCCAACGATGACTGGCATGAATCATCCACAGCAACAGGACAGGAACAGCCCAACAAAGTGCAGCGCATTTCAATGAGGGACCATCCCAACCCATTTTGGAGCACCTTGCACCGAACTGGGTTTAACAACAGGCGACCAGTACGGGTACCGTCTCTGTCACCGCAAAACAGGAAAGCGCGCATGCTATGGGCACAAAGGCATCGCCACTGCACACTGGATGAGTGGAAAAAGGTCGCCTAGTCCGACAAATCGCGGTTCCTATTTCATCATGCGGACGGTAGACTGCACAAGGCTATAAACCCATCCTGTCAGCAGACAACCTTACAGGCAGGTGGAGGAGTGCTGGTCTGGGGTGTCTTCTCTTGGGACACACTGGGTCCTCTGATATCCGTAGACACATCACTGAATGCGACACACTACCTGAACGTTGTTGCCGATCAGGTGCACCCGTTCATGATGACTATGTTCCCTGGTGGTGACGGATAGTTTCAGCAGGACAATGCTCCCTGTCAACGTGCTCGAATGGTCTTGGACTGGTTCGAGGAACATGACGCGCACTTTCACCTGCTTCAGTGGCCAGCTCGGTCGCCCGATCTCAACCCGATCGAGTATTTATGGGATGAAGTGGAGAAAACCATCCGACGCCTTCCCACACTAGCGTCCAATCTGCACCAATTACGGGACGTTCAGATGTCAGCCTGGGCTACTATTCCTCCGCAACGTATTCAGGCAGTTCTTGCCGCTAAAGGAGGCACAACACGTAGAAAATAATAAACTTTATATCTATATAAAGGGTTACAGGGAAAGTCAAACCTAGACATTTAAGGACATTATTATTTAGGTCGTTGCCGATAGATTTGCCCCTATAACCTACTATCCAAAAGTTAACCGTTTTCTAGATGTGATTTTTAAATTAAAAGAAAATAATATCATTTTTTGCTCTAATTTTTCAACTTTTTTTTAATTTCCAGACTCTAGGGAAAATAAATAATAAAACTTGAAACAACTTGCTATCGGTTTAAAGTAGCCGCTCGATAACTATTTGAATGTAGATGTTTTCACTGAGTGTTCCCAACTTTAGTGGGAATAAAAGTAGACAAGAAATTGAAGTAGAGAAGCAATTGAAGTACAGCAGGAATTTAAGTAGAGGAAGGAATCGAAATAGAGGATGAATGGAAGTAGAGGAGGAATAGATGAAGCAAGTTAATTAAAAACGAAAACTTCCATGGAAGTTATCCTGCAAATTATTTTAATAACTTCTATGTCTTTTTAACTATCTATCCAAAAAGTTATAATACTCTCAGTTAAGTAGGCATATCAAACACAAAATGACAGAGAAAGCGGTCCCAGACCGCAAAGAGTAAATGTTTATTTAAAAGTAAAGAATAACAGAATGACTTTAATAAAATAAAATAAAAAACATGATTATTTTTATAAACTGGCATACCCCTACATAAAAACAGCAAAAAATTGGACCCTACAGTTTGCAAATTAAAAAAAAAGTTGAAAATAGAGCAAAAAAATGATATTTCTTTCTTTTAATTTAAAAGTCATATATCTAGAAAACGGTTAACTTTTGGATAGTAGGTTATAGGGTCAAATCTATCGGCAATGACCTAAAAATAACGTCCTTAAATATCTAGGTCGACTTTCCCTATAACCGTGTATATGAAATAGACTTGGTCTATGTTTGTTTGCTTGCATGCGTGAAAAATCAGCCCGTGGTATTTGCGTCAACAATCGGCTGGTCGTGTGTCAACAATGGTTGATGGAATTAATGCATGCTGCAGCTGACGAAAGAGACAGGCCAACGCCCAGCACCTCCTAAAAAGAAAGCCTATGCACTGAAAATTTATAGATTGTTACATCATCATAAAAAGGCATTTTTAATCGTTTTTCTACCAATAATAAGCCCGAGATTTTGACTTCTTATGATCATGTTGTAACGGGAATAAATTAAGTCTAAGCTGAACTGTCTAGTCCACAGAACTCTTCCCGTACAGAGATCTTCTGCGAAGGAGGGAGGTGACCAACTACGTGTAAGAGAAAAAGAGAAGAAAAGGAAACTAATTAGGCGCAGCGAAACGTTGGAAGAATAGAAGATAATCTTATCCAATCAGGGCGTCCTTTCGGTAGGCCTTCTGGGAGAGCAGGAAAGTCTTATCGTCGTTATCCTGAAGAAGAAGGAAAAAAAAAGCAAGAACACAATAAAACTACGCAGACAACTAAACGTCTGACGCAAAATAAACCGGGGCTTAATTTAAGAAATTCTATTTCTTCGAGGATTACATAGGAAATAGTAAAATAAAACACCCATAGGATGCACGGGAGCATTTTTAAGGTTATTAACTACGGTGCAGATGTATGTAACATTTATGTCACACGCCATAACTTTTGAAAGGATTAACCTAGAGGCTTGAAATTTTCTACACACGTAGGCCCTGTACAGAAGACGGAGCGAAAAATATAGCGAATCCTCTAGGGTGGACCAAACCATGTGTTTTTGTGGTTTCCCCAACTGACTTCCTTTCAGGTCTATGGGATTTTGATTGCGTTTGAGCAATTTGTGACGTCAGAGTTTGACTGTTGGACGTCAGAATTTAAAGAACTCTATCTGAAGTATAGCGAATCCTCCCGATACTGCTCGTAACATTTTGATGCCATAACTTTTGAAAGGATTAACCTAGAGGCTTGAAATTTTCTACACATGTAGGGGCTATACAGAGGACGGTGTGAAAAATATTAGCGAATCCTCTAGGATGGCCCGGGGCCCCTCAGGGGCCACTTGTATGAATTTCATTGTTCCTTTTTTATCTTTTGAACAAAGAAGGCAAAAATCCTGAAAATTCGTAAATTTATAGTGAGGTTTTAAAAAAATAAAACCAATATACAAGAAAAGTGATATAAACCTCTAGGGCCCCGCCGAAGATCCCGAGGCCCCAAATACAATTAAAGATATAACATTTGAACGGAACGACCTAGGAAACTAAAATTTTCCGTTAGTGTGTTGTTACTAAAAAAATATAGCAAATATACAAGAAATGTGATGTAGGCCTACGGGACCCGCCAGAAGATCCCGACGCCTCAAATACAATCAAGTTATAACTTTTGAACGGAAAGGTCTAGAAACCTGAAATTTTGATATTTTTAGTTTGGTACAAAAAAATGTAGCCAATATAGAAGGAAGCTGATATAAGCCTCTAGAACCCCGCCAGGAGCCTCGAGGCATCAAATACAAGTAAAGCTATAATATTTGAACAGAAAGGCCTAGGAACCTGAAATTTTGTATATTCATAATGTGGTACTAAAAAATATTGCAAATATACAAAACAAGTGATATAGGCCCCAGCAGAGCCCAGAGGCCCCAAACACAAGCAAAGCTACAACTTTTAAACGAAATGGTCTAAAAATCTGAAATTTTGTTTACTTATAGAAAATTACTTAAAAATTTAGCTAATATACACTAAAAACTGGTATAAGCCTCTTGGGTCTCGACAGGGGCCCTGAGTGCCCAGTCACAAATCAAGCTATAACTTTTGACCCGGAGGTACAGAAATCTGATTTCTTGCATATTTATGGTGTGTTACTTAAAATTTTAGCTCTTATACACTAAAACTCGTATAGTCCTCTGGGGCCCTGGTAGGGGCCCTAAATACAAACAGAGCTATAATGTTTGAACGAAAAGGCTTAGAAATCTGAAAATTTGTATACAACCTGTGACAATAAAGTTCGGTAAATGATGGCATATTGAGAGTGGATTGCTCGCTTACATGAAACAGCAGTTACTATCCTTCAAAGTAATCCCCGTCGATGGTAATGCACTTTTGGGAACACCTGTACAAGTCCTGGAAACTCCTGGCGTAGTCGTTTTTAGGGAGAGCCTTCAGTTGGGTCGTAACATTACGTTGGGCGTGTGGCCACTTCGGGGGGCGTCTTCTACGGTGTTCCAGCCTCCTCGGAACCGTTTAAACCACTCATAAACACACTTCAAAGTAATAGCACTTTCTTTGTAAACTGTTGTCATCATTTCATGAGTCTCTTTCGTTCGCTGATCCATTTACTCTGCTTCACCCACGTGACAATATGTGTCCCTCCACTTATTAGAGTCACGAGCCGCTACTGCTCGTAACATTTTGATGCTAAAACCCTTTTATCGTTGGATAACGATGCCTTGACTAATTTTTTCTTTTTATTCCTCTCCGTAACGACGGGAAACTCTTATATTAAATTCTTTGTTGCTCTCATTGTTGCGATCGTCCATTGTTTTCTTCATTCAAGTTATTAAGGACAATCCACAATCGACGTCATCGGATAATCTCGCTGTAACTATTTACGCTGGTCGGTCGCCAAAATTTGGCTCGAAAAAATAAACAGGGAGGAGGGGGGGAGGGGAGGGGGACGGAGCGAAGCCAGTAACGTCAAACGGGACGTTACAATGTAACAATGTATGAATATTCATGCGATTATTCCCCGATGGTCATGTGATTTTTGAATGCACTGGCCTGTCCAACCGTGACCACCGAGAGAGAAGGCCTCCGCAATGAAACTGAATACATTGTTGCATCACATAGATAGTGCATTGTTATTCGTACTTCTACCAATAATAAGCCCTGAATTTCCATCTTGGATTTTAACAATCAGCACTTTTTCGTTTGTTGGAAACAATGAAGGTTACATTGTTATTCGGACTAAGATGACCAGATGACTTTTCCGCGCCAGGGCAACGCCTCCTATAAAGAAAGCCTCCGCACTAGAACGTCATACATTGTTAAATCATCATACTTCGTCCTTTGTTAATCGTATTTCTACCAATAATAAGCGCTAAATTTGGTCGACTTATGATGATGTAATAATGTATGACGTTTCAGTGCTGAGGCTTTCTTTATAGGAGGCGTTGGCCAGGGCCTGTCTATCTCGTGGGCTACGTATCACAATGTATGACGTTTCAGTGCCGAAGCTTTCTTTATAGGAGGCGTTGGACAGGCCCTGTACTGAAAAGTCACCTAACCATCCTAGTCCAACCAACAATGTACTTCATTATTTCCATCTTGGATTTTAGCAATCAGTATTTTTTCGTTTATTAGAAACAATGAAAAAACAACATTGTTGTTTTTCGTTTGTCAGAAACAATATTGTTGCTTCGACTAAAAATATCAGGTGACTTTTCACTGTCAGGGTCTATCTTTTTCGTCAGCTACGATGCTTGCCTTAATGATTCACATTTTAACTCTTTATCGATAATGGTGCCATATATGGCAACATCAACTTTTGCCATCAATCATGACATTTGTATGGTACTCTCAGTAGGGGAGACCGGGGCATGTTTACACACTTTTTTATTATTATTTTTATATTTTTAGTAGTAAAACTGTTTCACTAAATTTTCATTTTCATTCATTAATTAAACATTAAGCTACCTCATGGTGCCTTTAACTTATCTTAAATTTATATTATTTTCAAATTAAAAGTAGTTTTTTGATGTAATCTCACTTGTGCAAATTTTCCCTGTAGCCGGTGCAGATTTACACGATGCTTAGGGTATGTTTCCACACATATAAAATAATGAAATATAAAGTTTATTAGAAATAAAATTTAAATAATTTGCAATATTTATTACTTCATTTAATTCAGTGAGTACAAGTTAGTCAGGATACAAATACAATTATTACCAAATAAAAATTTACAGGATACAAAATACACTGAATTACCTGTTGTAATACAGTGATCATGTGCCCACCTCTTACACTGAGTGCATGGTACGCATTGTTCTCCAGGTTTTGACTTTTTATATGGCCTCAAACAGTGTGTGAATCTTTCCCATGCTTCTTGTGTAACTTGCCCCATCGCCGTGTTTTTTGATTACAACTAAACCTCTAAACTTTGTTCTTAAGGTTAACAATCGAGTCAATAACTTAAAATAACCGCAAAAGAACGGTCTAACAGGATAAGCAATAATGAGTTACGATGATCTAATGGTACAAATCCTATAACGGCCAATACATTAGTAGGAACATTTACTTCTCAGAAGAAAAATTAGAAAAAAGTTGTCTATTTCACTATTCTCACATGCGACTGACTCCAAACTGTTGTGAGAGTACAGGGCAGTTTTAACGTTTCTCCTGATTCAAAGGCGGTGCGCTCCGACCAACGGTAAGTAAACTATAGGGAATGTGTAAACCTACCCCTGTACCAAATATGCCCCGGTATCCCCTACTCTGTATGGTGCCATCAGTCATGACATTTCTATGAAATACAACAATTTATGTAATGAAACATATTGGTTCACAAATACATATGGTTCTGTAGTTTTTTGCCATTATGGCAACAACACAGTGACAAATAATTACATGTAATAAATTTTTTTTTATGACATTTGTAATCCTGACATGATTAATAATAATAAGCAACAGTCAAAATTTTTTTTCATGAATTTTTTATGGGGTAACGATAGAGGGTTAAGGAAGATAATGTCATAAAAAGTAATAAATAAACAAACAAACAAACAAACAAATAAATAAATAAATAAATAAAAATTACTATTTCTTTTTTTTATTAAAATCTTTGGAGAGATATAAGAAATTGTGACTGTGGCCAGTGTGTTTGTGTTGATTAATTATTTTGGCAGTCGCATACGCTGAGGGTTTTGATTACGTTTTGTTTTGAAAGGTTTGGGAATTTATTTAGGGTTTTATTTCGCTTTGGGGTATGGGAAATGGGATTTAATTTTCTTGTTTATGAATTTATTTTTCCGTGGGGAGCCAGCTAGAACCCTTCTCTGTTCCGAGCTTCGTCAGTTTTCCCATGTTATTTTTTTTTTATGTTGTTGCCCGCCATCATGAAGAGAGGAAGGAATGACTGCTTGGCAGTAAAAATAGTGGGGCAATACAACTATGACTTTTGATAATCTAAACGCAAGTAGAATTGTTACAGGTTTCGTTGGAAATTATGGGCTATTATCCAGCACCTCGGCATAATGTCTTTAACTGTCTGAAAAAGGCTGGGCCTGTGGATAGTCTGCATAGATCGTCGATGTCTTCGGAATGCATATTGGAATTGGCCGCCATCGTAGTGCAGAACGGGTGCTCACATGCCTTCTAAGATAAGAAACTCTCGCTGCAAAAATAGATGACAGCATTGGTGAGACCTTTCCTTGTTTTTTTTTGTTTTGTTTTCAATATTGGTTTTTGAGTTGTCCGCCCATGACCCCGTCAATGAGACAAGTTGATGCGAGTTTGCTTTACCTGATCCTGTAGTGGTTTGAATGTCCAACGGGTGATCGCATTCTGTTAACCTCGTGTGGTTATATTGGCTTCTCGCGTATTCTAATAAACATTGACTGCATTAGGTAATTCACGATGTAGTCCGTTATTATATGGCTAGTTTAATGCTAAGTGAAATAGCCTTTACAGTCTTCGGCATATGCCGGCATCTAATGTGAAGCCGTGCTCGCTATAAGTAGCAATTAGTGCTCTTGCGCCAGTCAGATACGGGATCCTAACACGAGCGCCGTTATCAAGCAGTGGAGGCGCGAGTGGTGGTCCAGTGCGTTGCTGACGTTGTACGTCGAGAGTTTAAGGGGTTACTGCCTTTCTCCCAGAGACAAATGAAAGTAAGAGACTGGCAGTGCCCTGTTCATTTTGCTGAGCGCTACTGGTGCCACCGGAAGTGCAGCGATCTCCATTATGGGAATGGCAGAAACGTACAACTTGTAGTTTTTAAAAGTAGTTCATTTTGCCTCGTTAGAGGTGTTTAAGTTTTTTACGTTGGGTGTAGCATAATGCCACCTGTAAGATCTTTTTAGATCTTAACTCCGTGGAGGCAATACCATCTGCCTCTCCACTTCAAAAGTGGGAGAGAGAGGAGCGGATTTTCTTCTGGACTTGTGCGTGTGTGTTTTCTCGACTGTGGACAGGACTTTTCACTGGATTGGACATTTCATCACATGAGTGACTTTTTGTGTTTCTTATTTTTGACTTTTGTCGGTGTGCGTGGCCCCAAGCGTGTCTTGGGTGTTCACGGCCCGACCTTCACCATAATCGACTGGACCCGGAAGAAGGACATCAACCATGGAGCGGATGGTCCTTCTGACGTTCGATGGGCGCTACGCAGTGTGCGAGATAATGAAGGCCATCTATGCGAAGACCGGCATAGCACCGAAGTTGGCTTCCGAGAACCCCTCGTTCGTCTGCCTTCAGAAGCTGTCTCCGACAGAGGCCAGTCAAGGGGCATTGCTGAGCGCCTGATTGCGGAGGAATTTGTTAAGGTGGGTGAAATCACTGTTAGGTTTATTGCGGCAGACCCTACTCGAACGTGTAATGACTGTTACAGGGATTTCTCCTCTGTTATCTGAGAAATACATTAGGAATTTTTTTCGCGACTATGGAGAAGTTAGGAATTTTTGTCGGCCTCATCACTCAGATACGCCAGGCTTGGAATCTGGTGATGTTTACCTGGACATGAAGCTTGATAGAGAGATTCAAGACTCCATGATAATGCACGGCGAGCGAATTTATGTCACCTATAAAGGTATGCGAAAATGCTGTTGGTACTGCCGCAGAAGCTCGCATTTTAAGAGGGATTGCCCTCTTTTGAAAAAATGTGAATTTTGCTCTCGTTTGGTGGGCAGTGCCCCGAACGTGTACCAACGGCCGATCCAGATGTCTCTGCTTCATTGGACTCCTCAGAGCAGTTAGAAACTCACGAAGATTCTCGTTCTAATGCCCCTGTGGTTCTCGCCAATGCTGATGTGTCCAAACCTGCATTGGATGACGTTGAGATGGATAAGCCTGTGTATTCAGATGAAGATCCAGGTCTTTATTTGGGTCCGCAGCTATCCACTGAGACGGAATTCCCATCTTTGGCTTCTCCAGCGAATTTAACTGAACCTCAAAGTGTTTCTTCTTCGTCACGATCGTCATCACCAAAAGCTTCTACTGCTTCTCCAACAGTGACTTCTAAATCCCCTAAGACAGCTGACCATAGAGCTAGTCGCTCCAGGAATAAGCGTAGTCCATCAAAGTCATCCCGTTAAGAACGAAAAAAAAACCCTTTCGAATTCTGGAAAAGATGTCAAGGAGTCCAGTGATGGGTTGGACGACCCCGTAAGGGACCGTTCACCCAATGGCAAAGTTTCGTCCCTGAGTGGTCGCCCTTCGTCGGGCTCGGGTCAGCCCCCTCCTTAAACGTCATCAGTATGAAGGTGATCTCACTGAACATAAGATCATTGGGCTCTCGCTTTAAGCAGTCGGTTCTAGCTACCTTTATCGCTCTGCACTCGCCTTATATTTTGCTTTTGCAATAAGTCAAGTTAGCACCTTCCCAAGTGGTGTCTAATTTGGATAGTCTGCGCAACCGTTGGCCAAAAAGCCAATGGTTTACTAATTCCAACTCGCCTCACAGGAGAGGGGTCGTCACTGCCATCTTCGACCCCAATATCCAGGTCAAGAGTACGTCGCAAGACCCCGAGTGCAGAGTGATTGCATTAGACTTAGTATTATCTGACTTTCAGTTCCGACTGCTTAATATATATGCTCCGGTTCATCCAATAGAGAAACGCAACTTCTTCGAGGAGATTGATTCCTTTCTGCTTACTTCTAGTCCTTTAATTCTTGCTGGTGATTTTAATTGTCGGGCGGATGTTAATAATACATTTTCCTCTGGGTTTGTTTTTGCTCTTTGTCAACAGAACGCCCTGTTTGATTTATGGCCTTCAATCCACAAGGAGCCAGGGTTTACATTCCATCAAGGTATAAATATATTTTCTCGTTTGGATCTATTTCTAATTGATAATGCGCTGGAGAGTTCGCCGGGATCTATGGGGATCATCCCTTGTAGTTTTTCTGACCATAGTGCTTTTGTGTGGGACTGGCAACCTCCGCTGGCTGTGGGAACTGCTGCGTCTACATCCTGTCAGTGGCTCCTGAATGTTTCTCTATTGGACTGAGAGAGTCACATGGATTCTTTTGTTCAGTTTGTGGAATGACAACTCCGCAATTTGTCTCCAACTCTTGATTCGTGGCTCTTGTTGTAAGTTAAGATTCGTAAATTTTTCAGGATTGGTATTAATGAAGCTAGGGCTCGTAAACGTCGACTTCTTATGCTCGAAGAGATTTTAAGATTACTCCGAAATTCTACACCTAAAGAGGAGTTTGCCGCAGACATACGTCAGGTTAAATATGAACTGAATGCTTTGTTGGTCCAGAAGGCTGCTGGTGCGGCTCTTAGGGCCAAGCTGAAGTGGCTTTCGGATGTGCGACATATGTCTTCGGCAGTTTTTGCTGAGGAGCGACAGCGTGCGACTCTGAGAGCTTGTCGCCGTTTGGTTGTGGAAAGTGGGACGGTGGAATCTGATGAGGATATTGTGTCAGCTTTTCACGTCCACTTTTCTTCATTTTTTGATGACCCTGTCTTCCCTTTGGAGGCCACGAAATCTTGGGTGGAGGCTTTACCTCCTTTTTCTGATGACGTCGATACGATTGTTACTCGTCCTTTGGCCAGTGAGGGAGTGAAGTCATTCTTGTCTGTTGGGGGCCGTTCTCAGTCCAGTCCAACCCTTATGCATTTTATTCGAAAGCGTGGAATGTGTTGGGGCCTTTTCTAGTTAAGGTATTCAATTCAATTCTTCTAGACCCTTCTTCCATTACTCCTGACTTTACGGTAGGCAAAATTATTCTGCTACCCAAATGTCCATCTCCAGATCAGATTTCTCAGTGGAGGCCTATCACTCTGCTGAACACCGATTATAAGATCTTTACAAAAACTGGTCCTGAGTTTTTTGATCCGGGGCAGTCCTGCGCGGTGCCATCGCGTAGGATGTCAGATAATCTCCTTATGATTCGTTGTGTGATGGAGGAAGCACGTTTGCGTGAAGAGTCTTTGGCGATTCTTAGTTTAGACCAAGAAAAGGCTTTTCACAAAGTCAACCATGCCTTTTTGTTGGACATTTTTCATCACTTGCGTCTTCGAAGGTTTGCTTTGGTTCTTGCTTCGCTGTATGCGCCTGCAACATCCTTCGTTTCGATAAATGGTTTGTGCTCTCCTCCGTTTATTCTTTTGAAGGGAGCTAGACAGGGTTGCCTGCTGTCGCCCGTGTTATATATTTTCTATCTTGAACCTTTGTTGAAATTTTTGAACCACCACCCTCAAGTTAGAGGTTACTCTTGGCCGGCGGCGTCCATAAATATAGCAACTTTGGCTTATGCTGATGACGTGGTTTTATTTGCGTCTGATTCTAACACTCTGGACATTTATAAAAAATCTTTTGATTTGTTTAGTGCTTCCACAGGTAGTACGATTAATTTGGCAAAATCTAAGGGGATCACTGCTGGGTATTGGCCTGCTGATTTCCTTCAACTTTTCCCGATCTCTTGGGGAGAGCAGATTACTGTGTTCGGATATACCTTTTCATTTTCCTTATTTTTGGATACGGTGCACTGGAAATCAGTGATGGAGAAGTGTACGTCTCGCCTTGACAAGGCATTTAAGTTCAAGACATCAATGCTGCTGAGCGTTCACTATGTCAAAACTTATATTATTCCTGTATTGACAGCCAAATGCTTGTTTTCCTTACCATCTTCTCGGTTGCTGTCATTATTGCGTCGAAATATACTTGAATTTGTCTGGGGTATGGGCTTCAACAACAATAGCCACCCCTTACGTGCCGATTTTCTGTTTGCCCCGTTTGAGAGGGGAGGATTGGGGCTTCCGAATATCCGTCAGCGTCTTGTGGCGGCCAGGATGGCAGCATTGATTCGGGTGTTCCTGATACCCCCTCCCTTCTGGGCTAATTTTTTCATGATCCATTTACGGTTTATTTTTCAGAGTTAATAGTCTCCGGATATTGAATTCTTTGCCTACGATAACACAATGTGTTGTCCCAAAACTATATCGTAATTTTCAAATTGATTTCGAATTTTTTGTTCCGCCTCTGCGGGGAGTCAGTTTCGACACTGTGGGGCTCTTGAAAGAGTCCTGGTTCTTCCAAAATTCAGGTCTAGATCTAGATACAGACGTGGTCCGTCTACATCCGGATTACCCCTGGGGAGCTGTGTGGAAGGTGTTAAAGCTTTTAGTCTATGAAAATAAAGCATTCGATTATCAATGGAGGTTGCTCCACCAGGGGTTTCGTTCGTTGCATTGCCTTCATGTGTGGAAGGTTGTTGATTCGGACGTGTGTCCGAGTTGTGGTTTCGTAGAAACCATTTCTCATATACAGGGTGTTTCAAAATTATGTACAATAAATTTAGTGACATATTCTTCAGGTCAAAAGAAGACGAAAATGTTCTATAGCACTTTGTCTGGAAACGATTTGTTTGCGAGTAATCCAATATGATACAGTAGGGAAGCACGGTAGTTAGCGGACGATATTTTAGCAGTTCCAGCGTTTCGACCCAACACTAGGTTGAGTGGTTTGTTCCATTTAAACCTACTTTAGGGTTGTTCCATTAGTTTTGTACGGTTGTTTCCATTACTGTAGTTTCACTACTGTACATCCACTAGGAATATCAATTTCAGAACGTTTGCGTGCTTTCACATACGCATTACGATTTACGTAAAAAAAAGTCATGTACACGTATTCCAGTGCAGAATACACTGACATGCATCTAATGTATGGTCTTGCGGACGGAAATGCTGTGGAAGCAAGAAGACTCTACCAAGAACGCTTTCCGAATAGACGTTTGCCAAATAACCGAACATTTGTATCTGTCGACAGACATTTGAGGGAGCGTGGTTCCTTTGGCCGTCAAACAGGACAAGGGCGGCCTGTAGCACATTCTCCGGATGAGGAGGATGTGATAATTGACATCATACATGATGAACCACAGACAAGCACCCGTCGTATTTCTTCCATGGTACATATTCCGCACTCATCTGTTTGGCGCATTCTTCACCGTCAGCTTTTGCATCCATACCACCCAACGGACTATCCACACCGACAACGATTTTGCCAATGGATACAACGTCGTCATGCTGCAGACCCTAGTTGTCTCAGCCAGATACTTTTCACGGACGAAGCAACCTTCACCCGGACAGGAATCGTAAATTCTCACAACCAGCACCATTGGGCAGATGCTAACCCGCATGTTACCAGAGCTCGAGCGCATCAAGAGCGTTTCTCCGTGAACATTTGGTGTGGAATTGTCGGAAATAACTTAATTGGCCCTTATGTGTTGCCGCCACGATTGACTGGGCGAACGTATCTTTTGTTTCTGCAGAATGCATTGCCAGAATTACTGGAAGATGTTCTTCTTTTGGAAGATCTAACATGTGGTTCATGCATGATGGCGCTCCAGCACATTTCAGCCATGTTGTGCGAGCACACCTTAATGCTGCATACACGAATCGGTGGATAGGTCGAGGTGGACCGGTAGCCTGGCCTGCAAGATCACCCGACCTTAATCCCTTGGACTTTTTTCTGTGGGGTCATGTGAAAACGATCCTCTACAGATCCTAACATTATGGATCTGCGACAACGAATTGAAAATGCATGCCAAACCGTTCGTAATGCTGGCGACGAACTCTTCCATGACATCAGACGGTCGCTCATGCAACGAGCCGAAGCGTGCGTGCGAGCTGGTGGCGGGCACTTTGAACAATTCCTGTAATTTGGAGCCACGGCTGTATCGCGTAAATAAATCGTTTCCAGACAAAGTGCTATAGAACATTTTCGTCTTCTTTTGACCTGAAGAATATGTCACTAAATTTATTGTACATAATTTTGAAACACCCTCTATATTTTTGAGTGCCCACTCACACAGGTAGTTTGGGCCCGGCTTAAGCAGCATTACGGGATGAAGAGTTTCACTTACCAGTCAGTGCGTTGTCTGGTTGACGAGTCGTCCGGCAAGGCCATTAAATCTGATCTAGCTGTTCCAATTGTGTTCATCAACCACCAGTTGTGGGCGGCCAGGGTGGCCAGAGTTTTTGCGAAAGAGCGGCTTATCGTTTGCGGTCCTTTCTTTTGATTGAATGGAATACGCTAGGTCGGTCACGTTTCCACCGCCTCTTCGCCTCGTCGAAGCGGCTTTGCTCAGTTGATCAGGATAACCGAGCATTTAGTTTCTTGTTTCCACTATCTTTATAAGAGCCTTGTCGAATTAAGGTGGGTCACTTTTAAGGGCGTTTAGACAGCTTGCGCAGCCAGGTTTGGCTGCCTGTTCACTTTGCTGTAGCATGTGCGCCGAGCGCCTGTAAATAAGATCTTTTGTGGCGTTCGCTGAGGCTGTACCATCTGCCTCAGCTTCAAACAGCGGGAGAGAGAGGATTTATTTTCTGGTGGATTTCTGCCTACCGGGGTGGCCAAAACGGGTAGGTGTCGGGAGCTAGCTTCCGACCAGCGAAGACTGTGGGCCAAGTTCATGTTGCCTCGTTAGAGGTGTTTAAGTTTTTTACGTTGGGTGTAGCATAATGCCACCTGTAAGATCTTTTTAGATCTTAACTCCGTGGAGGCAATACCATCTGCCTCTCCACTTCAAAAGTGGGAGAGAGAGAAGCAAAGTCGCAACGGCAGCGAGCCATTAGCGTTAGGTAGCGTCAACGGGGCCCTAGTCGGCCTGCCCGCTCGGTGGGCAGCGTTGCGTCCTTTGGTAGTAACTCTTATATGGTGTTCAGTGTGCTGTATAGTAAAATTAATTTCCTGTATAGCTACTAACTCTATATTAGTGTGTTTCTTTTGTTTTCTCAGTAGTCCCCACCTACGAGAAGCTTAACCTACACAGGTCGCCGTGTACAGCTACTACGGTTGCCTCTGGTGCTAATTTCACGTACTCAATCTTCAGTACGTTGTTGGTATTCCCGTCTGCAAGACAACGAGAATCCAATATCAGAGGACGGCATAATCGCCTCAGAAGACAGCGACATATAAATCCTCAGTAGTAAAGATAATTTGGAACCTATTTGATGTTAGCGGAGCTGAGGTCATTTATTGTTGTTAATTAATAATATACAAATCATATCCAATTATTTATCACGTATATAATTTTTACTTGGAAGCTGAGCTAAATGAAAAAATTAATAGCTTGTAGATCGACTGATGTTCTCGATCATTTATATTAATTATGTCATTAAAGCAGATTTATTTGAACTTTGTTGTCTACCGTCCCTTTCCTCTCCTACACAATTAAAGATTACTCTGCTAATTAAATTTAGTTGTGACAGCTATAAAGAATATAATAAATGTCGCAATTGTTCGTTAATATAATTCTAACTTCTTCCAAATATACTGTGAGTCCGCACATGAATAGCTTCTTAAATTAAATTCTGAAATCAGATTATATTTTGTGAATAATAGTTATTAAATAAAAATGAAAAATAAAATAATAATTAACAATTAACAAAATAATTAATAAATAATAAATAAAATCAAAATAAAACTAGAAATATAAAATCAAATAAAAAGCTGACGTTTCGGATAGAGACTATCCTTTATCAAAGCAAAAAGGATAATTCTCTAAAGGCAATTAGAATATTAGAGAATTATCCTGAAGTTATGAAAAAAGACAATCGACAATCGAACAGTGAAGTTTACATTTGTTAGGATGGGACAAAAGCAGCGCTTTCACAAAGCTCATCCAACCAGAATAAACTCCAAATGAAATACACTGAGGTAGTCAAGAAGCCTAACCAACCCAAGCGGTCTTCCATATTATACAAAAAAGAAAATAAGATTGACGATTGTCAGAAACAAAATACAAACGAAATAAAAAACACAAGGAGAAAGAAGATTATCACATCTTCCAGTAGTCCGGGAAAGAGACGTTGCTAATATCTTCAAAATTGACGTCAAGAACGTGCCTCGGTTTACGATACATCGTATGCCAGTTCATATTCAATGAGTTCTTCAGTATTACATTCACAAGTTTATTGTCGTGAGTCTTCATCTTCTGTATAATAATCAAAAGGAGATCCTGTATAAACTTTCCGATATGGGCCATGTTTAAATCCATGTGGATGGTTTGGTTTTTCACCGTCCTTCTGTCCAGCTGAGAAATGGTCCTCAGGGTAACATTCTGGAATGACTGTAGTTCACTCCATCTGCTTTTACAGATAGTCGCCCACGCAGGCATGCCATAGAGGAGTATGGTCCGGATAATCGATTTGTACAGAAGTAGCTTGTTGTCAATGCTGAGGGCGCTGTTGCGACCCATGAGAGCTATGATACTGTACTTAGCCCTCTTCGCTTTGTTCAGAGCATAGGACATATGCCGGTTCCATGAGAGTCTTGAGTCAATGATAACTCCCAGATACTTGTAGTTGTCCACCCAGTCCAGTTTCTTATTGAACATAACAAGAGAATCTGGGGGATGCTTGAGCTTCCTATTGAGGTACAAAGCCTTGCACTTTCCGACGTTAAGGTTCAACTTCCAGCAGTTAAACCAGTCTTCGAACTGCTTCAAGGCGCACTGCAGCCGAGTGATAACGTGAGCCGGCTGGTGTGCCCATGTCATAATGGTAGTATCTTCCGCATAAAAATACAGATTACAATTATCGGGTTTCGGGAAATCATGTACAAAGTAATTAAATAGCACAGGCCCGAGGACAGAACCCTGAGGGACACCGGCCTTTAAAACACGGGGCGTGGAAAGATTTTCTCCAACTTTGGCTTGATAGGATCTGCCGTCAAGAAAGGATTTCACCAACAAAATCAAATCGGCAGGGAACCCGTCTCTGATCATTTTGTAGACAAGGCCCTCATGCCACCCATGGTCAAAAGCTTTACTGACATCGAGAAATACCACCCCACAGTATCGGGAGAGGTTCAGGGGGGTGCTCCGGTCTTCAACGAGCCTCCATATCTGCATCGGACAAGAGTGGGCAGCACGAAAGCCAAACTGCTCTTCCCGAAAAAGGTCATTTGCTAGACAGTGGTCTTGGAATCTGACGAGAATCGTTTTCTCTAACACTTTGGACATCGTGGGTAGCAGGCTAATAGGTCGGTAACTCGCCGGAATCGCAGGATTTTGCCCCTGCTTGGGGATACTCAACACAATAGATTGCTTCCAAGCCACAGGGAAGTAAGAAAATTTCCAGCAGACGTTAATGATATTAGTGAGATAGTCAATAAAGTTCTTCGGGAGATTTATAAGGGCGTTATTACTCACCTTGTCTCTTCCTGGAGCCTTCTTCTTTTTCAGTTTACTTATGATGGTCGCGACCTCTCCAGCCTCGATGCTATTCTTCGTTAAATGCTGTGGGGCTTCATCAAAGTTGACAATACCTTCTTCCACACGCTGAGACATGATTTGGCTCTCGGGCTTATCGTTGGTAGGAGTAACAAACTGCATTTCCAGTGAATCTGCAATGACTTGGGACTTGTCCCGATCAGTTTGCACATAGTCACCTTGTGGTGTACGGAGTGGAGGAAGCGTAACATTCTTCTTCTTCTGTAAAGCTCTGACCATATTCCAAATGGAATTGTCGCGAGCCGACAAGCTTTTGAGTTTTTCATTCCATCTAGCGTCGCGAAGCTCTTTTATCTCCTCTTGAACTCTTCGCACTAACCTGTTGTACTTAGTTTTGAGCCAAGGTTCACGATAGCGTTGCCATAGTCTACGGGTCCTGTTTCTTTCAGCAATTAGGCGTTGGATTCCAGGAGTGAGTTGGATTCGATGAGAAGGTTTATTCTCTGATGGATACTTACTAGCTTCTATGGCACTGTTAATACATCTGGTGATGTCATCAACAAGTTGATCGATGTCCTCTGTACAGTAAGCAACGTCGGGATGATGTACAGAATATATTTGTAGAGCTTAAGAATATATTTGTAGAGCTTCCAGTCTTGATGATGTACGAGTTCCTCTCGGAAATTTATGTAAACATTGTCAAAGTTCAACGCCACAGGCTTGTGGTCAGAAGAAAGGTCATCAATCGTGAAGATATTGTACGGTTTGAAGAAACCCTTCAAGAGCGAGATGTCCAAAACGTCACTACTAGGGGAGTGGTCGCAGTAGTAGGTGTCCTCCACAGGTCCAGCAGCGATGATATCATCTCTACCTTGTATGTACCTATAGAGAATCATGCCGTTGTAATTCTGCGTTCTGGAGTTCCAGCTTGGATGTTTGGCATTTAGGTCACCAGCCAGGACGACTGGAGTGCACCGCTGAAGACTTCATCAAGCTCGCAAATGTCAAGATAATGTTTAGGTGAATTGTAGAGCGCCACGAACTTCACTTCACCACAGGAGACGTCATTGATAATGATGGAGGCCGATTCCATACCTGCATAAGACTTGGATACTAATTCTTGGTGTTGAATTCCCTGCTTAATGATGATCGCAGCGCCCCCAGACGCACATCTTGCAGCATTTGAAGCCATTCGATTCTTACGGTACACACAATAGCCAGGTAGCTTGAAGTCTTGGCTTGGTTTGAGGTGAGTTTCACAGAAGAAAGCAACGTCGATTTCTTGCTTTATCAGAAAGTTGTGAAACTCGATACGCTTTCGGGGAATGCCCCTAGCGTTCCATATCACGCACCGAAGTTCACCTTTGTTGATTACAGTATAACGTTGTGCAGCCATACTAAAATTAGTTGGTCGTAAGGAGCCCACTCAACGGTGGGTAACTTTTGCCTAGATTAGAAAACAGATGAAAGATACGTCCTAATTGTTTATACATACCTGGTAGGTCGTTGATGTTGAGGCCTTTATCTTCCGGCGTAGACACAGCGGCAGCATAGGATTTGCCTGCTGTCACTTTAGAACTAGACATCCTTTGAAACTGGGGGTATTTTGGACATTTCGTGTAGCCTGATGTGTGCTGTCCACCACATCTGATGCACTTAGGGGGATCTTGTCCTTTGATCTTGGGGCAATCTCTTGACTGGTGCCTCTCAGCACATTTATTACAACGAGGATCTTCCGTGCAGCCCATGGATATGTCTCCGAAGCGCAGGCAGTTGTGACACTGTAGTGGCTTCTTGTTCCCTCGAAAGGCCTCTACTGAAACTGCCAGCGGCCCAATACGTGTTATGTTTTTCAATGACTGGTTGTGTTCGGTGTTCGGGAGTAGAACCAAAACCATCGGCATATCAATGGATCCTTTGGCTTTCCTCAATCGAATAACTTTTTCCGGGAAGTAGTTGGCTCTTTTAGGTCTTCTTGGAAGTCATCGAGGTCAAACGTAACATCCGCATTACGGATTAGGTATTTCAAGACCTTCTCCGACTTCAGTTGAAGATGCTGAATTTTTAAAATATTATCAGACTTAATTCCAGAGACTTAAAGAAACTTGTTGTGTTTCTTCATCTTCACATTTAACTTTGACGGTTTCAGCTCTGCCCGTATGAACGGTGATCTTTTCCAATGCTTCTCGAGCTCAGTTAAAATCGTCTTAAAAGGGGACGCCATGAGTCCGCACGATAATTGGCGGTACATACCTCTTCGCGATCCTATGGTCTTTATTAGCCGAGCGACCTTGTACATTCTTCGGATTCCTCATTCTAGTCGCGCTGACGACTTCTTCGTTTACTCTGGAGACGGTCTTTAAGTTATCGATCCTCGTGCCTTTTCTGAATTTTTTATTAGCAACACCAATCCAGGGACTGCTATCCACTTCTTCATCGGTTCCATCAGAGTGAAGCTAGCCATACCTTTCACTTTACCCACTCGATAAAGGGCAGGGGATGAGATTTTATCACCGGGTTTTTTGCTAAACCCACATTTTACATGATGTTCTACAACTTTCTAAATAACACATGGGGTCTAACCCCTACCCCTACAAAATTAAAATTTTCAAAATTTACCCCTTCACCCCCAGGGACGCGAAATGTTCTTATTCGGAATTAGTGGACATCAAAACCAAATAATCAATATTCATTTTCCCCCAATCTGTTCCCCTTGAGTCGTTATTTGGACCTAAAGACGAGACACCAATTATGAAACACCCTGTATTTGAAACTCAGACGATGATGAAGAGATCATTTCCGAACTTTCTGGTCTGCTTCTCTTTTGAGTATCAATTCGTCGTTTTCATTGAATATTGACATTCTTTTGTTCACGTGGGCTTTTTATTGTATTTTTTTGTTGAACTGGGACTCTTGCCAGAAACTTTAGGCTTCTGCGGTTTTTGATTTTCAATATCCTCGTTAATTGACTGGTAGGCTCCTTCCTGTCTCTTTGGAGTTAGTGATCTCTGTGGGAGTCAATTTTCTTCCAAGGATGCTATATCCACCATGTACCTACAGATTTAACGGGCTTATTCTGTTTCAAGGCACACACATACGGTATATGAACCTGGAACAAACGTTTCGGCACGCAATATGTACATCTATTTTTTGTACTGATTGATTGGATCTCTTCGTTTGATTTTTGCATCGGACAGTCCCGACGATTGACGGCATGATCGCCTTCACAATTGCTACACCAGGGTTAGCATTGTAAATGTCTCGATGGTGTCCTTCTTTGCCAGACTTGCCACAAAGCGCCGGAAAACGGCAATTTGGCTTTGTGTAGCCAAATTGCAAACAGCGATAGCACCGCAATGGATTCGGCACGAAGGGTCCTCCTCGTGCTCTCAAGTATCCGAGTTTGATCGTGACCACCGAGAGACAAGGCCTGAGCGCGGAAACGTCATACATTGTTACATCATCCTTAGAAGGGCTAATTTAAGTCTTTACGAATAACAATATCCTTCTAATGATGAATAACAATGTATGACGTTTCCGCGCTCAGGCCTTGTCTCTCGGTGGTCACGGTTTGATTGACTCTAGGAGGTTATTTCCTTGAAACGTTATGATAAAAGAATGAGTTGGTTAAACCCCCACATTCCTTCTGGACATGATTCGTTGGTCCGTTAGTTCCTCCAGCAGAGTCTCATCGGAAAGATCTTTCAGATCACTACTTGTAAACTTGTAATAATATTAAGAGTGGGATGCGGGTAATAAATATTCACCTTCATGGCCCTGAATCTCTGTGTGTTGACTCCTATTAGGAGACCACCGTTCGGTAGTCGCCTGATCGATTTCGGTTCACCCTGTTTTATTCGGCCCACGACACTTTCAATTACTCAATTCACATCAAATGGAGAGAACTCTCCCCAGGACTTTCCTTCAACCTCTAATACTATAAAATTTCGGGTCTTTGTATTCCATTCTCCTTTTTTATACGCATTTAAAAATTTGCCGTCTGCTTACTTTTCTGTGTGTCTATCTTATCTTTTCATGTCTGTCCGGGTCAAATCTTGTAATCAATATTAAACTAACTTCCCGACAAGCTAGAGAGCTGAAAGTTGATACACATACACAGGACCGATAACAATGAATGATAAAGGAAAAATATTTCAAATCGATTAAATGGAACGCGTTCTAGGGCGCAAATTCATTTCAATCGTCCCTCTACAAGTCGGCAATTTGGTTGCCGATTTGCGAAGGGACGATTTTCTGCGAATTGATTGTTAGACCAAACGATTAATTTTACAAATTGTTGACGCCGCCGTGAAGAGATATTATAATAAAAGATAATAAAATCTTGTAAACATTCCAAGGAGGAGCTTTAGCAGTGAAGCAGATATGTATTTATACATTTATTAAAAAGAAATTAACATTAATGAAAAAGAATTGTAGAAAATGTAAAAAAAAAACCTCTTATTTTCTTTCCTTTCTCATTGTTTACGAACGTATGTTGCCATGTGTTGCCATAGTTAAAGTGACTGCCACCCTCACAAATCCGACCCCAATGGAACAATTGGGCCTAAACTTCATATTAATGTAGATCTTGCCTAAAAGAATATGGATACTGAATGTCACGCCTTTACGTACCTAAATAGCACACAGATATTTTGCCCTCTCTGAATCCCACCCCCGTAATTCCGACCCCAGTATACCAATCAAAATCAAACTAAATAGTGCAGATGGACATCCCATAGTAAGCTACATTCCGAATTTCAACCTTCTACCTCAAAAAATGTAGAAATTATGAAGGGGACGGACTGATATTATAAAACCAATAAGTAGCTCCATTCTTCCGCTATTTAATAATTTAGATTATGAACACTTGAGCAATCGTGCGTCGACAAAGCGATTTCACGTTCGCGCGCCGATGTCAATAATGCTTAAAGGATGAACATAAAGTAACAATATATTCCTTCTTGACAAATCGATTGTTATATGACATGCGATTTCTTTGAATTCTTTAAACTAACTGTTTTAGCACGTGAATTCGACTTAAAGGGGTCCACGAAAAATTCTGAAAAGTTGATACGGCCGAGCTAAGACTTTGATGGTCATATTTCTGAAAACAGAATTTGAAAAAGTTAATCCGTTTTCAAGTTATCGTGCAAACGGCTGACAGCCGGACGGACGGCCGAATAAACGTACAGACCAAAGGTGCATTCTTATAAGTAGCTTTTATGCTAAAACTCCTAATAAAAGCGTGGTTTGAAAAAAAAAACACTTTTTCCCTCTTAATTCTTTCCTGAGGGATTTGTTTTCTGTTTCGTTTTCCATATTAAATTTAAAAGTTAAACTTCAGCCATCTCCCTCCTCACCCATCACCGAGCCCAGTAAGGAGATGCACACTGGCACCAAGGATATGGGGGATTATAGACACAACCGGACTTCCGAGGAGGCCCGACCAGCCGATTTGTCTGAATGGCTAATTTCAGGTTCCCTTCTTTCAGAGAAGCAGGGGTCAAAGTGGTGTGTTGTTCAGGAATAGCCTTCCCGCAACCATCAGCACCCCTTCCCTTGAATTCGGGTCGCAGATCACGGCAAACACGCGGGTGAGCGTACTGATCACATTGGAAACTCCGTTGCGAGCGCCGGTCCCCTGAGCAGGTCCACAACCGGCCGGATAATTTTTGTCTGACCCATCAGGTAAGGTCTATCTGGCTTGGGTGTCCCTATTCAGCATAGCCCTTAGCATCATGGAGGCACTAAGTCAACGGAGACCACTAAAAAATTAATTTTTGCAGCTGACATTCCTAATGCAGAGACACCTTATCAACGTGTCATGGACACCTGTGAAACCATTCAGCCCGTCTGGAAGTATTTGAACGGGTGCGACAGTCGAAGAGTGCGTGCGTATCTAGAAGCATGCGGAGGACATTTTGAACGTTTATTAGGGGTTTCTGAAGTGAAGTATAATTGAGCTTTTATTACCTCCTAAAAATCTAAGGATTTTCGGACATATGTTTATATGGACTATGTTTCTAGTTTTGGTTTGAGGAATTCGCCCTCAAAGTTTGTAAACATATTTTTGATACACGCTATATAGTTAACATACTCGTAAAGAAGTTAAGATAAAAACTGAAACTTAAATTTTTTTATGTTACTGCAAAATTTAAATTTAAATCGAGTTTTTTAAGCTGTTACATAAGGGGTCTATTTGAAAAGTGGTTTGGGAATTTAATAAGTTTTGATTTTTGGACTTGAAAACTTCAATATTTTCAATGAGGGAAATATTACGAGTCTTTTTCAATTTTGGGGATCCGCATTGTGTAAAAATCTGTGTTGAGAGTCGAGGATGTCTTGGGCGAAGTTGGATTTATTGTCTCTAAATTTGCCTTATATCGGACTTTAAATTGTCTTGTCGTAGTATGTTTTACAATCAGGGCATTTTATAGTAAACGATTAGATGCATTCTCACGGGACATGACCATTTGGGTTGATATAGGGTGTCCGGGTGCCTGTATAGGCTCATCAGTTGACACCTGTGCGAGACGTTCCATGCAGTAGGGAGGAAGCAACTGCCTCGTGAACGTACAGTACTGTAATCCGCACAACGGTCTCAATGCCGCGACGACGACAACGACAACCGTTCACGCAATTAACGGACTTTAAACGAGGTCGGATTATTGGCCTCTCCGAGGCTGGATGGTCAACCAGACGGATTGCAGTCCATGGCTAAGGTCAAAAACCCTCACCGGTGAGAGAATGATGACGTAATTTCTCACTGGGCTAACCGTCTTTTTCTCGGTGAGGACGGTGAGACTAACCGGTTAGGCATAGCAGCACTAACTGGCGTTTCTGACCGCGTTAAAATGACGTCACAATTTTCTCACTGGGATTTCTGACCGACCAAGCGCTAACTCTTCTCACCGGTGAGAGTTTTTGACCTTAGCCCATGTGTCGCGGGACGCACGGACGGTAGGCCGATATTGGAGGCAATGGCGAGAGGAAGGCACCCATGACAGAAGACCAGGCTCTGGGGCCCGGAGAAGCACGTCAGCTCGTACCGATAGGCGGATACTGCGAACTGCGCTAGCGGACAGAACCATCACCCTGCGGCAACTGCGCGACATCACTCGTCCCGGTACTGCTCCAGTGTCAATAGCGACAATAGCACGCCGGTTACACCCCGCGACAATGTCTGCCAGGCGTCCATTGTTGTGTCTTCCTTTGACAACTGAGCACCGCGTGATACGACTGCAATGGTGTCGTGAACGAGCGGGGTGGCGAATGGAATGGCGCCCGGTGATCTTCAACTTTTGTTGACTGGTCGGTTTACACGAATCCCGGTTTTGTTTGGACCCAATGACAGGTGTGGCGCAGACCATTGGAACGTGCCAATGAACAATGCATCCGGTATCGCCATCGTGGACCAACACCCGGGATCACGGTCTAGGGTGCCAGAACGCCTTTAGTCACCATCCAAGGCACCCTGACAGCAGCACGGTACGTCACAGAGATTCTGCAGCCCGTATTACTGCCCTTTCTGCACACCATATCCAGCGCAGTCTTTCAGCAGGATAACGCCAGACTGCATACGGCAAACATGAGCATGGTATGTCTGCATGATGTCTACTGCCTGCCATGGCCCGCGACGTCCCCAGACCTATCGCCAATTGAGCACGTGTGGGACATGGTGGGACGTCGTTTACGATCACCCCGGAATCTCCATGAACTGATACAGCAAGTTCACCAGGTCTGGGCAGACGTACCCCAAGATGACATTCGCCACCTGTATGATCACCTACATCTGCGGCTGGAACAATGCATCGCCGCTAGAGGTGGTGCCACATCCTACTGATGCCACTTTCTGTTGGGACACCCTGTACAAACGAGTGCACATCTTGACTCCATAACGTAATAAAGGTGTGTTCAGATGTATCTCTTGCTGTATACCTACTTTTGGCTCATTCGGGTAACTGCTTGTGGGTGGAGCAATTTCATTGCAAAGCAGTGTATTTTGCTGTTATTTGTTAGGTTTGAAAGATATTCCGAGATTTTTACTTTTAAACTTTTGAAATGTAATCTGGTAAATTAGGTTTCCAATAAAGGTGAAAATTGCCCATTTATAGCGAGAGGCTAAAAAATCTTTTTCCCGTTAGTAAATAGGTAATTATTCTGGGTTTTTTTTTTAACTTATTGTAAAATTTGGTTTTTCAGACTTGGGCCCTTTTCCAAATACACAAATCCATTAGTGTTGCCACTAATAAAGAAAAAGCCCTCGTGTAAGTTTTGGACGATACCAAATCTCCAAGTGGTATCATATGCCCTTTCCAAATAGAAAAATATCGCCACTACTTGCTGTTTAAATTTTAAGCCAGACCATAACGAATAGAATAATAAGTGTGATTACTTGCGTAGTTTTTTGGCGCATTCGCAAGATGTCACTGCGTGCGTTTTAGACCAGCGATTCGCAAGTTTTTAGTATTCGCTTACAAGGAAAAGGATGAAACGTTAACAGTAGTTTTAAAAATTAATTTTCAAACACGAGTTCTTTTTTTATTCTTACTGTTTATTTACTGTTTCTTAAAGGTAAACTCCACGGAAAAAATTCGAAAAGTTTATTTTTTTTTGCTTCCAGGGTAATATATCATTCAAAAAGTTTAGATTTATCCTAATATTTTAATAAGAAAAACGCCTCGATAGATTGAACAATTCAAAAATTGGCCCTTTCATCCCCTCAGAAGAGCCAGCAGAACAAGAAGTCATTTCTAGCTTAGTTTCGATTCTACATAACGCTAGAGTTTGCTTGCATTTTTACTATCAGAATGCCTTTAACTTGTTCTCTCTTTGGATGTGTAAATAAGAAATCCGATAGAAACTTCACGTTTCATATATTTATACAATCGGGAATCGATTAAGAAGCAGCAGATTACCTTTAGCTAGCGAAGACTCTGTATCCAAATGCGAACAGCATTGTGTGATCAATTATTTCGAAGCGTCTTGCTTTTTCTATAATCCTGCAGTTTTAAATTCATTGAAAATTAAAACGAAATTCTTTGAAACTCGAATCTGTTCCAACTCTAATTCTGATGATCTTCAAGAACAACGACCGCCGAAGGAATGAAGTAGGCTTATCTGCTGTCATAAGGTACGTGCACGAGTAAATATAACGAGTAAATTTTTTAAAATACGAGTAAAAATACTGTTTTAAATGTAACAAACGATATACAAATTACACTATTATCACATTATAACAAGCTCATCACGTATAAATAGTGAAACAATAAAATATACGACAGAAACTGAACACGAAACGTGAAATTCCCATTTGCAGCCAGCAAAAAAACGCCACGAAGTTGGTCGAAATCGACAGCAGCGCTATTATTTCGCACATCCGCCGCTCGCCTGATTTTTAGCATTGCTTAATACGAGAGTAATCACACTTATTTTTTCTAATCGTTATGGCCAGACGAATTTCGTGTTCTAGTTTACGAAAATCGTGTTCTGACCACGGGTAAGTATATGGTATACCTGGAGTATCGAAAACAGCACTGGAATTTTGAAATTACGTTATTTTTTTCTAAAAACCACAGAACTGACAGTGAGTAGGGAAAGCATAGTACTTACGACAATAGCAGAAGTGATATATGGAAGATATACGGAAAACAAAAAAAAAAAGAAATCGATTTCAACGTGGCATGGTTTTAGACGCTGAGAGCCATGGAGCGAGTATCAGCACTTCTGCCACGTCCGTGAAATATTCAAGAGCACCTATTGTTGGTGTTTTAAAGACTGGACTGCCACCTAAAAAACTGGATCTCAACTTATGGTCGTAACGGAGGGTATCCAGAATTGTAAAAGACAACAAAAAGGCAACCGTGCAGCAAATTACAGCAAATATTAATCAAGGATTCTCTCAAATTATCTCTAAACGCACAACATAACTAAATATCGTTGGTGACCAAGTTCATCCTGCCATGTTGACGGTTTATCCCAATGAAAATGGAAGCTTTCAACAAGATAATGCATCCTGCCATAGTGCATCACATTATACCGCAGCAGTTGTCATCCTTACTTGACTAACAGAGCCCATTTTAGAATCGATTTCTACTCGGAGCCCCTTAGGCAAGAAATCACTCGCGGAGTGAAAGAATTTTTATTTATTTTATTTTCAGGAACGGCCAAGGAGACCCTGGGAAATGTTGAAAGAGTGTTTATTTTCCCCTCACAATCTCCAGATCTCAGTCCCACTATACATTTGTGGATGAAGTTGAAAAAGCCATCAGACAGCTGGATCCACAACCATCAAATCCCACACAACTGAAAAAGTGTTATTCTTCAGGCATGGTCTGAGATTTCACAAACTACCCTTCAACATCTCGTGGAGTGAATACCAAGAAGAATCGAAGCAGTACTAAAGGCAAAAAACGTGACCCAATGAAGTACTGAGAAGGCGTTCAAAACAAATTGCCACTCTGTGTAATTTTCAAAGTTAGTAACCAATTTTGGCCTCCTCTACATAAACGAAAGTGGGGCATAAGCCATGGCAAATATTTTTTTTCTCAGCTATAAGGGATGGTTTCATAAAATGTCATGTGGCTGTTGTTGCACAGAGAGCAATGTTAAATCAGTTCTTAGTCAATCGCCCTGCAGAATGGATGTAACCGGAGTTGAACAACGCTTATAGAGGATGATTTTAAAAATGTTGTATAACTATAAGAGGTGACCAGAATGAACATTTTCTTTTAATACAACGTGGGTCCGAATTTGAACGCTAACTGAGATATAAACAGAAATAAAAATGTCACCACCAACAAGTTAATAACTCAGGTTCTGACAGTGTTATTCTAAAAACCGTAACAGTGCTCACATGCGAGTACTAAACAGCACGTGTTACGATGTTGAGTGCGTAACTCGGAAACTACTCGTTGGAATTCGAACAAACTTTAACGGTATACAGAGTTTTATGTACCCTGTTATTCCCCCAAAATTCATTATTCTAGGCGTTGCATAACCTGAGTTATTAACTTGCTGATCTTGGTGGCGGCATTTTTATTTCTGTTCATATCTTAGTTAGCGTTCAAATTCGGACCCACATTGTAATAAAAGAAAATGTTCATTCTGGTCACCTCTATCATTGCTTACAGTTGTACACACTTTTTCAGAATCACCCTGTATATGAAAACAGGCGTATCAAATTTTGATTTCTGTTACTTATTGTGGACCATGAAACCTGTAATCATGTTCCAGAATAAGTTTTTTTCCAGAATCATGAAACATAACGTTACAGGTTTCATGATTCTGGAACATGAAACCTATAATGTTACGTCAACTACCTTAATAAACATGAGGAGCATAATATTGGCATGTTGTTAAATGTGCGTACATATCGTCCATTTCTTGTCCTTTCATCTGTATATTTCATATTTTCCACCTACGCTCGAATTCTCACAAAAAAATAGTTCTCATGACTTATGCCCTAACCCTCGTAGTAAGATCATTTCCTTTTGCTATATCTTGGCATGTTAAATTATTTTGTTTGCAATTTAATGCAATTTCTCTGTACAACTATTTTCCTAGAGTGTGAGATTGAGTTTTTCACACGGGTATTTCAAAACAAACCAAAATTTTTATCAAGAATATTAATAAAATTAGAATTAGTATTGTGCAATTTATTATCCCTCTAAGTAGAACTTTCTTGAAAATAAAGGTAAAAATATTTTTCCGTCGGTCAACAAATAATCAGATCCCATTACTAAAGTGAATAACACTGGGGAACAAAAAAAATTTTTTTCGTGGTGCCTGGAATGTTAGAACTGATTTTGATTATATTTGATGTGTTGATTCAAAATATGAAAACAGTCTCTCTCTATCAGCTATAGTTTTTTAGATAAGCACCACTAACTTAATGCGCTTTTGTTATTTGTTATGGTACAGAGGTGCGACGTTGATATAATAAGTCTGGGAAAAAGTTCGTGGCGTTTTTCCTGATAGATGGCCACGAATTTTACTTAAAAAAACGTCATGATTATCAGCGCCATAATTATCAAAAAAGAGCGTACCTTGGATTCTTTGGCGTTAAGCTTGGTGACCAAGACAAAACGTGGGCACCACTTGTTGTGTGTAAAATTTTTATGGAACACTTATGGCAATGGACTAATGGACAAAAGAGAAGTCTGAAATTTGGTGTGCCGATGGTTTGGATGGAACCCAGAAACCACAATAATGACTGCTATTTCTGTATTGTGCAACGTTGCGACGTTAGTATCTCGAAAACTAGACCTGATGGAACAAATATAAAGTTATTTTTGAATTCTGTGCTCTAAAATTACCTAAGAACACTTGAAAAATCGCCGGCACCAAAATGTGTGTTGACCTGTGTAATTAATGGTTATGCATTAAGTGAATATCAAAGATAAAAAAGCGGTAATTTAATAAACAAATATCGTCACACTAAAACTAGGAGTGCTTAAAGATATTTTATTATTATTCATCAACAATTTAACATTGCATCGTTCTATTATCGAATTAACGAAAACAATCTCCATGAAAATCTACTTATTTTGTGAGAAACAAGGCAAATTTGCTCGTTATTAAACTGAGGTCACCGAAGGAAGTCATGTGGAAAATGATGCATTTTGCGTAGGCATCTCTTAATTGAAATTAGTTTTGCGTTTGTTTCCGATCATTAGCGGCTCAAAAAGAGAGCGAGGGTGTGAGATGTAATCTGAAATCGCCTATGAAAGCCTTTGGGAAACCCGAGCAGGTGTCATACGTTTCGGTGTCATTCGTATATCCCAAGAGTGTGTGAACGCATCAATGGACTGAAAATCAATTATACACTAGATTAGCTAAACAATTTTCACTAAATGTGAAACAGTTTTCGGCAACTATTACGCCTAAAAGAAATGTTAAACACTTTATAAGTGATCGTGTAGAAACACCGTATAAATCTTTTTCAATTATAAAATAACTTAATAGAACTAAAGCAAAAAATTAATAATAAAAAAATAAAAATTTATAACAATATTGAAACAATTTAATTATTATCATCATAATCATAATAAATAATAACAATAAAAACAGAACACAGGGTCGTAAAAACCTGAAAAAACTGAAGTTCCGGATAGAAGCTATCCTTTGTCAAAATAAAGAGGATTATCCTGAAAGTGATAATGGGACTCGACAATCGATGAGTGTAGTGTATCCATAATGGTGTGGAACTTGAGGCATAGCTTCCATAATCTCACCTTTCATAAACATATTCCGAAGGAAATAAACTAAACTAGAAAAGAAGCCTGATGTACCTACAAGGCCATCTACACTATGAATGAAGAAAAACTACCTCATCTTCGTGGAGGGAAATTTGACTGACGACTGTCTGAATGAGCTATTAGCTAATCAGAAGGGCTCAGCCAGGTTTTTCGTTTATTATACAGACTACAACCCAGTTGCAAAAATATACAATCACTAGACAATTTCAATACATCTTTGTTTTTGATGTCATTTTGCTCCAAAATGAACGGGAAAAATATGAACTGAAAAAAATGCAATAGATTTAAGATATGTAGAAATAGTTTAAAAAAATATCAACAAAATTCATCCATTCATATTGTTACAACAAAACATTAAACATAATTTTAGTCACTCAAAAATATCCAATCACCCAGACTGCCGTTTCAAAAATTTCCAATCAATACTTAATATTTATACCTTTAGCAGAAATTACTGCATGTAAACGATTTGCCATGCTGAAAATCAAATTCTTACCCTGCATCAAATTGGCCAGCAGATATTTTCGCACGGAGATTGGTCAGGGTAGCTTTTAATTCCTCTCAGGTCCGTGGTTTCTTTCGTCAGACCCCTTTTTCAGAATGTGCCATAGATTTTCGATTGGTGATAAATCGGGATTGTTTGGTGGCCAATTTTTAAGCAGTTCAATTTCATGAGCTTGAAAGCACGCCATAGTTGTTCGAGCTCGGTGTATTGGTGCTCCATCCTGTTGAAACACTGCTTGACCGTTATGATTAATTCTAGCAACAAAGGCAACAAAAACATTCTTCAAATATATCCTGATACTTTTGAGCATTAACCGTCAATTGGCCAACTCCTCTTGTACTCATACAACCCCATACCATCAGTGTTTCAGAGAATTTGACACTTGTACTTAAGCATTCTGGCTTATGTTTCATCTTTCTTATGAATAACACTGTTACCCTCTTCACCATAACAAACTGTAAATTTAGACTCATCACTGAAGATGACACTTTTCCACGTTTCTGAAGATCATTGAAGATGTTCTTTAGCTCAATTCACCCTTTTTACCATTTGGAGACGTGACAATAGAGGTTTGATTTTTGCAGTATAAAATCCATAACATTCAGATGTCGCCTTGTAGTGGCATTTGAGACATCTACTCCTGTTGTTTCACACCAGTCAAATGTGATTTCAGATGCGGTGACATGTTGTTTACCGTGTAATATTCTTGGATGAAGTTTGTCTTGCCTTTTTGATGTTTTCCTTGGTCGACCAGTTTGCTTAGTTGCAGAAGAGTTCCCTGTTTCTCTCCATTTTTTAATGATTTCAACAACTACACTTTGACATATATTTAATTCAGTAGCTATTTTGCGAGCAGAATTACGCATTTCATTACTGGTTGTTTTACCTCGCCCTATTTTGTCGTAGCATGTGATTTGAGTCCCCAAAAAAAAATGACAGGGAAGCTGAGAATTTTTTTTTGTATGCAAGTTGGCTGATTAAGCTTACTACAACATAAAAATGCACATTAAGTTGCAGTCAGCTAAAACTTTCCAATTTTTGAGAGGTGACTGGAAATTTTTGAAACAGCAGTCTGGGTGATTGGGTATTTTTGAAGGACTAAAAGTATGTTTAATGTTTTGTTGTAACAATATGAATGGATGAATTTTGTTGATATTTTTTTTAAACCGTTTCGACATATCCGAAATCTATTACATTCTTTTCAGTTCATATTTTCCCATTAAATGAATGACATAAAAAATAAAGATGTATTGAAATTGTCTAGTGATTGTATATTTTGCAACTGGGTTGTATAGGAGTATATCATTTAGTAAAATCTTGTAAACATTCTAAGGAGGAGCTTTAGCAGGGAAGCAGAAATGCACTTTCACATTTATTAAAAAGAAATTAACCCCCTCCCCCCTCCGAGTAGGGTAAGGCAAGTAGCAGATCCTGCAGTCATCTAATTTTACCCTTTTATCTTTTTATCTTCACTTTTTACCTCTCCAAGTTTTTTAATCAAAAAATTAATTTTCTCGAATGAAATATGTAGAAGATGTTAAAAAGCTCGTATTTTCTTACCTTTCTCCTCATTTCCAATCGTATGATTTATCACATGCCATACGTTGCCATAGTTCTAAAGATCAAGTGACTGTCACCCCCGCCAATCCGACCCCACTGGAACACTTGGGCTTAAACTTCATAGTAATGTAGATCTTGCCTAGAGGAATCTGGATACTGAATTTCACGCCTTTACGTATCTAAATAGCACATAGATATGTTGTCCTCTCTGAATTTCATCCCCGTAATTCCGATCCCAGTGTACCAATCAAAACCAAACTAAATAGTGCAGATAGGAAGCTACATTCCGAATTTCAACCTTCTACCTCAAAAAATGTAGAAATTATGAAGGGGACGGACTGACATTATAAAACCAATATGTACGTATCTGCGTTCTTCCGCTACTTAATAATACAAATTATGAGCACTTGAGCAAACGTGCGTCGACAAAGCGATTTCACGTGCGCGCGCCGATGTCAGTAATGCTTAAAAGATGAACAGAAAGTAACAATGTATTCCTTCTTGACAAATCGTTCTCTTGGTATTCTTTACACTCACTGTTTTAGCACGTGAATTCGACTTGAAGGGGTCCACGGAAAATTCTGAAAAGTTGATACGTCCGAGCTAAGACTTTGATGGTCATATTTCTGAAAACAGAATTTGAAAAGGTTAATCCGTTTTCAAGTTATCGTGCAAATGGCGGACGGACGGCCGGATAAACGTACAGACCAAGGGCGCATTCTTATAAGTAGCTTTTATGCTAAAGCTCCTAATAAAGCCTAAAAAAACGAAAAATAACCTATGAAACCTACAGGGTGATTCAGTCAATTTCTGACCATTTCACTCGAATGACGTGCATTAGGGATAAACAATTGAAAGAATATGAGCGCCATATCGAATTTCTAAATAGTTGGAGTTTGTATTGTTGCAACGGCGCTGCATGAAAATCGTATTGTTGAAAAATGGCGCCCGCTTTATCAACGGAGCAGAAATGCAAGGTTGTCGAATGGTATTTCGAGACAAAATCACCTGTAACCGTGCAAAGAAAGTTCCGGAAGGAGTAGAAGTGTCGAGACGCACCAGGCAGGCAAGCAATCATGGATTTTGTCAAGCAATTTCGTGCCACCGGATGTGTTAAAGGCAAGAAAAAAGGCGGAAGCGAAGTTCGTATTCGAACGGCCGAAGTTGTCGAAAATGTTCGCACAAGGTTGGTCGATTCCCCTACCAAAAAAAATCTGTTCGCCGCCTATCCATTGAAGAAGGGCTGTCGTATCAAAGAACGTTAAGGAAAAGAATGAAAGCTCTACTTGATTTAGTGTAAGTCTGTAGATCCTAGCGCCGCCACAGCCTGGCGGGAAAGTGGTATGCAGAGAAGCTCTCGCTCATGTCAAAGAGGGCAGCAAATGCTTTGCTATACCTGCATTCATTGAAGTTTTTTTTATTTAGTTTTAAAATGCTAAATTAAATTATTGTTCATTTATTTTCTCCTTTATTTACTGACACGGTTTATTATATTGAAAGTATAATTATTTTATAATGAAATCTTGTAATTTTTTTTAAATTCTGTAATTTTTTTAATATATTTTAGATATAAAACAAATGTTTATTTTAACATGACTTTTATTCACTTACTTTTTTAGAAGTGATTTAAAAGGAGACACCACAAAAAATTAGACCGTGGAAAAGATGTTGAACATAATTTTTTTTATAAAAAAAAAAAATAAAATCAATTTCAGTCAATGCATTCATTTTTTTCAAGAATTTTTTTGGCTAAAAAACCTGCAACGTATGCATCCGAATTTGTTTCATATAAATTTGGATTTTCAGTGTCTAGAGTAATTGGATCTGAGTCAAAAAAAGACTTTGCAACTGCTTCAAATTCAAGTTGGCAATAAAAGTTCATCATTATCCTTTTCACAGTTTCCTACTGACCACGATAAAATAACATTTGTGGCCATAAGTTAATTTGCTTGACAATTGTTTTACCCTTAGCAACACACGCGCAAGATATGTGATAAGCTGAGGCCGCGCTGAAATGCATTGTTATAGCAGCACAAACAATCAAAAAACGTATAAGGATAAGAAGTGAAGGCTGTGTTTATATCACGTGATATAAGCTGCCCGATCATCAAACGGGGGCTTCTCTGCAACACGCATTTCCCGCCAGACTTGGGCGGCGCCACTTACGTGTACGCGAGCCTTTCCTTCTTATCCTTATACGTTCTTTGGTCGTATACCACGACGTGGCGAATTTTGAGAAAGGATTTACACCTGTTCCCGTATAAGATCCATGTTTATCAGGAGTTAACAGCAGACACTGGAAGACAGAAGCGACAACAATTTGCGATAGAGTTTGGAGCAGAAATGGAAGCCAATCAGGACATTGTGGACAACCTGTGGGTATCAGATGAGGCCTTCTTCCATCTGTCACGTGACGTTAATAAACACAACGTTCGTTTTTGGGGTTCCCAGCACCCTCATGAGATCCATAAGTCACCTCTTCATCCACGAAAGGTTATGGCTTGGTGCGCGATTTCCAAAAGAGGCATCATTGGTCCGTTCTTTTTTGAGGGACCGTAACGTCACAGGCTTACCTTAACATGTTGGAAACCTTTTTCATCCCCGAGCTGCGAAGGAGGCGTATACCGCTTCGACATCAATGGTTTCAACAGGATGGGGCTAGGCCTCACACCACTAATGAAGTGCTAGACTTTCTCAATCAGAAATTCCGAAATCGTGTCATCTCAAACAGGTTTCCAGATCGATTCGGGGGTGGCTTTCTTTGGCCCCCTACGAGTCCTGACCTAAACCCATGTGATTTTTATCTCGGGGGGTTTCTTAAAGACAGTGTGTTCACTACAGCACCAAGAACTCTAGACCAGCTGCGACAAAGCATCGTCGACTGCTGCACCCTTGTGGATGCAGAAATCCTGGATAGAGTTATGAACAACTTCACCATTCGGCTGCGAGCAGTTCAAAACGTTCTTGGTAGCCACATTGAGCATATCATCAGGACTTTTCCACGGGAATAAAAATTCCGAACTGCCTAAAATATCATACTGAAATGCTAAGTTTGTAAGCATTAATGGGTCAATAAATCATAGTACTGAAATGGTCAGAAATTGACTGAATCACCCTGCAGTAATTGTCAATGTCATCAAAATTGACATCAAGGATATGTCTTGGATTAAGGTGCCTTTTTCTATGTAGAGAATGTTTTAGAACGCCAGAGACTGGATCATTATTAGGAGCTTTAGCAAAAAGCTACTTATAAGAATGCGCCCTTGGTGTCAAAGGTATACTGCTGTATGTTTATCCGGCCGTCCGCCGTTTGCACGATAGCTTGAAAACGGATTAACTTTTTCAAATTCTGTTTTCAGAAATATGACCGTCAAAGTCTTAGCTCGGCCGTATCAACTTTTCAGAATTTTTCGTGGAGCCCTTCATGTCGAATTCACGTGCTAAACTAGTGACTATAAAGAATATTAAGAAAATGGCATGTCATATAACAATCGATTAGTCAAGAATGCAAATATTGTTACTTACTGTTCATCTTTTAGGCTTTATTGACATTGGCACGCGCACTTGAAATCGCTTTGTCGACGCACGATTGCCAAAGTGCTCATAAATTATATCATTAAGTAGCGGAAGAAGGGAGCTAGTTATTGGTTTTATTTTGTCCGTCCGTCCCCTTCATAATTTCTACGTATTTTGAGGTAGATGGTTGAAATTCGGAATGTACATTACTATGGACATGTCCACCTTCACTATTTAGTTTGGTTTTGATTGGTGCACTGGGGTCGGAATTACGGGAGTGGGATTCAGAGAGGACAAAATATCTATGTGCTATTTAGGTACGTAAAGGAGTGAAATTCAGAATACAGATTCCTCTAGGCAAGGTTTATACTACTATGAAGTTTAGGCCCAATTGTTCCAGCGGGGTCGGAATTGCGGGGATGGCAATTACTTGGTCGTTAGAACTATGGCAATATATGGCATGTGATATGTCATTCCATCGGAAATGATGAGAAAGGAAAGAAGATACGAACTTTTTTTACATTTTCTACACTTCGTTCGAGAAAATCAATATTTTGATTAAAAAACTTGGGGGAGGTAAAAAAGTGCAGATAAAGGAGTAAAAATAGATGACCGTAGGGTCTGCTACTTGCCTTACCTTACTCGGGGGAAGTAATTTCTTGTTAACAAATGTATAAATGTATTTCTGCTTAACTGCTAAAGCTCCTCCTTGGAATGTTTACAAGTGTTTATTATGATTTACCATAATAGGCAGCACGGTTTTCATGAGCTCTTGAATATATTTCCCAACATGGGTCATATGGAGATCATTATGAATGGAGTAATTGCGAGTAATGGGCGGGATCTGAGGGTACGGCTGAAGTTATCAACAGAGGAAATGATATCGAAAGGATCAATGGTGTTCGGAGTAGGACAGAAGGAAAGGCCTTTGGATAAGTTTTAATTTCGAGGGATGACAATAGGAGGTATCGCGATATGCGGCTTCCCTGTCTAACCCACTCCTCAGAGCAACGTCGTCTCAGAGCAGACGGCTCATGCGCAGCGCATGCGCCGTGTGCAGTTAAAGACGTGATTGTGGGCAGAATTTCAAAATGGAGGAATAGCACATGCTGTTCTGCTATTACATTTGAAATATGTTTAATTGCAGGTGTATAACTCATAGATACAATTCGGATACTAGAAAAAAGAAAAACTTAGTCATGTTTCCATGGATAAAACGTAAACTTTCATCCATTCCCTTCACCTTCTGAAAATAGAAAAAGAAAACTGTATTTGGATGCAATATGAAGAGACATACTGCCCACAGGCAGGAGAAAAATTTCTATTGCGCATGGGTAGGGCTTGAGCATTGTAAAGAAGCTGCATATCGCGATACCTCCTATTTAATGGTAGAAAGTTTAATGATAGCGGTTGTGACAGGAGTGGCCAATACTTTCTTTCTCCCCTCCCCTCTACGTTCTTTTTATACAAGTCGTCTTCTAATAGTCCCATTATCACTTTCAGGATAATTCTCTATTATCCTCTTTACTTTGACAAAGGAAAGCCTCTATTAAGGGTTTTATCACCCTGTGTTCAATTTTTATTATTTTATTCCAAGGTTCTTGTGTCTCGCCCTTCTTTTTTGTACATCCACGACCATAATCTTATAATATCATATTAAATATAGGTTTAAATTTGATTAAACTTCATTTTGTCAGAAAGTTGGCTATTATTGTGACGTGCAAAGAACATGCCAGTAGAATTGGTTTATCTAATAGAGTAGTGTACTAAGGTTTTGTCATTAATAATTTTCAATTGTGTTTTTTTAAGCTTTTGATTAAAGAATATCTTGCAAACATTCTATGAATGAGCTTTAGTATGGCAAGCTGTTTTATTCTTCTTTTTGTGGAATGTACCAATTCTTTGACATATCGTTTAATTCCTGTACGTTTATCCGGCCGTAAGCAGTTTGCACGATAACTTGAAAACGGATTAAGTTTTTCAAAATTCTGTTTTCAGAAATATGATCATCAAGGTTTTAGCTCGGCGGTAACAACTTTTCAGGATTTTTCGTGCACCACTTCAAGTCGAATTCACGTGCTAACACAGTGACTGTAAAGAATGTCAAGATAATGGCCTGTCATAAAACAATCGATTCGTCAAGAATGAATACACTGTTAACTACAATGCTTAGTTGCCGTAGCGAGGAAACGAGCATTCTTCTTTGCTTTCAAAGATCTTTTCTTTTGGAAAAAAATGAGTGGAAAAATACAGCAAAAAGTATCTCGCAATACGTTAGCAACACAGACGTCAGTGATGTTATCCCATGAATTCTTCACCCAAGTAACGACCTCTTGCAAGCTAGGCTTCACAAAGTTTCTACGCTTTTTTTCCAATCTATTTTCAATATAGTTATTGATTTCTTTTGCGCAAATGGTCCTTGAATGGCTTATTTATAGTAATGTCAAGAGTCTGGAGATAGGCCGTCATTCCTGCGGGAATCATTATTTGATCTATTCTTCTTTCTGCTAAAAAGTTCTTCATGTCTTTAGCACGATATGTGCTGGCTGCATCCCAAACCAGCATACTCCTTTGACCACCTCGCAAAAGAAGCGGTAGCATTAAGTCAATCCACTTCTTATAGCTGCTTGAGTAGACCAGGCCTTTTCAGTTTCAAGAACATAAATGCCTGAAACATGTTCAATCTTATTCTTCTTGTCCTTAACAATGATGAACGGTGGGGCTTTCTTTCCATCCAGACGAATTCCCAAAATAGAGGTAACACGTGCACTTTCGTAGCCAGTGGAGGAAACATAGATTGACGAAGCACCCCTCTCATCAATTGTCATTTGAGATCCTTGACCCATAAACACTGCAGTTTCATCCTATAACAATCATATTAGAGAGTTGCTATTTAGCAAAGAACTTGAATGCAAGTGCACGTTTAATATCTTCAGTATCTTCCAGCTTGAACAGTGTTGTCGAGCTTCTTAAAGACAGTTCATGCCGCTGAAGAAAGCCATCAATCCACTGCTGTAATGCTTTGAATTCTTCAGGGGATATGTCTAATTGTGGTGCCGGAGCAAGGGCAAATGCTTGAATAACAGCTCTGCGAACAACCAAAGCCTTTGCTCTTCTGTCAGCAATTCATTCACAGATGATGTCTTCCAACTCAGGAAATAATGGCTGCCGACCTGATCCACATTTGCGTTTCTTAGCATTTCCATCGTCCACCTGCTGACTGAGGTTATCGTACTCTGCTCTCCATTTCCGGACCATGCGGAGATCCAACTTCTTCTCTTTGCAGAAAGCTGTAAGATTTTGGCCCCGGGAACCCTCCACGATTCCCATCTTGTATTCAACAGAATAGCTCTTTCTTTTTGCATTCATCTTGTCTGGGAGTCAAAATATCGATCTTATTTCCTTTAAATTCATTAAGGTTGCTACGTAGTATGGTAAATCAAGTCTTAACTGAATACTTACCAGTACGAGATACACTTGTGGCAACAAATAACGACATTGGCAACAAAATTCAACATAAGCGCTTCTGTTTTACTCTCGTTTTTAAAGGAAAAAGAGTTTCTGTTCCCACGCCCAAATTTCGCATGTGACTGTACTAAGGTTTATATTTGGGGTAGGGCTTATATTATGTGCGTCCTAAAAAATCATGCTAGGGCTTATTCTCCGATTAGGTCTTATTTTCGGAGAAACACGGTATCAGAGACAAATCGTGGTAAAATCTGGGTAATAAAAAAACATTAGCCTAGCATAGAAGCACGTGAGATGACTATGACAAAATCATTAAGTGGCCATGTTCATTCAAACATTTTCCTGATTATGATAACACAAACAGTAATTTCTTTTAAGTTCGACTGTTTATGTCAATCTTATGGCAACAAGCACGTTTTTCCTCAAAACTGCGTCAGCTAACGCGAAGTAAGCATTAAAGACAGCTAACATTTTTCTTGCTAGATCAAGCAGCAATCTCTCGGTTGCTCCACTCCGTGCCATGCAGAGAAGTGTGTATGCGTTGGTCTTAGTCAAAAAATATTTTAATCATGTTTTTTTAGGATACAAACAACTTGAACACAATCAAATACCGGGACAATTAGTGTCCCGAATAAATGTTTTCGGGACAACTTGTGAAAAACTGGGACTGCCCCGGGAAAACCGGGACGTCTGGGATCCCGATGCTAAGGGCAGTATATGAAAATGTGTACTAAAGCTCCTTTCAACTGGAATTGAGTGTTAAGTTATAGTTGAATAGAACGCTTGATCTTTACTTTGAATCAATGATTCACTATCCCTCTATTTCTTTCAGTATATTCATTCTTCAAAGTTTTACTTTAACTTAATAAAATGTGTTTATTGTAAACCTTCCTATCGAGTCTTGCCTGTTTATTCATACCTTAATATCCCATTACCGAATCAAATGATCCTGAAGACCCCTCACTGATGTGGGGGCGGTCACGGTATCAAGATTCGATTAAAGTTGAAGATGTAGTTCTCATAAAAGTGCCAAAGACTTCACGTCTTTCTTGGCCGTTGGGCTTGATAAAAGAAACCCATGTAGGTAGAGATGGATATGTTCGTTCTTGTTTACTACGTCTCGTTTCAGGTAACACCACCAGAAGGCCAGTCCAGTTATTGTACCCATTGGAAATTCGAACAGAACCGGAAGAGACCAATGCACCTGCGGCTCGGGAGGGTGTCGAATCAGATCCAGTCAAGCCAGGGACTCAGACGGAGGTTAGAGAAGGGAATGCGAGCGACCTATAGAGAGACTAGCGGTCAACGTCTCTCCTTGTGTTAACGTTGTTATTTTCTTTAAGATTTACCCTTTTACTTTTTGTTTTTCATTATTAGAAAACTCTTCTCATTTGTAAGTAGAACTAGAATAAACGTAGATTAGAAACTGTTGATAAGTCTTTCTTGCCTCAGTGATTTTTGTGAATAAGAAAATGATCAATGTGCAATAACCCGAAACAACGAAAACACTAGCAACCCTGAGAATTTCCTGTGTCTGCTGACCTGGAGTTTGGTTTTCTTAAAGATCGATTATATAACCTATTGGTAGATAGAAATTGCTATGTTGCACGAGAGTTAGGAACCACGGCTATCACATCGCCGATCCCAGGAGAAGAGGTTTTCGTAATTTTGCAAAACTACAAAAAAGAAAAGGATTCGTATACGTATTCACAATAAAACATCTAATCGGCGGAATGATGCCTCAAGACTAAGAAAACGTTAAAATTATGAAAAATAAAATCCAAAATAGCAAATGCGGAATTGAATTTGAAAAAGGATGGGGAAAACTACTATTCCATAAAATAAATGATACCAAATTAACTAATTAACGCAATGATTTGTGTCGAACACCTTTGTAAAATTTATAAATTGGTTTTCTATAAGGTAGACATAGTTTCTAAAACAAAAAAAAATTCATAATGCATTTCCAAGACTAGGACTTTCGTGTGTTGTTTAAGAACGAAAGTCGACCAAAAGACCAATTAATTAAAAACGTAGCTTTGACAACAAAACAATGAAAACCTACAAGTATTATAAATAAAGACAAAGGCAAAATTAATAACCGCAAAAGAAATTGAGATCCTTGAAAAGCAGAAATGATACCTGCCCGTCAACTTTTTTTTTTCTTCATAGAAATAAACACGAAAATAAATTTTTAAAAGAATATTTCAAAATTGAAAAAAGATGTTCGAAAAAAAGATAGGAAAATAAATCACATTTAAATTACTTTTTATTTCCTTGACAGAATTTTGCATCTTAAAGAGAAATGCAAATGAACTTTGCAATTATGTTTAGGAATACACATTAAGAGGAACCACATATTCGAAAATTTTAGAAAGAGACAAACTATTTTCAAGCCATGAAGGAAAATTAGTCGAAGAATTTCATAAAATATATATGTCTTCATGTTTCATTATCCAGATTTGAAGGATCTGGTAAAGCTTCAGAAAAAATTGAAATGAACCTAAACGATTTAGAAAAAAAAACTATTTAGAAAAAAAAAAATTCCTTTCCAATCTACAAATCACAATCAACCAAGTTCAAATTTTTAAGGCTACGATAATTGGCTATTTGTAAAGATTATTAAAAGCAGAATTTTTTCTTTTTTCCCCAAATAATCATTAATTGAAAAGTCTGACACGAGAGTAATGTACTCAGCCAAAATGAAAAAAAGCCGGTCGGGAGCGACGAATATACAAAGGTCGTTAGGGATCTATGAAAACGAAATAAACAAGCCCATGACCAGCTGAGAATACTTTCCGCCACCAGCGATTGTGCTTAATCTGATAGCCCTGCATCTGGACTATCGCCCTGCAGCGGAGTTTCCATTGAAGAAGGCTTGAACGTAGTACACCCATATTAATCTTCAACCACTCCTCCTGACAGTCTTTCCAAAGTCCGTCTAATGTACGCGGACTTCGGTTTCCTACGGCCCTTTTCAATAACCCAAAGGCACAAAAGTCCTTAGGTGAGGCGTATGGGGACTTCACTGGTATCTCCTGGAAGGGTATGGAATGGATTCTCGTTTCTCGCTTCATGCGTTGAAGAGCTTCCGCAAGTTGGTGCGCCGTTCACTGACATGGCGTGGTAAGAGTTTGTGAACGAGGCTCTTCTTACGCTTTTGCAGGTGTAGGTCTCGGTTGATTATAGTGTTTACAGTGTAAACAGATGTCCCTACCTTGTTTGCAACGGTCTTCTGCATTGCAGGATTAGGTCCGGTGACGAGAACTCTGACTTTACGGACCACCTCTGGTGTACGACTAATAGACGGTCAGGGATCGATTTGTTTTTTCCCCGCTGGAATGGCTCCACTTCTAGCTAAACCTTTACAGTTTAGCACCTTGTATGTCCCCGTCTTCGACACAGAAAATCCGCGCTCCTTGCAGGCCTTTATAATTACGGAATAACTACACTTTGCGTCGGAAAGAGCTGTTATGTACCCTTCCAAAAGCGGAGCGATTTTCGGCGGCATCATGCACAATCTGATCTTTGAACAGCGCAGGGGGATAGTTGTTATGTAAATGCCCGTTAGCCCGGAAGCACAGCTTCATAGTATCACCAAACAATCGGCAGGCTCATATGCAAATTATTTTCACAGATCCATAACGACCTCTGTATAACCATATCTTGTGATATTAATATTTCTCAGTTCAGAACACAACTGACAAACAATTTCAGTCATTTAACCCAAATCAAATATATTTCGAGAAATGAAAGGGTCCAAGAATAGCAATACGGTAGAAATTTAATACCTACAAATTTCTAAATAACTTCCGTCATCAGGGCAAATGGAGATCTATAAGGTAAGTGACAATAGAACAGTGAAGTGTACATTTGTTCAGGTGGGACGTAAGCAGTGCTAACACGATTCTCACCCTTCCGGAATAAATTCTACATGAAATACAATGAAATAAGAAGCCTGACTAACCCAAAGAGAGCGGAGGCTCCGGAATTTATAGTTTACGTTCGCCAATTAGAGGGACCGGACAAGTCAAGCCCTGATTAGCGAGCGAGGTAGTCATATTACAGCAAGTGAAATATACAGGATTATACAAGGTGAGTCAAAAGTCTGTCTATCCCCTTCCTATCTTGGATACCAATGTAGTTATGCAAATTCCAATACAGGGAATGAATAGGAACATGAGATTACTTTATCTGATGGAGCACCTTTCATCATCTCAAATATGCAAATTAGGACACATCCAAATTCTATCTCGAAAACCGTAAGACATACAAAAAAAGTTCCAATTGCACATTTGTTAAACAGCAAATTCCAAACAAAACAAAAAAGTTCACCAAAATCCGATGAGCGGATCACCCACAATCCTCATTGCAAGCTCTGCAACAGGACAATAGGCTCTTCTACTGTTCGTTGCTTACAACAGTCATCTGATACAAAGTAAGTCTTTCCATAAATCCAGATAGTGTTCAATGTGATGTCCACTTGGACCATAGCATAATTCCGCATGACATTTTAACGATGCCTAGTTGTTGCATGATAATTTTGCCTCGCCTCACCAAAGCAGAGGACCATTTGATCATTCCCTGGTTAGTGTACTGTGCCATCTTGCTTCAACATGCCTTTTTATACCAATTGCACAGGAAACTGGTGACTTTATGGTAAATTGTGGAACTTTCCAGAACAGGATGAGGATGGTGCATGAAATAATTTGCATGCTTGGCAAATGGTATTCAGAAGATAAAACACACGGTGGTTACTTCCGAGACTTGAACCCAGGATCTTTGGACTCTGTTGCTCTTGTTCCCTCCTATGGCCACTCATCCGTTGCCTCAATCTTGACAGGAATCAAGGTTTTAATGTTGCAAAGCTTGCAATGAGGATTGTGGGTGATCCGCTCATCGGATTTTGGTGAACTTTTTTTTGTTTTATTTGGACTTTGCCGTTGAACAAATGTGCAATTGGTATTTTTTGTGTATCTCTTACGGTTTTCGAGACAGAATTTGGATGTGTCCTAATTTGCATATTTGAGATGATGAAAGGCGCTCCATCAGATAGAGCACCCTCAGGTTCCTATTCATTCCCTGTATTGAAATTTGCGTAACTACATTGGTATCCAAGATAGGAAGGGGGTAACAGACTTTTGACTCACCCAGTAAAGGACAACAACTAATCAGCAAATGAAATACAGGATTAAGCGAATAAATAACAGAGCTTTGAATTACAATAATTAATAAACAAAAGAGAAAATAAAAAATAAGGAATCACTCTTGGTTGGGCGCATCGACCTCTTTTGTGATACTGGCTTATAACGTTTACAGCGTCCAGGATAGGATTCCTCTCGAAATTGGTTTGTCCATGAAAGATATTGTTACGGAATTCTTTTGTAAATCTTCTGATCATTAGAGCTTCAAGCGTCAGTATTCTCCTGTGGTCAGATTTTACTTTGAGAATCGACATCACGTCGTCGATGGTTCCGAATTGGTGTTGTTGCTTAATGAGGTGGTCAGCGAAAGCCGACTTACCTTCACCGTTCAGCCAAGATCTTCTGTGCTCGCTGAATCTCTCTTTGAAAGACCTCTTCGTACAGCCAATGTAAAAGCACTCGCATTTTTCAAAAAAATATTTTCATACAACGATTTGCATTGAATAAAGTCACGCCAGCTACAAGTATACACATGGTGAGTTCGAAAAACTCGGTGAATGGTCTCATAAAATAAAGGAAACAAGAGATACAAACAAAACCACAAAAAATACCTTTACTGGCATTCAAAATAATCGCCATTAGCTACAACGTACTTCTGACATCGGTTGTACAGCTGCTGGAAACTGTCAGTAAACCCTTCTTTCGGTATCGCTCAACGCACCGTTGTCCCACGTTGTTGGATCTCCGCAATGTCGGCAAAGCGTAGACCTTTCAGGAGTCCTCTGAGGCGGGAGAAACAAGAAGTCTGCAGATCCCCGATCTGGAGAATATGGAGGATGCTCAAGAACCTGATTCATCCTCAACATCTTCCTTTCCATCTGTAAAGAGTTTAAACCATTCAAAAACACTTTTCCTCCCTTATTCCACACCGTTCACTTTCACTAACATTTCATGTGTCTCCGTCGTCGTTGAAGCAAAACTTGATGTTGACGCATTGCTCCATTTAGCAATGATACGCCTTCTCACACAGTCTGCATTAAATTAGTCATAGCGCGCATTCCGGTTAACTGTCGTGATTTGAACGCTAGGAGGTACTAGTTGCCAAATCTCTCACTGCGTCTGCGGAACATCCAAACCAGCGCGGTGATTCAACTATGGGACTATTCACCGAACCTTTCGAACGCACCTCGAACGCAACTTTGTCTTGCCAAAGGTTGTCCCAAGGAACAGCGAGCTTATCCGATGAGCACATTGAAATAAAGGAGAACAGTAATATATTCTTTGTCACATTCCTGTAGAATATACAGGGCGTTTATGAATTCCACTGTCAGTCTTGGAGAGGGCAGGGAAGCTCAAAACTAACAACTATTCCGAAAACCATTTTCCCCACAAAAACGTTGTAAACGAGTTAAAAAGTTGTAAAGATCCCGGCCAACCCCTGTGAATGCTGCACTGCTCGGCACCCGCAGAGTGGCATCCAAAGCAGGAAATTAGCAACGAAAGCACTAATTGGTGAATCAGAACGCACGGGTGATCACATTCCTCATCGAGGGTGAGCAAAGTCCGTAAAGTACGTACAAGCAGAAACACCACACTTGCAAAGATCTCAACATGAGTAAGTTCACATATGGAGAGATGGCAGACATGCATCTGTTGGTACGGCTAGGCTCATGGCAGTGCACGAGAAGCTGCAAGGTTCTACCACGAGAGGTTCCCTCGTAGACGACATCTTTGTCGTTCAACATTTGTGGCGATTGACCGGCTCTTACGGAAAACGGGACAATTTCTACCCAGCAGGCATGACGTTGGTTCTCCAAGGACTGTGCGAACACGACATGTCGAAGAGGACGTGCTGCAAAGATTTGCAGATAAGCACCACAAGCACCCATCAATCACATGTATGGAGCATTCTACATGAGCATCTACAATATCCTTATCACAAACAGAAAATTCAGGTTCTGCGACGTGGAGACTATGTACCACACGTGGAATTTTCTGAATGGTATCTTCAGTGTTATTAACCATCCTGCATTCGGCACACAAGCGTCGGTCCCGTGCAGTGCAGCATTCACAAGGGTTGGTCGGGATCTTTACACCTTTTTAACTCGTTTATAACGTTTTTGTAGGAAAAATGTTATTCGGAATAGTTGTTAGTTTTGACCTTCCCTACCACCTCTCCAAGTCTGGCAATGGAATTCATAAACACCCTGTAATACACATCTCAAAAACCATTCAAACTGGACAAATTTAGCTTGCATACAGCGCTTCAAACGGTCCGGCCTGTCATCGATGGCAGCACGCACTACTTCCAAGGATATGGAAACTGCTGCAGCAACAAAATCTAAATTCAAGCTCTAGACATTGCGGTGGGGCTTTCAGCAAGCCGTCTCCTCCAAAATGTTCCAAAGGCTAAAGTCAAGGGCATTAAGATCCGGGCTTCCCGAGGCCCAATCTTCTGCAGCGATGTAATCGGGAAATTTTCTTGAAGTCAACGATGTGGTGTTTGGACTTGTAAGCGGGTCCTGAGTCTTGCTGAAAGATCCATTGCTTTCCAGAAAAAGAGGTATTGTTAAGAGGCTTAACTTGTTCTAAAAGATCAGTTTGGTAATTTACAGCCTTCTTTTTGACGACTTGCTCACAGAAATGCAATTTGGGCACCCCGTCGCTCCCCACCAAACCATCACCGACGCCGGTGATGGCCTCTCTGCACTTTCGGAATCTTCTCGAGAGTTCCGAGCGTATACACGGTCATTTTGCCTATTGAACTTTTCTTCAATGGTAAAAATTTTCTCGTCCGTAAACAAGATTCGACGGTGTCCTCCATCCACGTGCCGTTGAAGGAGGCGTTAGCATCTTGTCCTGATGTGACGTAAATCATCCGTTAGGCGTTAGCCAGTCTGTCTTCAATAAGCCTCAAACCCAAAGTCTTGTTTTATGATCCTAGATGTTCTTTTTGGTATCTTCAACTCCCGTGACAGGGTTAACAGTTTGCGGAGAAGATTTCGTCTAATTCTTTCACGCATCGCTTTGATGGCTGCAGGAGTGTGGGGACGACCGCTTCCTCACCTTGTCATCCTCATTCGAGATGTCATTGTAACAAATTTTCTTTGCTGACTTGTTGCACTTGTGAAGAGCGATTATTACAACACTGTTTTCACTCACGCCTCATTCCATCTTAACTGTTCAATATAATGAACCGTTCTGATATGCTGTCAGCAGATGAATGATTTATATAACATCCGGCCACAGAAAGTTCGCGAAATTTACATAAATCAACTGTGTTGCCCATTGCTTTGTAGGGAGAGGACTTTTGGCACGACTGTTATAATGACGGAACGAATCTTTCACGATGAAAATGAAATGATCAATAAACATTTTAAGCATAATTGTATGGTGTCTTTATTGTCAATAGAATACTTCATTAAAGTAAAAATATTTACAAAGTCTACAAGTCATTAATGTTAATGACATTTTATAACCACAAAAATATTTTCACTATACCTTTAAAACGTTATTAAAATATATAATTTTACAAGATTTTCTTTTTTTTTTCACATATAAAACCAGTTTTAAAACTATAAATAGTAAAACATTAAAATGTAACCCTGTTAAGTACCCTGTTAAAAGAGTTTGTTTGATACTACATGATTTGTCTTAATAAACGCACAGTTTCTATTAAAAAAAATTTTCAAAGAACGTGAGATCAAACAAAACATTTAAGTGATCTAGGATAGGAATTTCCGTAAAATTTCCCCCTTTTTTCTGTCCTTTGACGTCATTGTATATTCATTCTGCAAGTAAAGGCGCATTCGGTTCATTTTCAGATTCACGAGGCATCGAAGGCGGTAACGGATCTGAGGAATAGAAAACATTGAAAACAAGATTAAAATTGGATTACAAGCTCTAAATTATGAAAATTTGGTCCAACAAAATCTATATTCACAGCCCCAGAAATTTAACATAATTTACACCAAAACGATCAAAAAATGCAAATTACAGTACATCAATGCTTTTAATAATAGGCATACATTCCTAAAACAAATGAAAATTAAATATAAAAATGAAAACGGCTATAATTGAACTTATTGCAAAAATAATGGTTATTACAAATATAAAAACACAAAACAGAAAAATATATACAATTAGAGTTTATGACGAAGTTCAGTGACAGTTTTTTCCCTGTATTTGTGGTTAGTTATTTTTTACAAGTATTTATGATTATAAAAAATAAATCGTAAATACATATAACAATGCTTACATAGCCACATCCTTCATTGTTTAACCTCTCAGTCAATGTATGCTATAGAGGGTATCGATTAAGATATTCTAATAAGTTAATACCAATGCATATTTTAGGCAATTTAGAGCTATTCAGCCTTAAAGATAATTACATCGAATTTAAATCCTCATGCTGTTATAATATTAAATGTATAATAAAAAATACAAATGGGATTTTAAATCTTTTCAAAAAATACTATTAAAAATGAATCTATGCAGTTTAAAGGGGAAAGAGAACGCTCATAATAATACGCTACGATAATAATACATGTATAAAGACAAATATCATCGCACCTGTTCATACAAAAGACCATATAGGAAACCGGAAAGTGAAAAAAAATTAAAGGTTTAGAAGGTACTGTAGGAACGGCAGCGCTTAATTCCGAAACTACCAATAAAAACGAAAAATAAAAGGGCTTTGTGATAAAAAGAAGTACATACAAAACTCAGATCGCTTAATTTTTTTTTCTATTTGGTGGATGCATCGCCCCAGGATGTGAAAACGTTTTCCATGTTCACAACTGGACTCGTGCAGCGCAATTGGAACGAAAACGAAAACGCGCACAGAGAAAATTAAAAAAGCGAATAAATAAAACCGCAGACAATTTTAAAAATTATGTGATTTATTAAGCAATACCCACAGTATATCAGATAAGAAAATTCAATTCGGACAAATTCTTTTATACGTGTAATTTTTTTTTTTTTTTTTTTTTTTTTTTTTTATAAAATCTTAGGAATATTTAAAACTTGTGGCAATTTAATAATCCCGTGACATCAATCAAGGGACGGAATAAATAAAGAAACATTTGGTTTAAATAGGATGGCGTTCTGAAAAGGGTGTTCCTGTGCCATAGCTTCAGCAATTTGCAAAATACGGACGTGAAGCTTACCATTGACTATAAGACTAGGGTCCAACTTGCAAAAAAATCTAAGCAGAAAAATGAAAACTGAATTTCAAGAATTTACGCTTTACGAAAAAATTATTTTCTGCCTCACTTGAGTAAAGAACAGCAGAACTAAAATTTTGAAAAAAACTCCACATAGTGACAAGTGAAAAAAACTCATACAACCTTCACTTCACTTCACTTCCAAAGAATAAGCGTAGGAACACAGCAACAATTAACATGTATATAGCAATTAACATTATATATATTTTTAATCCGATATATTAATATGTTCTCTATATTATTATCATCAACTGAAGACCTTAATTTCATGAACTGGAAAAGTCACTTTTATTGTAATGCAATTAATTAAAAGATCTGTGCACTTTATTTATTATAAGTAAAATACAGGGTAGGGTTAGCCTAAATGATTCATCGGGTTACAAAGCGCTGTTTATTTACAAGTATACGACAAAGCTGCAGAAATGGTAGCACGCCGAGAGCTATCCGCATTTGAACGGGGACGATTGTTGGTGCCAGACGGATGGTTGCCTTAATATCAGAAGTAGCCAACACCCTTCAATTTTTGCGCGCAACCGTTGCAAGGGTCTATCGAGAGTACACCCAAGGAGGGTGTTATAACAAACGTCGGACAGCGGACATTTTGAGGTCACCTGGCTTGATGCCAGAGATGTTCGCCGGGTCACCCGGCTTGCAACTGCTGATCAAAAGGCGACAGTGGGCCAAATCACCATGCGGTTAATACCAGGGGCGTCCACAACTGTGTCTGTGGCGATAATTCGGCGAACCTTGGCAACTGCAGGCTTTGGAAGCAGGAGGCCACGACGGCAACTATTTTTACCCAGCGGGTGACGGCATCTTCCACTATTTTTGCGTGTGGAGGCGCTTGTGACACGGAAGTGGTTGGAGGAACATGCTACCGACTTCACGACAATGATTTGGCCTCCACACTCCCCAAATTGCAATCCCATTGAACATTTGTGGGGCGTCATCGAACGATCTGTCAGATCGTCACCAACAACTGGTAAATGCAGCATCGTTATGGAGTGCAGTGGAGGCGGTATGGCTTACAGTGCCTGTGGATGTGTTCCGGGGACTGGTAGACTCTCTTCCACGACGGGTCGCCGCCGATATCCGGGCAAGAGGGGGCCCAACACGTTATTAGGCAGGTGTGCAATGATTTTTGGTGAGCGAGTGTAATTGCCGATGTATTGGTGCTCACTCAAGCCCAAATACTTTACTTTGCGCGGTTGGTTACATCCATGCTAGGGTTTGATATTAAAAATTGTACAGAGGTTAGTCAAAAGTAGTGGCTGACTCGGGAGGGGGAGGGGGGTTAGAGCTTAACGAATTCTGGGCGAAGACCATTTACCACAAGGGTATATCGCAGTTTATTAAGAGAAAAGTGGGAAGAAACGTCAGTACTAATTTGAATGCCATAGACATTGTGCCACCTGCGTCAGCTAGTGTAAAAATATGGCAGAAAAATTGGGTGATACGCGGAGTCCTTCGTCACTATTGGAAAAAGGGGACCAGTGCGTAAGCAGCAGCCGCCGAAATTTGCAGGGTGGAAGGTCAGGGTGTGACCAATGAACGGAGAGTACGACGGTGATTCTCCCACTTTTCGTCTGGAGATATGGGCCTCGAAGATGCTCCAAGGAGCGGAAGAACCAAAGAAGTGGTTGACGCAGCCCTACGGCAACAAGTGGAAGCCAACCCAGGCGGCACCATCCGTGGACTAGCGGCGGACATCGGGACATCACAATCGAGTGTGGTTCGACATCTGCACGCCATGGGAAAGGTCAACAGGAGCTGACGCTCGCGCAAGCACAACAACGAGTGAAGGTGTGTCGTCAACTGCTGGAAAAAATCGAGGTTCTGCCACATCCAGTATACAGCCTCGACCTGGTACCTTCCGACCAGCATCTCTTCCAGTCCATGGCGCACTTCCTGCGTGGATGGCGCTTCGCCAATGTCAGTGAGGTTGAAGACGCCGTGCGTGACTTTTTCGCCCAGAAACCGGAGGAGTGGTTTCGCGAGGGCATCCGCCAACTGGCTGATCGTTGGATGAAGACCATCGAGCATGAGAGACTCTACTTTGAAGATTAGCAATGAGTGGTTCCTGTCTGGTGTCCATTTATAAGTTTGCGCGGTGATCGGCCACTACTTTTGACTCAACACCTCTGTAGTACCGGTATAATTTAAATTACGTGAAGATATAGTAATCTTCTTTCAAAATTTCGAGGTGGTAGACCCTGAGTAGACCTAACAACTTAAATTTATTTAAGATATCGCTCGAAGTCGTCTGCTCCTAAGTGTTCAGTGCAAATTGGCAAGATTTCGAATTGAACTTTTTGTTGCGTTTACATTTGGTCACCCAGAGTTTATAACTTCTATCTTCTAGAAATGTGAAATAAATCTGTTAGAAATGCATATTCTTACCATCTCTCTCTATATATATATATATAAAGAAGGATGTTTGTTTGTTTGTGGGTTTGTGTGTTTGTTTGTTTTTTTATACAAATCTACAGTTTTATTCCGATCTTGATAAAATTTCGCATACATGGCCTTCAAAGCATGAGGAAGGTCACTGTCTACCTCAGATTTCGAAAAAATAATTGATAAAAAAATCGATATTCATGGTTATGGCAGGGCATATTAATGAGAAATATCTCATGACCAACAATGCAAGCAAAATTTGTGCAACAATAGGTACCAACAATGGTGTCAACAAGCAATTCACCAATAACAATGAGCACAAAATTATTCAAAGAATTATAACAATGAACATAAAATGATGATGCAATGACAGAATATTCGTTTCCAAGAATTATTAATAAAGAACAGGAAAGGGATATAATAGACGATATAGGGAGTGCAAGTGTGACGTCAGTCCTAGGAATTCTTCAGTCACGTGATTCGATTTGGTTCCAAACAAGTCTTCTCGCTTCGGGATTTAACATGGTTCCAACGTAGGGATGGAATAAAATCGCTTTGTATAAGCCCAGTGTTTATAACACATTTAAGATGTGAAATTGTTTAGTTCCTCACTGCTCAAGAAGGAGCCAAAACAGCGATTTAGACATCTATCGTTTTCCCAAATAAAGAAAGATCCGCGAACGATGGCATTCTTTTGTTAAGTGATTAAAAATGATTAAAAAGCGTTCTAATATTAATGTATAAATTATATAATGGTATTAAATGTCTTAATAATAATATAAATTAAACAAATTAACATAATAATTTAAGAGATGTCATTTTTAGTGGCCGCCCGTTTCAACGTTACTAGTACGTATATTGCGTGGTTCCAATGTTTGGAACCAACGATCCCATTTCCTAGGCTCTCGGCCCCTTCATCGCGCAAATGACGTCAGCTGTGACGTAGACACTTGCACTCCCTATAGATAGGGCAGTCTCTCGATGAGGCAAAGGAGGTACACGTGTCTTCCTTCAGCTCCCTAACAAGCGTTCAGACGATTGGGAAAAGTGACTGTTTGTGTGTGTGTATTTATCTACATGCGTAATTATCCCGGGCAACGCCGGGTCCTCTGCTAGTCCTTCTATATATATAAAGAAGGACGTTTGTTTGTTTGTGTGTTTGTTTGTTTGTTTTTTATACAAATCTACAATTTTATTCCGATCTTGATAAAATTTCGCATACACGACCTTCAAAGCATGAGGAAGGTCACTGTCTACCTCAGATTTCGAAAAAATAATAAATATTGATTAAAAAAAATCGATATTCATGGTTATGGCAGGGCATATTAATGAGAAATATTTCATGACCAACAATGCAAGACAAAGTTTTTGCAACAATAAGTATCAACAATGGTATCAACACGCAATTCACAAACACTCTGCACGGACCAACAATATATATATATATCTCATGACCAACGATGCAAATAAAACTTTGTGCAACAATAGGTATCAACAATGATGTCAACACGCAATGCACCAACACTATGCAAGGATCAACAATATATGTCTCATGACCAACAATGCAAATAAAAGTTTGTGCAATATAGAATTCAATGCATAGAATTCCTGTTATTCAGGCTTTTCTTAGAAAAGAGAATTCTTAGTACTTAATAATTTCTTGAAAATCTTTAAAAATGATCAGTAACTGGAGATAATGAGTTAGCAGATTATTGAGAAAGAGTGAAAGACGACAGGGGAAGCACTCCTTTAGCTCCGTGCTATATTGAGCAAATGGTAAGCAGATCGATAGAAGAATCGGCGACCGCTAGATACACAAAGTGATGAATGGCCAATTTTTGCTTCAAGACATCGAAAGAAGAAAGGAAATTGCAACAACATCAAGTGTACATCTAAAGTAAGATTACGTGAGTAAAAAATTATTTAGACTAGAAGGCATCCTTGGAGAGGTCCATCCATTGTGAGCCTTTAAAGAATGTTTTTTCGGTAACTCAAGTACCAGTATATCACCTAGAATGGATTTTTTCAGTGAAGAGGTAAATTCCTGTCTTTCGGATTTTTTTTTTGAATGGATAGTCCCTTCGCTTTATATTGTAGTGATTGAGTTATTATTTAACCATAGCGACACTGTGTAAATTTATGTACGTGTGTGTCTAAATGTATGTATAGTTGTATAAATATGCTCTACAGATGTGTACAAAAGTATACACTGGTGTATTTAAGTGTGTAGACGTATGTAAAGTTGTGTGGATAGGTATATACCTGTGTGTAAACTCGTGTAAATCTATATATATAAAGAAGGATGTTTGTGGGTCTGTGGGTCTGTGGGTCTGTTTGTCTGTATGTTTTTTATACAAATCTACAGTTTTATTCCGATCTTGATAAAATTTCGCATACATGACCTTTAAAGCATGAGGAAGGTCACTGTCTACCTCAGATTTCGGAAAAATAATAAATATCGATAAAAAATCGATATTCATGGTTATGGCAAGGCATATTAATGAGAAATATCTCATGACCAACAATGCAAGGCAAAGTTGGTACAACAATAGGTATCAACAATGGTATCAGCACGCAATTCACAAACACACTGCATGAACCAACAATATATATCTCATGACTAACAATGAAAGGAAAAGTTTGTGCAAGTGTAATTATCCCGGGCAACGCCGGGTACCTCTTCTAGTTGTGTATACACGTGTGTAAGCTTGTGAAAATAAGCTGTAGAGATGTGTAAATTATGTACACACGTGTGTAAATTTGTGTGTATAAATATGTGTAAACGTTTGTAAATAAGCTATACAGATGTGTACATAAGCGTAAACAAGTGTAAATGTGTGTTTAAATAGGTGTAAATAGGTGTTTAAATAGGTGTGTTCAAATAAACTTGTGTGATTTGTGTAAATACACATGTAAAATAGTGTAAACTAACTTGTGTAAATTTGTGTAAACATGGCTATATAAATGTGTAAGTAGCTGTAAAAATGTATAAATATGTGTGTGTAAACATGTGTAAATATGTATAAACGCGTATAATAAACATTCCGTTAATGAGTCTTTAGTCTTGTACAATCGATTTTTCAATTGAAAAAAGGAAGGAAAATTCTGCGACCCGGATTCGAACCAGGAACCTCGACTATCATGGCCGATTCCTCTACCAATTGGGCTATCGCAGACACCAAGGCCAAGCTGTCTCAAGGTGTCTTAAAGACAACCAAGTTGTCTCGGTTGAAAGCCCAATGGGAGACGGGGCTTTTCCTTTTTTTTTTTTCCTTCCATTTTTCAATTGAAAAATCATTACCTATGCTTGGAGACGTATCTCCAGTTAATAATTATTATTATTCACTTGTATAATCGAGTCAACCGACCCGAGAATGGCGACTCGGCAATTCGGGTCAAACAACTCTTTAATGGGTCGTATTGCAACAATCATAGGACTCTCACAAGCGGGTCATTTGAACCGCATATTGCTGAAAGAAAGCGTAAGCGAAAAGCGTACACGGTAAAGTTAAACCAAGTTTAACTCCTTTTTCCCTAGTTTTCTGCAGCAAAAAGCGTAATTTCTTTACGCATTCATCATTCCCACTGTAAGTCTAAGTAAAACAATTCATTAAGTAAAATTTATAAGGAAGTATTTCGGTACGAAACCACTACTTGCATTCGTCAATTTTCAAGAATTTTTAGTTAAAAAATCGTCACTAGACCATAACACATTTTTATTAACGTCTCTATGATACATTCACACTGGCCAATAAATTAGAAGCATCTGTGAAAAAAATGTGTTTTAATCCGCTTTATGAAAAAATATTTTGAAGTCATGTGATCCAAACACCTATTTAAGAAGGTGCGATATACAGGGTGTCCAAAAAGTCTGGTAACATGGCAGATATCTCAAAGCTGCCAGGTAGGCGAGATCTGATGAGTGGTTTATAGGTAATGGGGGGGGGTGAATTCATTGCCGCACTCAAATTTGACCTTGACCCCCAAATTTAAGGTCATCCATTTGCTAACTCGAAAACTATTAAAAATAGAGAAAAATTTCCAATTGCTACCCTGTAGAGCAACACTACATTACTCTAAAAACAAATTTTAATCACACCCTTCCCCTTGAAAGGTTTTGAGAAAATGGGAGAGAAAGAATCATTCAAGGTCAGGTTGAGATGTCCAGGTTTCTAACACATTTGAATTGCAGTGAAGCACACCGTTGGGAAGGGGAAGCACACTCTTGAGGGTATATGAAATGTAGTTTTGCATGCATCGGTGTCATTTGTCTTTGTGGAGACTGCCTTTTCTAGTGATGAAAGTGCTTCGATTCCGGTTCGCAGACTAAATTTGCTTTCAAACTTTATTCAAGATTCAGATCAATTTCAGTCTTTACAAAGCAAAAGTTAGAATGTACCGCTTATTAAGAAAATAACCAGGAAGTTATCAAAAGGAAGCAATGAAAAGGTACTAAATGCAGGGTGTGTGGAAAGCCAGAAGAGCAAAGGGGTTATTTCAAACGCCCTTGACAACAAATGGATTAGCTCCGAGGAATCTCACCGGAAGATAACAAGGAAGATATCACTGCTTGTATGCAATCAACGTGTGTTCGTATATGTACTACGGGGAAGCCCCGAATTTGCATTAAATATGCGCCGCATAAAAATGGTCTGCATAAAAGGAGACACCCGCACCGTTGGTGTCTGTATTTGTATCGCGGCGCAGTGCCTTCAAAAGAACCCGCACCGTTCGCACAGCTCGGCGCACAGCGAACCCTCCAGTACAAGTACACGTACAGCAAATAGAACCCTGAAGCAGACAGATGGTCACCGGAATCATGCTGCCAAAGGTAGAAATGGCTACACTTTGCAATGCAGCACAGGAACACATTGGAAAAGGGTTGCCTCTTCGGTGAGTCACAGTTTATGCTCCATCGAGCGGATAAACGTTGTCACATTTAGCGGAAAACCTCCGAAAAGTCACTCTGTAAAGAGTTGGAAGAACTGAAGCTGGTAACCAATGAGTGTTATCGTATCTGGGTCTACTGTATCCCTGAAAGACACTTTCATCCAATTTGATTTTATCCATCGTGGCGGATCTGTAACTTGTTCACTAATCTCCCTGGGGCCAATGGGATTTTCCAACATGACAATGCGACAAGTCATACGATCAGAATTATCCGGGAATAGTTGGAGGAGTACGATCAGCACTTCCAAGTACTTTCCTTGCCAATCGAGGGCGTCTTTGGGATCATCTCGACCGCCATGTCTGCTGTATCCTTCAGCAGCTATCAGACGCATGGATCCAGATACCAGTAAACACTTTCCAGTATCTTATATTTTGGTTATTAGTTGGTGGGCATAAGAATATGACTGGACCGGGTTGTGCATATTAAATTAACCTCAAATACAAAAAAAGTGTGAGTTCTCGTAAACGATGTCTTTTTGTTTGTTTTGATCAGTATGATGTATGTTCAGAGAGATTTATAAATTTGGAGTAAAACTTCTCAGAATTATTGTACCAGATATCAGCAATCTGAAACAATGTCAGCAACATAATCTCTCCCCAACAGTACATCTTAACATATTCGTACAATTTTAATTCGGTTTTAAAAGTGGTATCTGAAAGTTTTTCGTATATTGTAGAGCCTTGAGTATGGCGAACTGCTCGACACTCTCTTTGAAAGCAATTTCTCTCTTCAACGAAAATGCAACGCCAAAAAAAAGCAAACCATAAATATACAGGAAGTCCAAAAAAGAACGGATGGATTTTTAAAATGAAATAGCAGGCAAACGGTGACAGTTATTAAAGTTTTTCTTGCAGAAGATTAATATGAGAGATCAGGAATTTGTTTCGGAACTTGTCCTTGCGGACTGATCTTTACGGGCTGCGCATAATGACATTCTTAACAGCCTGAACGTTTGATGCAGTCATGGCTGACCGTGGACGTCCAACGATACCCGCCAAATCATCCGCATCCGAATGTAGTAAAACAGTTGTACGGGAAATTTACACGAACCGATACGGCTGCAGATAAGTTGGCGGGCATCGTGCACAAACGTGTTAAGAATATCATTACGCGAAAAGATTGGTTCGCAAAACTAAGAAATGCACCCTCTACTAAGAAAAAAAAAATCTAATAAGACAATCGGTTTATACAAGGTTCGACAATTAATAAACGAGGCTGACACTACTTTGAACGTGTTCAAGTATGTGCGATCACAACTATATTTGTTGCCCTTTGTACAAGTTTAAAGAATAATATTTCAATTTTACAGTTTCATAATATTTCAAGATAAGTATATACAGCATTATATTTTAAAGAATGGTTAAAATTAAAAGTCTAATAGCACTAAATCCAAAATCTGTACGAAAACTAACGGTGTCGCTTTAAGGCACTTTTCAAACTCATTAAAACCCATCATTAAATTGGCAACCGTCTATTAATCCTCAGTTACAGCAATAATACAAACTTAAAAAAGCGGATTTCTCTGAACGTATTTGCATTATTTAATTTCATCACTAATTGAGAAATCAAATCCTTCGAGTGAATTATGAATAGTGTCAATCGATTTCTCTAAGTTCTTAAGGAACCCATTAGCAAATCGGCTGAAAAGTGAAATGATTAGAAAATTTAAAGAGCCACTCGTCTCTGTAGTTGATTAAGAGGCTAAAGAGGAGATTCGGTGATGATTTATATAAATTTCTCTAAATAAATGAGGCATCCGGCGACACCTCGGGAATTAATCTTTAAGAAGAGGAAAATAAAAAAAAATCTCTCGTCGTTAGCCGGCAAGTCTGCATTCAAACGATCATAATTAAAGAGAAAGTTAAACGATATTCAAACTCGAATTGAATGTATGTATTTATTTAGTTATGCTTTTAAATTTTCACCGCAAATTGTTTAGCACTTTTAAATCTCTTCTTTGAAGTGCTTCGATAACATCTTCCCAAAACCTCTGCGAGTTTATTTACTTATTATTTTTCTTTTAGTTTAATTTCAAAAATTCGTGTGGGATATTATGCCCTCCGAAAGGAAGAAAATCGGAACACTCCGTCTTTAAAAATTTCGTTAATATCCCAAACCAATGGGAAATAAAGACGTGAATTGGGCACTTAATTCGCCTGCATTAAGTTTTTTTTTCTTTTCTCTCTTTTTTTTTTTTTAAATACTTTCAGACAGAAATCTATTTAAGATTTTTAAAAGTCGATAACTTATGGCAAAGTATATTAAAAGTGGAAAAATGACGAAACCAAATAAAGCGAAAAAGTCGTGACCTTTAAAAAACTGCTACAAGAATATAATTTCAATTTCGCCCATTTATAGAACAATTAAGACACTTTCAGGCGAAGTTAAATTTGAACAGCTCATATTTTGTGGATCAGTGGTCTCTACAACCCCCCAACAAAAGTATTCGACCACTTGCATGATGACAAAACATTATGACGAAAATGAATTTCATTTGACATGTAATAACAAAAGAAAAATAAGAAAGTTTACATATATATGAAAGTGCACCCGATATTCTCTTCTCTCCAAAGTGATTTGCAAATAACAAAAGTCATTGTATCTGGAAGAAATAGACTTACGCAGTTGGTGCATAAACTTGAATTTGAAGCAAAAATTTTAGACCAGGTTTTTTTTTGTTTTTTTTTTTCTTTTCCCTTTTTTTTTTTTTTTTGACACCTATCAGTGTTGGGAAAAAAAAAAAAAAAAAGAGAGGGGCCGAAGCAAAGAGCTGCCCGAAACAACCAAAAATAACGTTATTCAACTGCATGAAAAGGCTCTCACAGAACTATAGCAGCGACACTTAGAATTAGCAAATCATCAGTGAGTACATCACTTCAAAAAAATGTAAGAACTGCAATCGTAATGAACGCACATCGAAAAGACGTCTTCGTGCAATCACTGCACCGAGAGAATAGAAAAATGCGAAGAATTTGCGAAACAAATAAAAGTGCATCATCCAGAGAAATGAGGAATGAGTGGGAAACAGTCAGAGCACATGTTTCGTGGATAATATCCGAAGAAGACTGAAATCGATGGGATACCGATCGCGTAAAGAAAAGAAGAAACCACTGATTACTCCAAGGCAGTCCAAAATGCAACCGCGGTGGGCCAGTCATCATAAGAACTGATCACTAGTTGAATGGTCCAACGTGATTTTTTCGGATGAATCCAGAATATGTGTTGGGTGTGGTGACAACGTCGGTTCCCAAGTCTATAGATGTCTACACGAAAAGTTTCATCCCCAATGCATATGTTCGATTGTGTCTCGGTAATGATACGGGGTTAGCATGGTGTCGGCAAGATGTGCATCATATGTCTACAAAGATATTCTATAATATTTCCTTACTCCAACAATGCAAACAGTAACGTCACCTGCATTTTCCAAGATGAGAATGCAAGCCGTCATAGAAGTCATAATGTAACATCATGGTTAGAAAAGAAGATTCCGAGATTAGGTTGAGTTCCAAACAGCCCCGATCTGAATCCTATTGAGAATTTAAGGGTCCAGTTGAAGTAAAAGAAGTCTCCAGAGAAAAACCTCGAAACCTAGAACAACTGAAAGCAGCCATTATCAAAAGCAGGAATGGAATCACTCCTGAAGACTGCAGAAACCTTATTGAGCAAATGCCTGACAGCCCCCCGCCCGTCAGCAAAGCGAAAGGGAGGGGGGGGGGGCAACTGGTCATTAATTGTAGTTGGTCAAATATTTATGTGCTATCTCCTTATGTTTATCTGCATTTTCCTTTCAAATGCATCGAATACTGATAGCTGCAAGTTGCAGATTAGAGAGACCTGAAAAGTACTTTCACGAAAACGGTTCTGTTTATTTCATTTTTGTAACCATTTAAACAGGTGGTGGCCTTACAGTATAACAGAGGGACATCAGGAGTTCCAACTAGTTTCGCCATTTATTCCCGGCTTTGTCAAGGATATACACAGCAAGAGGCATGCAAGCCTTTATATACAGAACAGTGGTACAAATTATGCATATACATGAACCAATAGGATACAAAAGAAATAAAGAGGAAATAAATACTATTCCCAACCCACAGGGCTAGGAATGGGATTCCCACTCAGCAGTTTTCTGTCTGAGGTATTCCTACAGCACCTGGAATTTACATATGTTACCCCCCTCCTTAATAATCCCTCTGTCATCGCGTATTTCCGATATGTCGATGACATCCTCATCCTCTTCGATTCCCGATCCACTACCCCCACTAATATTGCTAACATTTTTAACTCCTTTTCCCCACATATCCAATTTACTTTTGAACTAGAAACTAACCGATCCATCCCTTTCCTTGATATCCTCATTACCAACAACCCCCACACTAACCGCCTCTCCTTTTCCGTCTTCCGTAAACCGACCACTTCCTCCAACTTAATACACCATTCCTCCTCACATCCCCCTACCCACAAACAAGCCTCATTAAGATTCCTAATTGACCGTGCCCTGAAGCTCCCCCTCAGCCCGCAATCCAGATCATCCGAACTCCGCATAATCCGAAACCTCGCCCATGCCAATGGATATTCGACCTCCATGTTCTCCCGTATTCTTCACCGCCGCAGACGGGCACTCTTCTCCCCCTCCCCTCTTGTTTCGCCCCTTCCCAAGGAATGGACGTCCTTATTGTATCTGGGCCCTAGTTTCTCCCAGCTCTCTAACTTCCTGTCGTCCCTTGGCCTTCGAATATCTTTTCGTACTCCTTCACCATCAGCCCGCATCCTGAACCCACCCGCCGCCATCACCACAGACAAATATTCCCAATCCGGAGTTTACCGCCTGAATTGTGCGTTTTGCGACAGATTTTATGTAGGATTATCGACCCGCAATTTTGCAGTACGATTCAAAGAACACTTTGATTCATACAGAAAACGAGATCGTACTTCCCACTACGCAAACCACCTCGAAGATTCCGGACACGCTTTAAAGACGCAAGAAGATGTTATGTCTGTCCTACATATCTGCAATAAGCCAGAAAAAACTGCTACCCTCGAAGCGATCGAGATATTCAAGGCCAAGAAGTCCTCCCCCCACCTGCTTCTCAATTATCAAACAGACTTTAATGTATATGCAATACTTAACTCTTTATCCGATCTATTATGATCCCCTTTTTTCTCGCTTTCTTTATTATGGTTTTTGTTTTCCTTTGCATTTTGTTATTTCTTGCCTGTCTATTTTTCTGTAAATCCTCTTGTCCCCAGACAACCGGATAAGTTCTCTTTTCGGTCCGCGTAAACGCGCACCATCCCTTTGTATATTTTCTTTTTGTATAATTTTTAAAAAATTAGCGATTACACCCCTTTTTTCTATTGGCCTTTATATTTCAAAATCTGTGTTTTTTCTATTTATCCTGTTGGCCATTATTTCCTCTTTATTTCTTTTGTATCCTATTGGTTCATGTATATGCATAATTTGTACCACTGTTCTGTATATAAAGGCTTGCATGCCTCTTGCTGTGTATATCCTTGACAAAGCCGGGAATAAATGGCGAAACTAGTTGGAACTCCTGATGTCCCTCTGTTATACTGTAAGGCCACCACCTGTTTAATCAATAGGAACAGTATTATGATCCACCCTTCTTCCGATTGTAACCATTTGTTAAATAAAATTCATGCTTGTCGTAATGTTACTTCATCATGCAAGTGGTCGAATACTTTTGCTGGGGGGTTGTACATCCGGTGATCGGTAAAAAAAAAGTTTCAAGAAAAAAAAAAAAGTTTTATTTTATAAACACAATTATTTTAACAGCCAATTAGTCACAGACATAATTCATTATCATAGTGGCAATTGTGCCGAATATTCCAGCCCACACCGCGAAGAAAGTCGGCCACGTTTATGCGGCCCTGTTGTCGATCGCAACAAGTTGTAGAGACGTCTTTGGAGCTGCATATATTGTGGCTAAACTCTGATTTCTGGATGGATGCCAACTGCATGCTGTTGGATCATTATACTCACTGAGCCTCTTCTTGCTGAAATCCTTCAATGATGTGCCAGATAGACGGATGATAAGAATAAAAAACTTACTGTTCCACCCTTCGCAGATACTGCTGGTACGGGTGGAAAATTTTTGGCAATATAGAGGACCAACAATGCAAGGCAAATCTGTGTGCTTTATAAATAAGATTCAATTTGCAACTGCATAGATTTCCTGCTGTTCGGGCTTTTCTTAAAATTTATAGTTCTTAGAACTTAATATTTTATTGAAAATCTTTAAAAATGAGCACTAACTGGAGCTTCAGTTTTATTCAGATCTTGATGAAACTGCACACATGATCTTCAAAGCATGAGGAATGTCACTGTCTACCTCAGATTTCGAAAAAAAAATAATTATCGATATCGGGGGAGGCTGTAGCCTGGTGGGTTTCCACTAAACTCACAACTTCAGGGAAGAAGATAAAAAGTAAATTTGATATATTGTAGGAATACGTAAAGAAGAAAAATAACGAGACACTGAAGAAAATCAAGGGAGGTGTAAAAGGGTCCGGAGAAACCATTTTTATAATTTTAATATTCTTGTGAGATTGGTAAATTAAGTAGAATCCCAGAAAAATTCGGACCGTGGGTTAAGCAACATCAGGCACGGCTAGTCACTGGATGGGCGACCATCAGTGAGAAACAATCTTTCCCCCCCCCCCCCCCGGCTGCTGCGACCATCTTACAGCAGTCGTTAATCCAGGTCCATCCAGGGACCCAACTCGTCGGCCTCTGGCCATACAGGCCCTGGATGGATGTATTGGATACAATCAATAAAATAAAAATAAATCTATATTCATGATGACAGCAGGGCATATTAATAAGAGGTATCTCATGACCAACAATGCTCAGGCAAAGTTTCTGAAACAATAGTTATCAACAATGGTATAAACACGCAATTCACCATGTAGAAACAATATACACTGAGTGAACATATTATTATGACCACCCTGTCAGTATCTCGTTGGGCCACCTTTTGCCTTTAATACTGCGGTGATTCTTCGTGGCATTGATTCCACGAGATGTTGGAAGGTGGTGGGAGGAATCTGACACCATGCCTAATGGATAGCACTGTCTAGTTGTGCTAGATTGGACGGTGTGATTCCAGCCATCTGATGGTTCGTTCGACTTCGTCCCACAAATGCTCAATTGGAGTGAAATCTGGGAATTGAGGGGGTCACCGAAGTAAGGTAAAGTTCCTGGAACCACTCCTGCACAATACGAGCTCTGTGGTATGGCGCATTGTCTGGCTGGAAGTAGCCATATCCACTGTGGTACGCCATCAACATGACAGGTTGGACTTAATCGGCGACGATACGGAAGTATGCTGAGCCATCCAGACGTTGTTCAACATGTATTAACGGACCCAACGCATGCCAGGAAAACATTCCCCAGACGATAACACTGCCCGCACCGACCTGAAGGGTTGTACTCATGCATGCAGGGTCCATGCTTTTGTGCTGTTTCCGCCAGATTCTCTCGCGGCCGTCTGCATGATGTAACTGGAATCATGACCCGTCAGACCACATGATTTGTTTCCATTGTTCGATAGTCCAGTTCTTGTGCTCCTGAGCGAATTGGAGTCGTTTCCGCTTGTTGGCTGCAGAGAGCAAAGGTGTGCAGACAAGTCTTCGGCTTCCGTATTCCATGCGATGCAGTGTGCGGCGGACAGTGCATTCAGAGACCGTTTTGGAGGACCCTTGATTAAGGTCAGCACTGATTTGATGCACAATTGCCCTTCTGTTATCCTTTACCAGTCGTGACAGTCTCCATTCTGTTCGAACATCAACCATCCGCGGGCGACCACAACGCGAAAGTTCAGACCCCGTCTTCCGGCTAACCGTCCAGTCTTTAAATACTTTAACGACGACTGTTCTTGAGCACCCCACGAATGCGGCTGTTCCGCTGATACTCGCTCCATAGCTCCAAGCACCTACAATCATCCCGCATTCGAAGGCTGTTAAATCGCGTCGTTTACTCGTAGTTGAAGATGGAACACGTCTACTGTTGTCGACGACAGTCAGCTTCCCTTTTTATATTTGTCCGGCCGGCTAAGCAACGTTGTGGCGAAGTCCGTGCGCGCATTTGCATAAACATGTCAGGTGGTCATAATAATATGCTCACTCAGTGTACACTGTCATATCAATGAATTATGACCAGCACCCCTTCAAGGCACACGCATGGTTCGCCCCAACAACGATTACACATTGCAAAATTTGCATAACAGGCTGAGAAAGCTTTAAAGCTGGTGCATCAAACGGCAGGTGCACGAGCCTCAAGATGGGTAAACGTCCGGATTTAACGGACATCCAAAAAGGGATAATAGGCTACCGCAGCAAGGGTGGCACCATCTCCGAAACTGCGCGATTTGTGAACTGTTCACGGTCCGCTGTAGTGAAGGTGTACAAAGAGTGGATAGCAGGGACAGAAATCGCGTCCCAACGCCATCACTGTAAAGGGTCACGAGATGAGCGGCGCCTACGACGACTCGTAAAAGGTGACAGGAGAGCCACAGTCTAACTGACCACCAGATTCAACAATGGTGCCAACAGACGTGTATCCAACATTACCGTTGAACGCACCCTGCTACGGAAGGGCCTGAACAGTCGACGCATGGTTGCTGCACCCATGTTGACCATGGGTCATCGTCAACGACGCCTAGACTTTGCACGTGAGTACCGCCACTGGACCACAGACGAGTGGGCTAAGGTCGCCTTCTCTGAAGAGTCAAGATTTTTGCTCCATAAGATTGACGGGCGATAGCGAGTGCGTCGTGAACGCCATGAAAAGAGAGTGCATGAGGCTATTGTGGGCCGGAAACAGGCTGGTGGGAGTAGCGTGCATGTGTGGGGGATCTTCTGTTGGGAGCAGTTAGGTCCACTGATTCGTCTAGAGGGTAATTTGAATGCCTGTGGCTATTGTCAATCGTAGCGGACCAGGTGCACCCGTACATGCTCACGATATTCCCCCAATGTGATGGTGTGTTCCAGCAGGACAATGCACCCTGCTACAAGGCACGTCTCTTTCGGGATTGGTTCGAGGAACACTCTACCGACTTTCTAGTGCTCCCTTGGCCCGATAATTCGCCGAACATCAATCCAATCGAACATCTGTGGGAGCACCTTGATCGCTATGTACGGCAGCTGAACCTTCCACCTATGACTCTCGAAGCTCTGTAGACAACGCTTCGAGCGGAATGGACTGCCATACCATCGGACACATACCGCGCACTTCTTGCGTCCATGCCACAACGTCTAGCAGCAGTTATAGCGGCAAAGGGTGGTACTCCCATTACTAAGCGAGTGGTCATAATTTAGTGATATGACAGTGCATGGCCGACAATGCAAGGCCAAGTTTCTGCAATGTAAATAGGTTTTCATTAAGGCAAGCAAAGAAGATTCCACCCCACCTGCAAATTATAAAACAAAATTGAATTTGTAACAATGCATAGAAGTCCTGTTATTCATGCTTTCCTTAACATTGATAGTTCTTAGAACAGGTTGGTTTGGTTTGTTTGGTATTAACGTCCATTTCAACTGCTATGGTCGTTTCAGGACGGCATTATAGGGGCCGCAAATATTGCCTCGCGCAAGGATTCTTTAACGTGCAGCCGACAAACGACTACACGGGGCCAACGGCTTTACTTCCCTTCCGAAGGAAGTGCGTGATCTCAGGACTTTCCCCCTGGAAAAATCCTCGTCGTCCTTGGCTAGGGTCGAACCCGCGTTCTCGGGCATCAGAGGTGATCACCCTACCACTTAGAACGTAACAGTTTCTTGAAAATCTTTAAAAATGAACAGTAGCTGTAGATAATGGAGAGTTTGCAGACTATTGTGAAATTGAGCAAATAGTAAGTAATCTAGTGGTTATCGAAGTTCCCAGGCGGCCATCGATGATGCAAGCATGTCAACTGAGGAAATGGTGAGCATGTTAACAGAAGAAATGGCGACTCCTACATCACACAAAATAATGAATGGCCAAGTTTTTCTTCAAGACATCGAGAGCAGAGTGCAATTGCCACAAAAAGATTACCAAGTAGTAAATAACTACAGTCAAGATTGCAGAGCACATAAACACTGACACCGAAAAAGAGAGAGTTGTTTCGTCAAAGTTTTTGTTGCCATATCGAATCAACGCTGAGGAAATATTGTTGCTATGTAAACCGATGTAGTGATGATGCAACAATATTTTCAAGATGATGCAATAATTCGTTTCCAAGAATTATTAATTATGAGCGTAAAATGAGTGTAATTGCACAATACGGATAGGGCAGTCTCTCTCGAGATGATGCACGTGTCTCCTTTCAGCTCCCTAACAAATGTTCAGACGATTTGTGTGTTTGGAACACTTGAACAGTGTAGAACTTTCCTCTTCCAGTGGGTTGGGTTAATAAGGACAGTGGTCGTTTTCGGGCGACACTTTACGACATAGCCGTTAACAAAGCATACATCAACTCGACTCTTCAAATCAAAAAGCACACTGCATTCTGTTCTTTAATAATCGTTCGAAGGATACATGTTAATTCATATTCATCGAAATTCCACTGAAGAAAAGAATGAGTATTGCTCAGAGAAGACAAAACTTTATCCAGCCGTTGGAAACATCTGACCAACGGGAGCTTCGTCCACAGCAGGAAATCGTAGAGTTACTGAAATTCAATTTCAGATATTATTTAACTTCTTGAGTTTGTTCTGTTTACCTGCAACTGTAATTTTCCCGGGCAATTCCGGGTGCCTCTGCTAAACTTAGCAGACTATTGAGAAAGGGTGGAAAGGTGACAAAGGAAGTCGTCCTTTTGCTCCGTGGTGTATTGTTTTCGCCAGCACACTGCTCAACAGCAAATGGTGAGCGTGTCAACAGAAGAAACGGCGACTGCTAATCACACAAAATGATAAATGCCCAAGTTTTGCTTCAAGACATCGAGAGAAGAGTGTAATTGCAACAAGTAGTGAATAACCCCACTGAGATACAAACGACCATGTGGGGTTATTTGGCAGTGATATTCACTGCCACCCAAGAAGAGAATTGTTTCGTCAAGTTATTGTTGCCATATGTTTACACAACAACGCAGGAGAAATATTGTGGCCATGAAAACCGATGTGGTGAGGATGCAACAATATTTTCAAGATGATGCAATGACAGAATATTCGTTTGACATTCATTTCAAGAATTATTAACAATGAGCAGGAAACAGGAAATGAGTATAATAGCACGATACATAGGACAGTCTCTTTCGAGGAGGCAAAGAGATAAACATGTCTTCCTTGAGCTCCCTAACATGTTCACACGATTTGTGTTTGGAACCCTTGAACAGTGTAGAATCTCCAAGACGCGACGGAAGCTTCACCTTCATCTCACAGTGCGTTGGGTATATAAGGACGCCATCTCGAGCGACATAACCGACAGCACAGCATAAATCAATTCGACTCTTCAAATCAACAAGCGTACTGTATTATGCTCTATAATAATCGTTCAAAGTATAGATGTTAATTCATATCTATCGAAATCCCACCGAAGAAATGAATGAGTATTGGTTAGAGAAAACAAAAAGTTAATTAGGCGTGGGAAACATCTCAACAACAGGAGCTTCGTCTACGGCAGGTTACTGAAAACTAATTTGAGTAATTTAACTCGAGATTGTTCTGTTTACCAAAAAATGTTATTATCCCTGGCAACGTCAGGTGCCTCAGCTGAGGAGAAAGGTCCCTGCAAGTCAAAGTTTGTGCAATATAAATAAGTTCATTAAGCCATGTAATGAAGTTTCATTCCACTTCTGCGAATTATAAAACAAAATTGATTTATAACAATTGTAGAATTCCGGTTGTTTGAGCTTTTCTTAGAATTGATAGTTCTTAGAGCTTATAATTTTCTTAAAAATCTTTAAAAATGAGCACTAACTGGAGATAATGGAGACTATTGAGAAAGAGTGGAAAGGCGATAGAGGAATCCGTCCTTTTGCTCAGTGTTGTAATGGCTTCGCCAGCACACTGAGAAAATGGTGAGCACGTCAACAGAGGAAACGGCGACTGCTAGATCACACAAAGTAATGAATGCAAGTTTTGCTTCAAGACTTCGAGAGCTGTCAATAACAGATTACCTGCCAAGTAGTGATTAACCCACTCAGATTGTTGGGATTGGAGAACACACAAACAAACGATCATATATCCAAGAAGAGAACAGTTTCGTCGAAGTTATTGTTGCCATATATGTTTACATCAATGCCAGGGAAATTGAGCAGGAATTGAGTATAACAGACCATATAGATAGGGCGGTCTTTTTCGAGGAGGCAAAGAGATTTGTGTTTCCCTTCAGCTCCCAAACAAATGTTCAGACGATTTGTGTGTTTGGAACTCTTGAACAGTGTAGAACCTTCCAGGTGCAACGGCAACTTCCCCTTCATCTGCCAGTGGGTTGGGTATTTACAGACGCTGGTCGTTCTCTGGCAACAGTTTACGATATAACCGTTAACACAGCATATATCAACTCAACTCTTCAAGCCTGTACTCTGCTCTTTAACAGATAATAGATATTTATTCCTGTCGATCATAATGCCACTAAACAAACGAACGAGTATTGTTCAGAGAAACATTGCAGCTAAAAGAAAAAGTCATCTGGATGTCAAAATTATCTGAACAACGGGAGTTTGATCTACAGCAGGAAATTGTAGAATTACTGAACCAGCTTGAGTTATTATTGACTTCTTGAGGTTGTTCTGTTTACCTACAACTGGAATTATCCCAGGCAAAGCCGGGTGCCTTTGTTAGTTAATATAATTTTATACTTTCACCTATGTTTTCATAAAGAATGGACTTTATTATTAATTGGTAATAAAACTAATAAATTTCAAATCGATTTTTTATCACAGTGGGTACCCAACTATCCTGTCTGTGAGATCACATGTCAATAGTAATTTTATTAAAAAAAGTACATCAATAATTAAATGATAATACAGTAACGTACAAAACTTGGGCTCCATTTTAACTCCAAAACTTAAATCTGCCATTATCCCTAAAAAGCAGTAGGTTGGGATAGGGCAGTTTGCATCAATATCAACTCCATAATAAAGGTAACAAAAGGTGTAACCTCTTAAGATCCTCACCCTTTTCAAGCAGAAAATTGGGCTTCCCATGATCCTCCATATACCATATGAAGAGAAAGTATGTGAATGATGTCGCTGCTTTGTTTTCTGAATGTGTGAGGAACATTTCAACCAAAATGGGACTACTGCAGCATTCCATTGTGTACAATTAGTCATTTTTATAATACCTGCCATCAAATTAAAACAACATGATTTGTGGGTAGCATGATATGGCCAATGTTGTTCTCCAAAGAATGCAACCATATTTGGCACCAAAAAGGTCAAATCCTTTTAAGGTAACCAACTGTGTCAATCATAAGTGATTTCCATCTTCAAGAATAACTTGATTTTAATAAACTTTTAACCATACAGAAAAAGAGGACCATAAATTGATGACTCGTGTAAATACAAGGGCATATTGAAAAGTAATGCCTCCATGGCTGTAACTTTATTTTTTAACCGATTTTCAAAATTCTTTTTCTATCTAATACTTACATTTGTCCTCTATGCAGTGCACTATTCACTTTTCGACATGGTCCCCATCCCTTTCCACGCATTGTGCCAACGCGTGACTAGTCAGGTGAACCCGTCGGAAAGGAATTCCGGGGTTGTCAACACCAGGACCGAACGGCAGGTTTCACCTCGTCGTCAGAACGCAACTCTTCCCCCTTAAGGTGCTCTTTCCCCTTTGGGAAGTGGTGAAAGTCGCAAGGTGCAAAGTCTTTCATTTTTGAACTGCAGTTTTTCATCTTTGAACTGTAGGCGCTGCAACCCCCTCTGATGTGTGGCAATCGTGTGCGGATGGACGTTATCGTGATGCAGAAGAGGATCCAAAGCTGCCGTTCAATCCTCGTGTCGACGACAATCCCGGAATTCCTCTCCGACGGGTTCACCCAACTAGTCCACGCATTGGTGTAATGCGTGGAAAGGAATGGGGAATATGTCGAAAAGTGAATAGTGCATTACATAGAGGACACATGTACGTATCAGATACAAAAAGAATTTGGAAAATCGGTTAAAAAATAAAAAAGTTACTGTCATGGAGGCATTACTTTTCAATATGCCCTCGTATCTTATGTTTTGGATCATAGTGAAGAAAAAAAAATTAAATAGCGTGATCAGCTTTTATTTGAAGCGAATTTTTCATCGTGGATTGTTTAAGGTAGGATGACTGGAATCATCCTGTTAATGGACTTATGTAAGAGCTTATGTAAGAGTAAATAATTAATTGTAAATAATTATGTTGTAATTGAATTGTATTTTAAACAAATGTTCCTTGCTAGCATAATGTATAATTTTGTAAGATGAAGTTAATAATTCTTAAAAATTTACCCATTTTTATGTAATCTAAAAAAGCTTTTATTAAAATATTAATTTACTTGAAATAGAGTTCTACTGTAAATATTTTGTCCTATGATGAACTGAAATTTGACAGATTTTTTATATTAATAACATGAGAAAATCTATGCTTGTTATTTTAAATAATTAAAAATTAAAGTGAAAATGCTAAATACAGGGTGCCTAGGGTATTTGAGGACATGTGATTGAGCACCTGCAGTTTATGTACACCAATATCGGTGCTTTAATCTTTTCAGAGCATCAATGGCAGACGATCAGCTAACACAAGAAATGAAAGACATGCAGTGATCGTTGCGCTACATTCACAACACAGCGACGTTGAATCGCAATTTTTGAAAGTCACCAGATCGTTTATGAACACAGTTAGGAAGCACTTGGAAGCCTCAAGCAGACAAGTCATCTGCACAAAAAAAGTGCACAACGCTTGAGCTGTATGAGAACACATTGTACAACAGATGAAAAACATTATTGATGTGAACCCAGGAATATCCATCAGAGCCATTGCATGAGATCTCCCAAGTTTCCAAAGGCACAATCCACACTGTGCAATTTTTAAAATTATCAATATGGATCTGCCAAAATACTGCAACTAACTAGCTTCGTAAGAGATTTTTCTTCTACATCGCATCGCCATATTTTTTTCCCGTTAACTGGCTTAATTGAATAGGTTCCATTGGATTAAATCCAGGTGGAATTATTGTGCATCAAGTGCAGGTACATAAGGCCTTGTTCAGGGCAGCCAAGATTTTAATATTGGCCTGAACATTTTATAAAAACGATTGGTCAAAATTCGAAAGTACAAGAACACACTGGAGAACAGTAAATATCCAGCAAATTCAAGGGATTTCGACGAATCTTCATGTAAGCAATATTCCATGAATTTCACATGGCTTCATTTCAATTTTGTTTGCTCGGATTATTAACGAGAGATTCGAATATTCAATTACAACTAAATTTTACATAATTCTTTGGCAGGAATTTTCAATATCAATGAAGTTCTAGTTTAAAAAAAAAACACTACACTGCCAGACATTTTTTTGCCCATCATAGTTTATTTAAACGAAAATAGTAAGAAAGTCATGTTGCATCTCAATAGAAATGATTTCGAAAAGGTGCTTTAGTAATTATCAAAAAAGTAATTATCAATGAATTAGCAATCCCTTCTTCTCCAACCGGCCAGGTGGCTGAGAGGGCGTAGGCTTTCTAGTTCTCGAGTCCACCTGGCCGTGGGTTCGAATCCCGCTGTGGGCATGATGTTTGTATTTGTCCCAGGCTGCGTACAGATATAACTTGTGTAAAAGGCACAAAATGACCTTAGTAGTCAACGCCTAAATTTCTAGGACCCCCTCCCCATTCCTCTCCACATTTCACGCTATATCCAATGGCGACATTTTTGTGATCGGTGAAAAAAGGCACCGATACATTTGCATAATCTACATATGCCTTCTTTAATGACACTGAACTGAAGAAATAACTCATTTAACCTACAATTGTCTGTACGAAAGGTGTATCCGAAAGCAATAATTGAGAAATTTCATGAATATAGAAAGGATGGCCTGAGTGTCCACACAGCAGCAATTAGGCTTGGGATTAAGTACTCTTCGACCAAATACATGGACAAACTTGACTGAGAGGCCAAAGAAGAAAAGAGGTCCAAAATGGAAACTCTGGGCACGAGAAAAAAGGAGATTAAAGTGTGAAGTTAAACAACTGTGTTTGTCTGGGGGGGGGCGGGGGGGGGCAAGTCATGCCTAAAGAACTACAAAAGAACCTCTCCTCTCCTTGCCTGTGTCTACTAGAACCATTAATCGAGAGATGAAAAGGGAAAGTATTCCCTTCACCACAGTCCACAAGAGCCTTCCTCTTACGCCTCAAACGAGACAAGAAGACCTAACTTGGCATGCAGGTGGTTAGAAGACGGCCATGACTGGACTCAAACAATCTTTTCCAACAAAAAACGAGTTTCATTTGATGAACCAGACAATTTTGGGACCTACCCAAGAGAATAACATTGCAATGTACAGAAAAAGCGACAAATGGCAGGAGGCGGAATCATGCTGTGGGGTATGATGTTACCAAATGGTTTTTATTATCTGGAAGGCTTGAAAGTCGAGTTAATTCCCAAAAATATATCAACCTACTTCAAAGTATTGTTAAACCCTTCTTTGACAATATCTTTGCAGGCAAACAGTACATTTTTCAACAGGATGGTGCCACGATCCACAATTCAAAGGCAACCATGGAATGGTTTCATCAATCCAATGTGTCCATTCTTCCGTGGCCAGCAATGTCCCCCGACATGAATCTGATGGAAATATCTGGTCTTGGTTGAGTAATGTTGTCTATGATGGGCTACAATTTCAGACTCAAGATCAGTTATGGAATAAGGTCTTGGATGCAGCTTCCACTCTCCAAGAGTGAGGCTCTGGGAGTGTTCATCAGTTACCGAAAAAGACTACACCAGACAAGGTGCCGAAACTGACTACTGATATGAACCTTTTTGTCCAATTATTCGAACTATTCAGTCATTAATTTCGACGGATGAAAAAACATGTCCCCTTCGCACTGGTCAACAACTTGACTGTGACACATAATGGCAACGTTGGTTGTTCTGTTCTGTTCATGGTAAAGATAACTATGTTGACTGTCGCCATTAATATGTAACTTACTTTTGTGTGTGCCTTATTTTAAATAAACTATGGTGGACAAAAAACTGTCTGGCAATGTATATTAAGATCCTCATATCCTTTACTATGGCTTACTAAAGATCACAAAACAAGAGCAGAGCTGATGGATATACATTATTAGAGTGATCACACTTCTTATTCTAAACATTATGGTTAAGTTATGGTCATCCTACTGTGACAAATGCTATAAATGATACAGTAACAAATAGCAAGATCTTACTTGTGTCAGATATAGATAACTGATCTTTAAGGAGCTCAGTTAAGTCGGGAATAGCAGTTTCCTCATCCTTATGTGGAGAAGGCGGCAAGGTTGGTGGCTCTAATGGTGCTGGTGGAGGCTCTACTGTAATCAGTAAATCATCCAACTCTGCTTCTAATTCTGACATATCTGCTTCACCAGCAATTGGATGAGACAACGAATCCTGTATTTCTTCATGCATATCAAACATCTTGAAATTTAAAAGGAAAGAAATATGTATTTAAAGTGGGAAAAAAAGTTTAAAAGCAGCTTCTTTCTTAAATTCATATATAGAATTTATTCATATAAATTCTATATATGAATTTATTCAATATATGTAATGGGCATCACAAACTTTACTGGTATAGTATTTGATCAAATAATATATTTTAAGTTGAGTTTATTATTTAATACAAAATAATCCAAACGTCAGTTCACCTCAAGATATATATAAAATGAAAGCCATTAAACATACCGACATGCTTTAATCAATGTGACACTGATTGAGCCTACAGTAAATGTTCAAAGTGGCCCCCATTATGCTGTTTGCACAAATGAACGCAACAGCACATTCTTGGAAACACATATACAGGGTGATCCATTTTAAAGTTTCCCCTGGAACATCTCAAAAACAACAAGAGTTCGAAAAAAAGTTCTGAATGAAATTTGACTCGAAGGAGGCAATCAAATGTTACCAAAATAGATTCCCTCTATCACAGGGGCAAGAGACAACTCTGAAATCTTAAATCAGAACCCCCATTTTTATTGCATATTCGAATAGTATGTTAAAAAAATTTAATGTTGCTCCCTGTCCCACCTCTAGGAGATAAATATCCAGCTTGGTATTATGGGATAACTTTATCACGAATATTGAAAACGTAATCTAATAAGCATCAATTCAATGTTTTATTGAGAATTACGAAAAATTTATTTTATTTTGTAAACTAAATCTAATTTACAAAAATTATTGCACCATCTATCATGAATTGAAAAAAATGTGTTCAATAAAAGTTACATGTTTTTTTTGACGTACTATTTGAATAGGGATGGGATCCAGGGAGTGGGGGTCTATTTTAGTACCTTTTGATTGCCCCCTCCGAGACAAAGTTCAATCAGAACATTTTTCGATCCCATGTGTTGTTTGAGATATTCCAGAGGAAACTTTTGGGTGAATTGACTTTTGGATCACTGTATAATGTTCATGTGTAAAGAACTATGCATAATAAGAACTAATTAATAATTTGTTCACATGAAAAAAGAAAAACTTAAATTTGTGTAACATAAGACCATAAAATATTAAGTAAAATATCAGATTTTAAAAGGCAATATGAAACGAGAGAATTATGTAAATCTACATATGAGAGGAAGATACATCTATCTACAAGGTGTTTCTATAGGTAGTTACCAAACGTTACACACACACAACACAACCGTACCAAAGTCTGGCTATGATTGAGAGAAGTGGTAACACCAGTAAATTAAAATAATGAATGCATATGACAAAAAGATCTGCATGCATTAAAAATTTCTTGATAAAAGGGATATAATTGCAATAATTAACAAAAGTTGCAATTTTCTGATGTGCATCTCTCCATGATCAAGTTTATAGTAAAACTCCACCTAACTGCAAATGGTCGAACCCTAATGACAATGTGACATTGTGCTGTAAGTGCTATGAGAAATTAGTTCTTTTGTTTTCTTTATAAAGAAATTCAATTCTTAAATGTTTTAATGGTTCCAACAAGATCGGGTGCCCGCACACTTTACCCATGTTTTACGTGACTATCTTAATGACACATTCAGTAATTGTTGGATGGATAGAGGTGGACCAGTTGCAAGGCCTCCCAGTCACTGCATCTTACTCCCCTTGACTTCTTGTGGGATCACATGTTGGCACTAGTCTACCGCACACCTGTCACTACCACTGAAGAGCTGGTTGCCCGCAATGCAGTCACCAGTGAAGAAGTCCGTGAAATAACAGGTCTCTTTGGCAACATACAAGGTGCTACACAAAATTTCCCGAAATGAACCTCTATAAAATACAGAACTTACCCGATCTTTAATTTCCACCGTCACCTTCAAAGTAGTCTCCTTGGGAAGCACTCCTAGTTCCCACTTCTGTTATGAACTTTTATTGGAAGTTCCCAGGTTGGAGCATGTTTAAGACCTGCTGCGATTCCGCTTGGATCACTTCAATAGAGTCAAATCGCCACTCTTTTAACTGCAATTTAAATTTTTGGAAGCAGTAGAAATCGCAGGGTGCCAGGGGATAGCGGTCATGTTTTGGTTGAGGAAGTCCCTCACAGCGAGCGATATGTGCACTGGAGCATTGTCGTGATGGAGCAGCCAGTTTCTCTTCTTCCACGTCTCTGGCCTTTTGCGCCTAATGTTTTCCCTCAATTGTCTCAAAACATCCCATATGACAGTCCAAGGAGATCACAGACATTGTGGATGGTCTGATTTCGGTCTTCTTGGATTACGTTACGCACTTTCGTGATCATTTCCAGAGTTGTGTTTGTTGATGGTCGGCCAGAATGCTTGTAGTCTTCCACAGACTCTCGACCATCTTTGAAATGCTTAAACCACTCAAAATTTGGGGTTGGCTTAAAGCCTCCTTTAACAGTCTGTGGGATTCAGCCACAGTTTTCTTCAGCTTTAATATCAAGAATCGCAACACAACCACCGCAAAGAATGACAAAAACAGCTCAAACTCAAGATCACGTGGACATAGGATGATACCACTTGGTACAATTGCAGTTGAGACGTACTCCTAACACCATCTATCAGCAAAACTTTGTACTTCTTACGGTTTGGTCAGAATAAAACAATTTCAGGAAATTTTAGGTAGCACCGCGTACAGGGGTCAGTGTTGCGATAATGCAATGCATGTATTGAAATGGCTGATAAGACACTTTCAGGAGCTTTTGTAAGCATTGTTTTCATGTGTCAATACACTAATTGATATTGTGTTTTTTCATTTGCACGTTACATCACTTCTCTCCTCCACAGCTGGACAATGGTAGGATTCCGACCCCCCATGGTATGGTAAAAATTCCTTGTTTTGGTGTCTTGCAATTGTGTGTAATGTTTGGTTACTACCTTTAGAAAAACCTTCTATATTCAGTCTCGCTATGTCGGTAGGGAAACTCATGCCTAAAGTAATCTTTTTACAAACACAAGTAAATACGGTAACGTTGCGCCTTTATTCCCAACCCAAATGGGTAGAACAACGTAAGGCCACTTAAGAGCAAAGCTCATAATCCGTTTAAACAAACTATGTTATAGACGGACTAGTTCACCCCCAAATGATGGGCTAACACCCTTTTTAATAACACCTTTCCCATAAAGATTTTTGAGGCCCTCTTAAAGTCATAGATTAATCTTTGTTTGCCAGACTATCTAAAAGAACAATTTCTATGCAAGGTAAAACTAAAAATTAACCCCAAAAATTTCCCAAAAGATTAGGTTTCCTTAAGGGCATTTAACTAATAAGAATATAAGGAATGAACACACAATCTTTTACTTGACAAATAAAATAAGAATTTTATACATTTCAAAACCTTATTTTTCTTTTCGAAAACAGATCACAAATAAACCTTCTGTTAATTTAAATAACACAATTCTTATGCTCTATCATTTAGAATTTCTTTGGTCCTATTTTGATTACTTAAACCATAATCATAGAAGGGAAGTAGTGAAATTTCCTTATGCTTTTACATTGACATAGAAGAAAATAATTTTTTATTACTGAAGATTTAATGCTTATCTGAAACCAATTGTTGCATACATTTCTTTATTAGAGTTAAAAGTAAACAAAAAAATTTAGTTTACAATTTTTGATGAGATATTTGTAGAAAAAATTGCAACCGAACATTAAAGTGTGCAGTCACTCGAAATTGTCTCCGCGGGAGTTTTGTAAAACTGTGGCGCTGCTGCAGATTTGGCTCCAATAGCAGGAATTCTTTTGCAGTTTAGGTCGTTTATTTAATTTAATTCAAAAGATATTGTAGAACAAATATTTATTTTTTCATTGTTAAGTAGTTAAATAAAATGTTAATGAAAGTAAGTATTTTTAAAAAATAAATTGAATAAAAAAAAATCAAATAGATGCATAATCATAGTACTCTCATATCATGAT
>JAHWFO010020901.1:125372-138089 GCA_023313115.1 Rhysida immarginata
TCCCAGAAAAACATTTATTTTGTTTGCAAAATGACAAGATTTTGAGAAACTAATTACACAGATCGATTTTAGACAGATTAAAGAATACTTTAATGAAAAAAAACTTGTTTCTGAAGTCTTGACTATTTCCCTAGCGACTCCCCTTAAGTGTTGCAATAAATGCATTTGAGTGTTTTTACAATACCAGTGCCAGCTCTTGGTTTACGATTGATCCAGGTCCCCAACCCCTGACTTGCCCATCCCATTGGCTGCTGGGTTTGACAGCACGTCAAACTTAAGGGTGTGAGGGTGGTACGTCACAAAATAATTATGACTGTAAGAATCCTTATTTATGAACAGGCATGTTTGGATACCATCTCACAAGGAGACTCCAAGTACTCTGACTCACCAATTTTGATTAAAAAAAATTGTACGTGTAGCTTTCACCAAATTAAACACACATGCAACACACTAAATATATTTCCGATTTTCCAATTTTCTACTGTCATTACTTTATAAAATCCATATACGAATTATAGTTAATAATCCAATGTGATAAACGATCATTTAAGGAAAAAAGTTTAATTATCCACATTTAATTATTTTTATAAATCTTGTAACTTTTGGGATGATATTTAAAGGTAAACTTCACACCCAAAACAACTTTGTTTAAAATGAAAGATGAAGGTCTCAATAACAATGTAGCATGTATAAAAATTTTTAATTCGAACTCAAAATTGATAAAATATTCTAAAAAAACTTATTTTTTCCCTCCCCTTGCAATCGACACTGGCGCCATGTTTCGCCACCTGTTAGGTCACAAGTTGCCGAGAAGTGCGAAGGAGTTTCGAATTCATGACGTCACACATTGGATGCTATCGGTTAGTTGTCAGTTGGACATCGCAATGGATTATGAATAAGAAACAAGACCGATAGTGACGACTGCGATTTTGATAACAGTGACAGCGATATACAAGAGCCGTTATCAGAATTAAATGCTACTGCAACTTCTGCGATATACAGCCCTATGCATTAAACCTTGAAACAGGATCTTCTGCTTGCTGCGTCAGCGTGTGCACATTAGGGCAGCGCGTGCCTTACACAGCAGATAGGCCTACCTCCTCATTCCTTCGGCGTTTAACGAGTGCTGTTGCGGTCGTTGTTCTTGAAGAATGACAGGCCCGTTTAGAGTTGGAAGAGCATCTAATTCCACCTGATACGTGATCTAGTTTCAGCGAATTTCTTGTTTGAATTGATACCGAATTTAAAACGGCTGATGCATAGACAAAGCAAGACGCTTCAAAATGAGCACACGATGCTGTTTGGAGTGGGATACCAATTCCCTCGCTGTTCCACTGTTTTTTTAATCGATTCTGATTCTGGAAATCTATGAAACGTGAAATTTCTATCCGACTGTTTATTTACACATCCAAACAGAGAACAAATTGAAGGCATTCCGACATTAAAAAGGTTAGCAAAATCTTACGATATGTAGAATCGTTCTAAGCGACTAGAATCTCGGCGACGAAATTCCCTGAGGTTCTCGTGGCAGGAAATGACAGCTTGTTCCGCCGTGTTCTGTGGAGGAGGAATGGAAGATCCCACGCAAATTTTCAATTTTCCGAGGCATTTTTCTTAATAAAATATTAGGAAAAATAGAAAAATTTTAAATGATATATATATACTCTATTAACCTGGATTAATGTTATGATGCACTAAAGTTTTAAAGTTTGTTATGAACGGAATTAACTATTACTCTTGTCTTTACCTACACTTGAATTATAACTTATTGTGTTTTTTTTTTAAAAAAAAAAGGGGAAAAAATTGTAATAACCTTTCAATTTATGTAAAAAATAACCTTAGCAAATCGAAATTTAGATTATGATAAAAGAAATATAAAGGAAAAGAGAAAACTCTTGATATGTTGTGGCTAAAGAGTGTTTCCTTTATCGTTATAATTATCAACAATCTTTTTTCGTTGTTTTTCAAACATCAGTGCCATTATAAATTTCCCTGTTTATTTGGTTTTTTTTTTGTTTTCTTACCGATTATTTTGAAATTTTAGATTATGTTTAATTATAATAATCCTTTTATATATTTTATAAAAAAAATAAATGGTAGCCAATTGGAAAATCGGAAATATATTTAGTAAATGAATTACACATTCCCATACATGTTAAAAAAAATTTACGTAGAGAAAAAAAATATTGACGGCGTGATTTGAACCTGTACCTGCAAAACAGAAAGCACGTGTTTTACCACTAGACCACCTGAACACAATAAAAACCTATGCTACAATTAGTATATTTATAAAGCGATGTCCATTATAACAAACTTTATGAATTTTTTTCTCGAAAAATTTTGAGAAATGTGTTGAATGGCTTTGCACGTGTGTTTAAGTTGGTGAAAGCTACATGTGCAATTTTTTTTTTTTATATCAAAATCGGAGAGTCAGAGTACTTGGAGTCTCCTTATCAATCCAAGATCTTGGCCTAGGTAAAATCTTGAAACTCAAACCTCAAAAGCACAATAAAATTTACTCTTGACTTATTTTTGGCCCAACTTATACAGGAGTATTTTGTGCAAAATTAGATATTAATTGCTAAAGTAGTTCGCTAAAGTTATAAATGAATAACGTAATAATTTATAACTTTTGTTAAATGAAGAATTTAGCTTAAGATCCCTAACCATTCTTCATTAAGCTGACAGTTTGTAACAAAAATTATTTCTTAAAGTAGCCTACTTACCAAAGGTTTATTATTTAATTTCAAATGTTGCCTTGCTTCTGTAGTATGACTGAAACAATACAATTTGGACAATTTATATTAGTAAATTATTTGGATACACATTGAATTGTATGGATATACAAGTCATAATGAACTTACTTTTCAATATCGTCTTCTAATTTCTTGATACGAGACTGTAAAAATTGTGTAGCTTTTTTTAACCTGCAATTAAGAAAATACTTTAACTAATGACATACTTTTTTCTTAACGTAACTGTTGATTGAGTACCATTATGATAAAAAAATAATTATGAAATTAATAAATTTATTATCACCAATTGCCAGAATAAGATCTATACATAATGAAAACAAAGTACAAAATTATATTACAGTTTTCATTCATTACATTAGTTATAGTATCCCGCATAAATGAAAAAAGAAACTGGTGCTTGCATAAATGATTAAAATGCGTTCAACCAATCAGAAACTGAGCATTTCTTATTCATGGCATTCCCTTAATAAAATCGCACCAGAAATGAGACCAAAACTAATCTGGCTCTTGATTAACCAACAGGTCGAATACGATACTCTGCTGCCTTCCTGGTCTCTTATTACTGAATCTTTATTATCTCCTAGTCTATTGTCTTTTAAATAGTTAAAACAATTAAAAATTCTAGCTTGACTGTATATAGCTATCTTTGAACAAGCACACTTATAGGCAAGGCCACCGTTTTTCAGAAATTCTGAATAAAGCAGATATCTACAATCGATAAGCACATATAGTATGCATGTGCCAGTTTACATTTTCTTTCATGCTGTGCACTAAGAACATGGTTTTGCCAATGATTACATATACAAGATCACTCTTTAGTCTCAAATTATCATATCTACCAAAATAAACAAAAATAACATTTTACCTTATATGAGGGTTACTTACAAAGTCATGGCAACTATACTTTTGCAAGCAAATGTGTTATACAAACATTTCATAATATTTAAGAAAAAACACAATGTACTTTACCAATAATGTCTGTTACATGGGTTACTTAATATTGTTGAGCACACAATAGTCACTTAAAAGATTGTTGAGGTATTTGCAAGGTACTAAATATTTAGGTCTTAAAATGGTGAAAGAAAGCGGACAACTCTATGCTTGTAGCGACTCTGGATGGTGTAGCACGGCCGACTGTCGAGCGTTTGCATGCATATTAACACATTAAAAATCTTCGAAGAAATCTCCAAGGCAATCAACCGTTCTGTGCAAACACACATCGCACTGCGTTGGCGATGTCTTCTCACACAATGGAGTTTTCAATTTTGGTATCAAATCGCAATCACATGGTGACAGATTGGGCAGGTAGGTGGGGGGAGGGGGTCCTAGTGCTTCACATCTCCAGTGAGGAGTGATAATATTTGCTACTTGTCCATATTAGAAAACTGCTATCCACCTTGCAACAGTTCTGTAAGGGATAGCAAGATATCCAAAAGCTTCTACGAGTTGTGCATGACATTATTTGACTGCGAAGCACTGGTATTTTTATATATGTAATTGTTCTAGCCTAGGCTGATACAGTGATGCTTGGTAAAGTATTTCTTCAAGAAAGAGTTCTTTATGTGAAAGAAAAGAATTTGTTGTCAAAAAATCAAGAGAATAAGATGTGGCATAATTTTGTAGTCTTACTGATTGATTTGATGCATGATCATCATGGAGATACTGGTATATGGTTTAGTGTTATCTTGAAGCAACAGGAATCGTGTCTAATGACAACTGCTGGCTACTTAAATCAAGTTTTTCATGCATCTGCTGCATAGTTGCACCGTACAGTCTTCTATTATAGTTTCACCCCATGAGAAGTATGATTAGTGAATGATACTAGTAGAGGGCTACTATACAGTAAACATTACCTTCTTTGTTGTACAATATGCATTTTTTGTCAAAAGTGACAATATGCTGCAAAATTCTTTCCTTTCTTTTTCTTTGAAGGAGAGAAAAGATCTCTTCCAATCACTGAATTTTTTCCCTACTGAGAAGTTTGTTTGGCACCCACTTGTCAAGCTGTTGCTCCTTCCCTATTATCTTTAACTTCTTGGTGATCTCTCAGACCATCTGTCACGCACTCTTCAATTATATACTTTAATTCATCAGGATCAATGGAGGAATAACGATTGCCACGGTTTTATTACGCAGGCTCATAAATATCAAGATTAAATTTTGCTAGCTACAGCAGAGCAGGCTATTTCAATGTATTTCCTGTACCAAATGCTTTATTTGTTGCATAAAGCTTTTACAGAATTATCGAATGTAAACTTAAAAAAAATTGTGTTCTTTAATTAAATGACTTCATTCTATGACTAATTTCTGATTTCAATACATTCACTTTTCAGGAACAGTCCAAGCAACATTTATCATTGCATCACACCTGGGTTTCCTTATCGAATGCCACTAACAATTTGCATTAAAGCACTCTGCACTTTCCTCCGTCAATAGAACAGCCCATGCAATTAATCATCCGTTTCATTTGTAACAAATCAAAATTTAATTAAAAGGTGCCATTATCTATTATTCAGTATAAAAATTTTTATTTGATAAATTATCACTAAAGTGCTACAATCATCATTATTATTCTGCTTATGCAGATCCTACATGGCTCCCCAGCATCTCTTTCATCTCTTTATACAGGGTGGGCCGTAAATCGCGCACCAAAGATTTACGTGAAGTGTGATGTGAAATAATGTAAAATCAGCAAATGGCGAGCATTTTGAGCATTTTGGTATTTTTTTATTTTGAATGCTGTGTCAAATTCAAAATGAAAAGAAGAAAATTATTCCACGGCATGGGCTGAACCATGAACATTTTCGAATCTAACCAACGCTCTAACAAATTAAGCCTCACTGGGGTGGAAGCTTCAACATCTGTGATTGTACCAGCAACGTGTTTCTTAGTTCATTAGTTAAGCTTGATTTTAATAAAATAACGTTTATTATTATCAGAATTGTTTTAAATGCTTTGGTGCGCGACTTACAGCCCACCCTGTATTATTCTCCTTTCTTTGGGATGTCAGTACTTTTTAATCTCCTTCCAGTCCTTGTCTTTCCTTCCACCAAGACTTCTGTCACTTCCTTCAGCAAACTACACCCTTCTTAATGCATGCACTATCAGATTTCTTTTTCTTTCCATAGTAATATTCAATAGCCTTCTATCTTCTCCCACTTTTCACAGTGCTTCTACATTTCTCATCATCTAATCAGTGAATATTTAACATTTTCCTCCAGAATGATATCTCCAATGCATCAATTCATTCCCAATCTCTCTTTAGTACTGAATGTTTGAGAACCAAAAGTAAAACAGTGCTACAATAAAGTAGCACATTGGAAACTGCTATTTTAGGACTAGAAAAAAAAAACAAAAAAGCCCTGCTCTGATAAATAATGGAAGTGATGCAATTTTATAATGCTTTTAATGTTGTAGGTAATCAATATAAGAGCCCTGATCATTCTGCAATTTAAAAACCATATGAAAAGTTGAATATAGTGTGCATGAAAAGTAACAACAGTCCAATATCAATTTAAGTGAATGCATACCAATCCCACAGCCACAATTTAATATAGAAGCTAAACTGCTTTATTATAAAGATGCTACTGAAAAAGCAAGACAGGGAATGCATATTTACCTGAGAATACCAATGTCAGCTTCTGTGATTGCAGAAACAGAGGATTCGTTTCTGTGTTTAAATTTGATCAACTGCAAAGAAAGAAAACATACAACTAAATAAAGATTATACATGTAAGATCAAGCTGTGAAGTTGCCACAGCCCTTATTGTTCCAAATACCTGATACCTAAGTAACATGATGACTAACTTTTCATGGCATAATCATAAGTTGTAATAGGCTACATAAGCTAGGTCAAGTTCACTGTTACCTGTATTTATTCTACTATAATGCAATTCCACTTTCAGAGCCCAAAAAAACAGTAAGAATTTTATCCTCTTGTATAATGTGGTCCCCATTTTTGACTTGTTGCGAGAAATAAAATACGGTAAATATTGTATTAAGCACCCAGGCGCTTATTTGCAAAAATTCAGCGGACCCCCAGGCCCTTAATGCACGTGGGCCAGTTAGGTTAGTTCTGCTGGTTATTGCGGTCAAATCTAATACACTATGTCCACAAATTCTAAGGGTGATAGTCAAGAACAAGGAGAAATCACCAAGATCAGCGATGCTGTAAGGGCACCTCCAGGCGTAAATTCGTAAAGGTTCGGAGCTTAGCGCCTGAAAGGGAAGTAACAACCTCGGCAGGGAGCAGAGAAGAATTCAGGAAAGACCGAAAGGATATGGGCACTAAAAAAAAACAAAAGAAACCAAACAAAGAAAAACAGAAAGGCAAAGGGAAGATGGAACGGGAAGCACAAAGGGGGGATCAAAAAGGGAAGGAAGAAGGTTTTTGTAGGGTTAGTTACAGATTAAGTGGTAAAGAGGGCTCCAAGCGATGCCCCTTCGCCGAAGTGACAGGTAAGGTATCGCTAACTGGCCGAGTCGTAAAGCCACCATTGAAAGCCTTTGGATTCTAGATGTCATGGGAACATGTGCCAAAACGCAGTCCCTTCGGCGTTGGCAAAAGGATCCAAGAAATGAGACCAAGAGCAAAGCTATAAATAATGACTAAAATGTAACTAGAAGAATGTTCTGCGAACGCCTAGGGGAATTGGAGTTACTTCTTATCACAAGTAATATCACGAAAGGTTGTGACAAACAAATAAGCACTTAACTTTGTGTCAACACGAGTAGTAAATTATTTCCAACAGTAGAAACAATAAATTAGATGTAAGAGGGAATTTCTATGACGAAACCTTTCAATTAACGCAAATATCCATAAAAGTTCGTGCTCATGCTGCAATCACAAACAAAACTGGTCACAGCATCAGCCAACCTTGACCGCGTTGAGGTTGGAGTCTTTCCCAAATACATAGATAGTTCCACAGAATTCACAAAATAAACTAAATTAATTTGAAATTTCCATATTCCAGACTATGAAAATAGTCCATAAATTAACTACTTTTAGCACTAGCCAGGAATAATGACATGAACATACATAGTCTTCTGTTCCCTTTGGGGTGCTTTAATAACGTGAATCCCCTCGCTTCTTACCATTGGGGTGCTTTTCATTGCCTAAAACATTTGCAAAATATCAAATGTTTTACAGTAAGTGCCCGAACTGTACTGGAGCAGTACCGGGAATACTGATGTTGCGCTGTTGCCGCAGGGTGATGGTTCTGTCTGCTAGCGCTGTTCGCAGTATCCGCCTATCAGTACAAGCTGATGTGCTTCTCCGGGCCCCAGAGCCTGGTCTTCTGGCATGTATGCCTTCCTCTTGCCATTGCCTCCAACATTGGCCTACCATCCGTGCGTCCAAATGATACATGGACAGCAATCCACCTGGTTTACCTCCAGCCTCGGAGAGGCCAATAATCCGACCCCGTTAATTGCGTGAACGGTTGTCATTGTCGTCGTCACGTCGTCATTAAGACCGTTGTGCGGATTACAGTACTGTATGTTCACGAGGCAGTTGCTTCCTTCCTACTGCATGGAATGTCTAGCACAGGTATCAACTGATGAGAGTATACAGGCACCTGGACATCCTGTATCAACCCAAATGGTCATGTCCTGTAAGCATGCATCTAGTCGTTTACTAGTCGGAGGTAGCAACCCCCCCCCCCCTACTAAATATGGATAAGGTCGGATAACTCCTTGTTGCTGGGGCAATTTCATTGCAAAGCAGTGTATGAAATGAAGCAACTTCTGTGAGTCTTAAACACTCTTTATCTGTCGTATGCTTCAGCACTTGTCATTTGGATTTTTTTTCTTCTTCTTCTTCAGTAAACGTTTAACATTATTTTTGTACACATTACATGGGCGATATCAAGAATTAATTATACAGGGTGTTTCTAAATCATCTCCCGTATTATGCATGTTTATTCCTCAAAAAATATTACAGATTTTAACATGACTTATTTTATTCGTAAAGAAAAACTCAAAAAGTTTCTTAGCATGCCTTAATAAATTTCAATGTGCCCCCCCCCCCATTTATGGCGTGAAGGACGTCAAAGCGAAACGAGATTTCCTCCCATGTTCGCGCTAGCATTTCGGGGGTGATCTCAGCAACTGTTTCAATTATTCTCTTCTTTAAAGTTTCAATGTCATCAACGTTAGTCTTTCACATATCCCCAGAATAAAAATATCCAGAGGGCCAAGGGATTGGCTCATTCCTTCCAATCCATCGTCCTGGAAAGCTCATATCGAGCCACTGCCTAAATTGCAGGCCACAGTGAGGAGGTACTCCATCTTGTTTGTAGACTTTGTTGGGCTGCAGTTCAGGCAACTGTGGAATCAGGTATTTCTCCAGCATATCTAGGTAGTGGTAATGGTGTCTTCAGCGAAAAAGAAAGGTTCGATTACTTGATCATGCATTAAACCGCACCAAAATGCTAGCCCGAACATGCGAGAAAATCCGAGTTTCGCTTCGACGTCCTTTACACCATAAATGGGGGGCACATTGAAATTTATTAAGGCATGCTAAGAAACTTTTTGAGTTTTTCTTTGTGAATAAAAAAAAAAATATCACATTAAAATCTGTAATAGTTTTAGAGTAATAAACATGTAAAATACGGGAGATAATTTAGAAACACCCTGTATTAAAGGGAAAACGACATCAAAAATATCAATGACACAAAAAAGGATCTATCTTGAATACAGTAATAATTGCGTGTTTTGTGATAAGTTTAATGATAACTGGTTCTTTAGTTTGAATTGGTTTTTTTATATTAAATAGAAGCTAAAATAGCATGTTTTGTGCAACCATGAAAACGCAATCTTCGCTCTTAACACCAGGGGCAAGTTCATGACTTCATTAGGGTCAAACATCCATTAGCTCTCATACAGTCATAAAGGCAAGGGGTTAACTTTGCGTGCATCTAACAATAATAAAATGATTATTATTATGTCAAGCTTTCATGTCCCCAGTGGGGCAATTGGTTAGTACGTTGACAGTCTGAGCCAAAGGTTCCTGGTTCGAATCCAGGTTATGAAAATTTCTTTCCCATTTTTCATCAACAATAAAATGGATTATCTTTCGGAAATAATTACCATAATTTTTTTAAAGGCTCACAATGGATGGACCTCTCCAAGGACGCCACTGCTAGTCTAAATAATTTCTTACTCACGTAATCTTACTTTATATGTACACTTAATGTTGTTGCAATTCCCTTTCTTCTCTCGATGTCTTGAATCGAAACTTGGCCATTCATCTCTTTTTGTAGTCTATCGATCGCCGATTCTTCTATTGACCTGCTTACTACTTGCTCAATATAGCACGGAGCTAAAGGAGTGTTTCCTCTGTCGTCTTTGCACTCTTTCTCAATAGTCTGCTAATTTTCCATTATCTCCAGTTACTAATCATTTTTAAAGATTTTCAAAAAATTATTAAGTACTAAGAACTCTCTTTTCTAAAAAAAAACCCTGAATAACAGGAATTCTATGCATTGTTACAAATTTTGCCTTTCATTGGTGGTCATGAGATATATATTGTTGATCCCTGCGCAGTGTTGGTGCATTGTGTGTTGACACCATTGTTGATACGTATTGTTGCACAAACTTTTCCTTGCATTGTTGGTCATGAAATAGATATTGTTGGTCCGTGCAGAGCGTTTGTGAACTGCGTGTTGATACCTATTGTTGCACAAACTTTGCCTTGCATTGTTGGTCATGAGATATTTTTCATTAATATGCCCTGCCATGACCATGAATATCGATTTTTTATCAATAATTATTATTTTTCCGAAATCTGAGGTAGACAGTGACCTTCCTCATGCTTTGAAGGTCAAGTATGCAAAATTTCATCAAGATCGGAATAAAACTGTAGATTTGTATAAAAAACAAACAAACCTACAAATAAACCCACCCACAAACATCCTTCTTTATATATAGAGATATAACCCTCTAAATTATTTTTATAATGTAAACGTTTATAAATTTATTAATGAAACTGATAAATAATTACAGTAATTTCATTTTAATGAGAGAGTATAACTTATTTCATCAGCGGCAGCCATGATTCTATCAACAAAATGCTGACTAATAGTGCAATAGAGCATTCTAGGATATCACAACACCTTGGAGTAGAGTGGGCGTGAAGGAATCTCCGACTATCGCCGGCAATAGCTTTAACACGTGAATTTCATAATAATTTATGAATGAAAATATACCTGACTGGTTAATTATTGTTCTGAAGGCTTAGAATATTAATTTTATTGTTAGAAAACGATTCAACAAAAGCCGGTTAATTTAAAGCCATGAACTTTGTTTTTTTTTATTGGATAATTTTTGCCGCTCTACGATCGAGTTACCTTTTCAAAAAGTATAAAATATAATAGAAGTTTCCTATAAAAAGATAGGAAGCTAATATAAAATATGTATTGACTACTGATCAAAGATAGGTGTACACTGAACGACCAATTTATAAGAGACACCTCTTACGGAAAATGGATCGGCATCCCAGTGACACACAAACAATGGAACAGGCCGAGCGGTGTATAAAAGGGATGCATTGGATCACAAGTTGCAGTCAGCAGCAGAAGTGGACTGAATATGGGTAAATCCAAGGATTTGACCGACTTTGAACGAGGCATGATCGTTGGAGCTCGACAGGCCCAGTTGAGCTTTCGCAAAACGTGAACCTCCTCGGGTTTTCCCGTGCAACAGTGCCAAGGGTATTCCGTGAATGGCAGTTATGCCAAAAAATAACCTCCAACAAACAAAACTCTGGACGAAACAGGGCCATGGATGAACTGGCACGAATCATCCACAGCAACAGGACGGGAACAGCCCAACAAATTGCAGCGCAGTTCAATGAGGGAGCATCCCAACCCATTTTGGAGCACAGGGTGCGGCGCATCTTGCACAGAGCTGGGTTTAACAACAGGCGGCCAGTATGGGTATTGTCGCTGTCACCACAAAATAGGAAAGCGCACCTGTTATGGGCACACAGACATCGCCACTGGACACTGGATGAGTGGAAGAAGGTCGGCTGGTCCGACGAATCACTGCGCCTACATCATGCAGACGGCAGACTGCCCGTCTGGCGCAGACACCACGGCATCATCCTGTCAGCAGACAACCGTACAGGTGGATGGAGGAGGAGTGCTGGTCTGGGGCGTCTTCTCTTGGGATACAATGGGTCCTCTGATATCCGTAGACACATCCCTGAATGCGACATTATCTGAAAATTGTTGCCGATCAAGTGGACCCGTTCATGACGACTGTGTTCCCTGGTGGTGACGGACAGTTTCAGCAGGACAATGCTCCCTGTCACAGTGTTGGAATGGTCTTGGACTGGTTCGAGGAACATGACACAGACTTACACCTGCTTCAGTGGCCAGCTCGTTCGCCCAATCTCAACACGATCGAGCATTTATGGGATGAACTGGAGAGAATCTGTACCAATTACGGGATGCTGTAATATCAGCCTGGGCTGCTATTCCTCCGCAATGGTTTCAACACCTTGTTGAATCCATGCCTAGCACGTATTCAGGCAGTTCTCGCCGCTAAAGGAAGCACAACATGCTATTAGCAGGGTGTCTCTAATAAATTGGTTGTTCGGTGTAAAATCTTGAATACAGGCCAGGTATTCAAATACACGCCGGTCTCGAATAAAAACCGGGTGGGGTGTTGAAAATAGATTAAACACCGGGTCTTTTTCGGGGAATTTATTTTTGTAAGCGGGAAAAGTCAGGAAATTTTACAAAATCAGCAAAAAGATACGAAATTGGAAAAAAAATTTGAAAAATGTCAATATTCTATCAAAATATTTTTTTTTGGTGCTGGTAGTCAGGGGAAATTACGTGATAAACCGAGAAAAGTGAGGGAATTTTACGAAATCGTTTTGCTAGACACCTTGTTACTGGGAATAGCTCTTCACGCAGGGTCTCAAATAATCGCCGGGGGGGGGGGGGGGGGGGGG
>JAHWFO010020901.1:138189-171443 GCA_023313115.1 Rhysida immarginata
CAATAATTAGACTATTTTATTATAAATTTTGTATAAATAAGTACAATAAATAGAATTCAATTTCTTTCTTCTATTAGTAAATATTAACCCCGCCCCAAAATAAAAGACAAAAAAAAAAATTTGCTCTTGATTTCACAGTTATAGAAGAGTATTTTTTTTTAATGGAATAATTTTTTTTTTATTTTTCTATTTTTAGTAGCGGAATAGCCAGCACAATCCATTCTTATTATACTTGCTTCCTATCTTTATAATTCTGTTATACTTTATACTTTTTGAAAAGGTAAATCGATCGCTGATCGGTAAAAAATTATCCAATAAAAACACTGTAGATTTGAGTTCATGGTTTTAAATTATCCAGCAATTGTTCAGTCGTTTTCTAACAATGAAATTTATATTCTAACCTTTCAGAACAATAATAAACCAGTCACATATTTTCATTTGTAAATTATTATTGCTTTATTATGTACTTCACATGTTAAAGGGTGTGTTTGTTTAGTGCGATGAAAGTGACGAAGTTAACGTGACTGCGTTTGTTTAGTCTCGTCAGACCAACTACTTCCGTTTGCTATTGCCAGTGACACTGACACAATTACGCTTCATCGCCCGACTAAGTCGGCGAGATAAAACTATCGTAAACTTCTGCGGGATAGCATTAGAAAAGGCGATCGGTGTTTTGGCCAATGTTATTATTACAAACAAAAGAATCAGTTCAAACAGAACAGAACATTCGTACCAATAGGGCTTGGGATCATTTCGAAAACATAATTTAATGAAAGTATTGCTTTATCATTTCGTTATTTATTGCGAGCATTTAGAAGGCATATATTGCTGTTGTCGAATGCCCGCTTGAAAGCAGTAGCACTCACGAAGTCGTTTGCAATCGTCAGGCTGACGACTTCCACGGCATTGTGATTCGTAGTGGCGGCTAGTCGCAATAAACAAACACACCCAAAGTTATTGTGAGTGATTCCTTCAAGCCCACTTTACTCCAAGGTGTTATGATGTCATAGAAAGCTCTATCGCGCTTATTGGTCGGCAATTTGTTGATAGAGCCATGGCCGCTGCCGAAGACTTACATTAAATTAAAAATGAGATTACTATAATTATTTACACAGTTCATTAATAAATTTAAAAAAGTTTCATTAAATATATAAAAATAATATAGATAGTTACACAAATAATAAAATTACTATCTAAATTACTATATAATATACAGGTAGATCCCGTTATAAGCGATACATATGTTCCGCGAAATTGCCGTGTATACCAAATTCGCGTAAAACGGGCTCCATTTAACATGTACTGAATAGAGTTTGGTTCTCTTAAGCATTAATTATTTTCCTGATATAATGTAAATAATTGCATTACAGAAGTATAGGATTAGTAATAAAACAGTTTTTTATTTTTTAGTCTTAAAGTAGTACCTTATTTTATTTTATAAAACTCAAGATACACTAAAATACTCAAAATACATGTACAACAAAAAGAAGTGTCCACAATCTAAACTTTATATTGCTTTAGGTTCATATGTACTAGAAGATTCTGATGCTGTTTCCAACAGTCTCCTTCCTGTAATAGTGCTGGTGGAATCCCGAAGAGAGTTTGGAAGAGGAGCTTGGACTTTATGTTAAGGGATCGTTCGAACTGGCAGGATATTTCGTTAAAAATTGCTTGATGGTTGGCTGTAACGTTTTCTTCATCTTCATCGAGTACCTCCAACTCTGTTTCTAACAAGTAGGATTTTCGGGCCCACTTTCTTCGTTCGGTAATAATACTTTCTTTTTACGTTTTGACGGTATTTTAAGTACTACAACAATAAATCTTTTCACGAACAGATCAGAAACTCAGCTGATCTTGTCCAAACTGATGTATAGCAACCTTATCATTCATAGATAGCCAGTGATGTGCTAAATGTGCACACACACAGGGATAGAAACAAAACAAAACCTCAAAAAAGAAATTCATCTCCTAACAAACATAGAAGAGCTTTCGCATGTTGGCGATCGATGGTGCTACTAAATGAAAACCCCATATATCCGAAATCGTGTGTATAAAGGGATCTACCTGTACTAAGGGATGCTAAAACAAGTAGTTCGATCTTTTTTGTTCTATCCAAAAATCATGATTTCTTAATTCAGAAAAATAATTTTTCTCAGGCTGCACTCACTTTTGGCAGCACTCCTAAAATTTTTGATGTTTTTAGGTTTAGTGCCACGGCCTATATTTGAAAAATACGGTAATAACTAAGTAAAAACTAATATAAATCCATATGAATGTGATCCTCTTTCAACAAGACCAGAACCAAATAGCCAGAAAGAGGCGATGAGAAAGAAGCATGCTTTTATGATAGTGAAGAATCGTCCATCGATAATGATAATAGTGATCATGAAACCAGTTCTGATCTTGATTCTGTTGATGCTGAAATACGAAATCCTGATTTATGGCAAATATTTAAAAAAAATAATATTCTATTTTGTACTTAAGTACATCCTTCCCGTTTCAGAAGTTTTTATGAGAAAACAAAGTCAGGACTGCATTCGCATTCAACAGTACCTATTCAACAGTACCTGGTGGAAAACCAATCGATTCTGCTATTGATGGCTTTATGTTAAAGCAGTCATCTGCGAAATGTTTATGACAGAACCTACTGTGAACTGACTGCGTGAAATTTGTCAGACTGATGTTCATCAAACATGCCTTTTTAAAATAACACCTTTTGGAAATTAAAAAAAAATAAAAATAAAACTTGGACTCTGCTGACTGAAGCAACTCGGCAACAACTGTAAGCACAGCAATAAACCATTGTAATTAGTTTTTTGACTGAGCTTCAACGAAATCACTAGATGAAAGGATGACAGTTATGATGAAAACCTATGAGCCAATCAGCGTGTTTGGCAAATAAGACATCACAGCACAGGCCAAATATAAATTTTGAATATATGGAGTCTACTTAATTTACCAACATAAAATTACAACGTTTTGATACTTCAATTTTGGTGTCAGTTGCCCTTTAACAAATGTTATTTTTTTCTTAATGTAATTTCTTACCGTGGGCACTGATCGCATGGCCCTATTGCTTCTTATTTCACCATATTGTGACGGACTTTACAGATAGATGTTAAAAAGATAGGCGATTCAATTTACGATTACATGGAACTTTTAATAAGGGTAAAAAAAAAAATAAAAAAAAAAATTAAGGCTTTAAAAAGAAAAATGAAAAAATTTAAAAAAAACCACGTTCGAGTTGCGAGTTTTTTTCCCCCCCCCCCCCCACGTTGATTTTTGGTCAAAGTATTTTTTAATTATTTTTATCTTTGAAAATAATAAAGAGAGAAAAGGCACAATTGTAAATATTACAAAAATGACTTTTATCCAAAACTAAAAGAGGTATGTGGATAATGCTATTAAAGATAAAAAGAAATAAGTACTCTTTAACCACAATTAAAAGTCCTTATTTTTAGTTGTGGTTAAAGAGTCCTTATTTCTTTTTATCTTTAATTTTTATCTTTTCTCTATATTTGCCTGTTTTTTACGTAGAATATCTAAATTTAGAAATGTTATTAGTAATTTTTTTTAAGTTAAGTCTTTCTTAGTTGTTTTATTTTTCCATAACATTTCCATATCGTATTTTCCCCCTCAGGTATAATTGGATAGCTTTTGAAAAATATTATAAACGTGTTGTTTGTTTATTCGATCAGATGTGTATTTCTCGAGATATTTCAGTGTATGAGGGGCATTCAAATGGAAAGGTACGAAATGACACTGGGTATAAATCGAATTTTTTATTCAAAGTAATCACCATAGGCGTGAACACAACTATCTCACTGTTTCGCAGATTCCCTGTTCCCAGAATTGCTGTGGCTGTGAGAGCAGCCAGTCCTCCACTATGTCCTTCAGTTCGTCGTCCAAGTTAAAGAGTTTCCCTTTGAGATATTTTTTTTTTTAGCAGACCAAACAGATGGAAGTCGCAGGACGACATGTCCAGGCTGTAGGGCAGATGCTCAAGCTGCTCCCTCTTGAACTTGTCCAGTACACTTTTTGTGACCTTGGAGACGTGTGGACCAGTGTTATCATGGAGCACAATCACTGCCTCCATGAGCAGCCCAGGCAGTTTGCTCTTAATGGATTTGCGTAGGCTGCGGAGTGTCTCGCAGTACACATTGCTGTTAATGGTTTTTCCGTGCTCGAGGAATTTGATGAGGAATTCAATTTAACGAAATCACAACTGCTTGATTCTCTCCTACATCATGTTAGAGCAGCTTGTGCATGTGCACAACCACGCCGGACACTACATTCTCTTCCCTAGATGTTGCACTACGTTATCCCAAAGCAGCATAGTCAAATTCCAACCGGTTTGGTTTTTATGACGTTTTGTACCTTTTCATTTGAACACCCCTCGTATATAACCATAACCCCAATCAGGTTAATTTTATTATTAATTAATCTGACTGGCTTCTTATTCTAAAATTAATCAGATTAAAAATCTCATCTGTGGAACTCTGGATTCTGTCCTTATTTTATTTAATGCTATGAGGAGATGTTAGAAAGTAACCCCATTTATTTTTTTCAAAGAGTTATAAAACATACAAGTAAACAACTAACTGCAGCTGAAACTAAATGTCTATCTACTTTTCCACATACATTTTCGATTTAGGCATTTACCCCAATGCTGCATCAGTTTCAGAATACCCTGCTTATAGAACTCCATCGGCTATGAATACACCCAATGACACAGTGGATTTGAGTTCCCTGTCCATCTCAAACCTCTGACCACCCAGAAATCTCTTCAGGGATTAAAGAGGTGGTAGTCCGAGGGCACTAAGTCCAGACTATAGGCTGGGGGTCCAGACTCTCAACTGAAACAAACTAATTTTGCTTTGACAATGTTGGCCATCTGCATGTACTCAGCCTTCTTTTTGGCTATGTTACCTTTTATAGAGCGACTATATTCCCTCCGTTACAAAATAAATGGAGTTATCTTCTGATATTCCCTCATATTTATTTAAATGAAAAAGCTACTTTAATCTACTTCCGACTTTTTCCAGCCCATTTAGTAACTATTTTTACCTTTATATCATTAGATAGGTGAACCTTGATCATTTTTTCTCTACGCATGTGAACAAGAATCAGGTGGAATTCCTTCTCAGTTCGACAAATATCACTACACTGTTCCCATAATGCAGTTAATTCAACTACATTGTCAGTTGAAGGATACTCGACTGTACTTTGATGAATCTGCAAAACATCTTGTGTTTTTTTCTAAACAAAACAAAAAAAAAATAGTTTTAATACAAAGTTATCTTTGATAAATACCTAGGAATGCAAAATAATCAAGAGAATGCAAAATACATGATTAACAAAGAAAAAAAAATTAAAAATAAGATTTCTAATTTGAAAATAATATTTAAAAATTGATTTTATTAAAAAATTTAAATTTAAAAAATTAATACCTTGACATTACACTGTACAAACCGTTTTCTTAGAAAAAGTTTCAGCAAAATCTTCATTTGTATACAAACTAATGGCTCAGTGTCTGAAAGTGCTAAGGCACAGGTTTTGTCACTCAAGACCTACGAGTCATGGGGTCAAATCCTGCAGAGGGTATGGATATTTGTGTTTATCCATTTACTAAGAAGCTTGGAAAACCAAGCTAAGCCTCAGTAGGCTGATTAACTGCTAAGTTAAATTTCAAATAGATCCAATGGTTATTTAACATCCTCGACACCAAAAAGTTAAGGGAGGAATAGTTATCGTTCAGCTGCTAAGAGTTTGAAGGATGGGGTTTGATCTGAATATCAAGCAATGGAGCCACTTTCAAGCAAACAGAATTCTGGGATTCAATTTCTAGGTTACACAGTTGGAGAGGAAACTTAATGGCATCACCATGTGATTCTAAGCAGTTGAGGAAAATTGCTCAAGAGTTCCATCTGTCCTATTTGGTACTGCAAGAGACTAGTTATACTGAAATACATGTGTCTCATCATTCAGCAGATTCAGTAGTATCATCGGATTTCCCATTTTATTCCCTGAATCTGCTGAATGATGAGAGCTTCGCCCTCGAAAAGCGCTTACAGATCGTATTTTTCCAAATTTATTCTTGTTTCAAATTTATTTTCCAAATTTGTTTATAGTGTTTTTATTTCTTTATTCTTAATGAAACTCTTGATGCTTGGTCTAACTGTTTCACCTATACGGGAAATGAATTGATGAGACCTATGTTTGATCTGTTGAATAAGTAAACCTAGAATTACATACAGAGCCCCACTTATCCGGACTAATTGTGACCGTAGATAGTCCGGAAAATCGAAAATACGGATAATTGATCGCATAAGAAAAAAATGACGATTTCACATTTAAGCTGGTCTCGTCAGCATTGTAGACGAAATCTAGATCATAATTGTGTTCTTGAAGTATTTTTTTTTTAAATTTCAGAGAGAGTCTGCACTTGATATATCAGCAGACATTTTTTCACCTTGAATCACTAACTCTCGGATACAGTGATAGGATTTAAATCTGGTCAGCCACCCAGAACTGGCAATAAATTTATCACAACCACTGAGTAAGTCTACTTACAATTGTGAAGTCTTCAAAACAAGGAACAACACTTTTCCCAAAAAATATTTATGCCTGGTCTTTGCTGCTGCAACTTATTTTTCTGCTTATATATACTCAATTGTGTATAAAGCACCAATGGGAGGCCAGCGCCAAACTAGAAACCAGATTGGCTACTGTATCAGGACTGTATCCAGTATGAGAACAGTGTGTCGCCGCCCAGCGACAAGTCTGGCTAACTCGTCGTTCGGATAATCGGGGCTCTACTGTACCTTAGTTGATTAACAACAAACTTAACTGAATATAATCAAGAACAGATGAAGGGAAGGTTAACATCTATTCTTGATGTTGTAACATGGGTGAAAGACACTTGCCCGATGTCATGGGTTTAAACGTGACATGTAGACGCACGTGCCATGTTATTCAAGGAATAGTAATTCAAATAGTTGTCTTTAACTTAGATCGTATAGTGGATTTATTAATATTAAAAGAAAACTGTTGTGTCTGCAATAACATTTAATTATAAAACAGTTTATAAAACACTAAGACCTCCCTCCTAAATATTATTTCATATTAATTCAACACTGAAAATCTAATAAAAACAAAAAACAGAGAAAACCACAAATCCACACAGGAATGCACAAATGTAGTATGTGAATTTGTGGTTTCCATTTTTCTTTGTTTTTATTAGATTCTCGGAGTTGAAGTTTTTAGGCTTACTCTGTTTATGTTATAGAACAGTTATTTACAATGCATTATTCCCATTCATAGCTCAGTAGAATGCAATTCACTTCACATTTAAACTATGCAAATATTCTATCTGTATTAAGCTCATCAATATAAAACTTCAAACTATGTTCCCTACCACTATTCATGCCATACTCTATTGCTGGTGGAAACCAGAATGAGTGAGCATTATAATAACCATATACAATATTTATTACTTAAAATGGACCAATTTTTATTTTGCATTATACAATGCAATAATGGGTCCAATTCTATCAGTGAAAAAAGAATGTTCAACCAGGTCAGAACATTAAAACTTCAATGGAATCAGACACGTGAATCTGAAGAAAAGGTAACTGACTGGAAAAACGTTAGACTAGGCACAAAACATGGAACAAAAAGATGACCAAACAGACTACATCTGACAGAATAGGATATGAAGAGCAACAAAGACTGCCACTGAACTAATTTATATGCATGGAAAAGCATGTCTATAAGTTGAGAAATTTAAGTCTTAAAATTCATTATAAAAAGCATGGAAGACTTAACAAGTCAATGCTAGTTTCTAAAGAATTTTGGAGAATACATGAATAAAAATGTGTTTTAATACATTGATTCCCAAACTTTTTCAAGTCGCGAAACCCTTTCATAAAAGTCCAAGTTGTGCGATCCCCTGACTTATGAATGCAGTATACAGACAGTAGACATACATATACAGACAAACTTGGATAATTCAAAGCTGAAGGGACTACTAAATAAATTTGAATTATCCAAAACTTCGAAATACAAAAGTTAAATTGAGGTAATACAGACGTCAAAGGACCAAGAAAAATCTTTGAATTAATGATGATTTCGAATTACAGACGTTCGAATTATTCAAGTTCGACTGTACATGTAAAAGGTTGAACTCCCAGGGGTTTTCGTGATCCCCAATTTGGGAAACAATGCTTTAAATACCATAAAAAAAAAAAAATGCACATTCATCAAAAATTGGGGAATACGTATGATTATTATTCTAAAAAAGTTTGTCATCAACAGTGTATACTGAAAGGAAAAGTGAGAGCTTCACTGCATAATGACAATTCCACTCCAGGAACAGACAGATAATAGTAATTACTGCTGTGTCATAGAAACTTATTTATTTATTTATTTATTTATTTATTTATTTTTGCATTTCTCCCTCTTTTATAAAGTACTAGAGTAAGTACCCAGCTTTGCTCAGGTTGGTTGAGGGTAAATTTTACAACAACTAAACTTGACTTCTTTACAAAATTTGACTAACTGTACAGGGTTTACCCTAAGTATTCTACTATAATATGCTCTCCTGTATAATGCGACCCCACTTTCAGAGCCCAAAAAAAACGGTAAAAATTATATCCTCTTGTATAATGCAATCCCCATTTACTCTGCTGCTGCCCCTCTATGTCGCGAATGTTGGGAGCCAAGATTTCACTACCCGCGACGTAACGAATCGCGACATAGGTAGTTTTTTTATACAGTGACAGATAGCGCCACTGACCGAGACTTATCCGATTTTGCGACATAGCGAACCACGACTTAGAGGGGCAGCAGTTATACAAGAGAATACAGAAAAATCTCTATTTTTTGCGATCTTAAAAATTTATAACCTAGACCTCTACCATTGAACTTCAAAATCCAATTAATTATCAACCGATTCTTGTTAAGTTCCTTAATACAGTACAGAAAAGGTTATTTAATTTGAAGACAAAAATGATAGTTACTTTTATTGTAAGTTCATATTTCGAAATCATTACAGTACATTTATTAAAAAATTAAAGGATTAAAATTAAATGTTTCTTTAATTATAAAAAATAAAAATAAAAATAAGAATAAATAAAAAAAAAAAAATTTATTCTGAAATGGCATTGCATGGAGTTGAAAACCTACATGTTATAAACAAAAAACTTATGAAAAAATTTCCATTTCTTTTTTTAAAGAAACCTTTATATCTCCACGAATACACGTGCTATTCTCATATAAACAAACACAAATAAAAGAAGCCTCATAATCATATGCTACAGCTATAATGCATTTCGGGCATTACTTTTTACAGGGCAATCCCAAATATTTTTTTGGTTCAATTTATTGCTGGTCTCCTATTTGCCTTTAGGACAAAACCTTCACTGAAATATATAAGGTTTAACATGTTCTTCACTCCTGAAGTTTCAGGATAATTCATCAAGTATTTTTCTAGATATTCAACAAAACGTCTAAAATCAAAGGTGTTCATATTATTTTGTCCAACCCCTATACAGGGTGTCTGGAAATAAATAGTAAATATTCATACACGTGAGAATACATGTATAAAGAAGCATTTTTATTCCTATGAACATGGTGTCGCAAGCCAACCCCCACAGAGATACAGGGGGATTAAAGTATGTTGCGCTGCCTGATTGTTGGCGTCCCACGAGCGACTAGGCAATATTTACCATTTATTTCCGGACACCCTGTATATTGCATTTATTGTATGATGTATCGTAATATACTACTATATTAAACATTATATGCTAGTTCAGTTTGAAATTCGTCAGATTGAAGTTACTTTTAAGCCAATCCCTTCTCCCAGGTAGGGTTTAATGACAAAAAAATGGATGGGAAATGGATGGGGAAAAAAGCTAATTAATGTAGTCTATATACTGTATAATGCACTCTAATATACCAGTATATTCAACATTATATGCTAGTTTCCTTTGAAGCTCGTCAGACTGAAGTTAGTTTCTGTCAGTCAATGAGTATAGGTCCCTTCGTTGTTGAAAAAGAAACTGAGCATCACTTTTCCGGGCTTCATGGTAGAGTGAGCTTTTTTTTGGACATGGGAGCTGGATGCACCATATCTATCAACAAACATATTTACCCATTTCAATTAGATACAACAGTGCTACATTAAAAGTCTCCTTTTATATGCCTTTCCCCAGCTGGAAGATTACAGCTGAACATTTTTCAACAAAACAAAACCACACCTTAATGGATGCACCACATGCCGAATGCATCAAATGATAAGTTTCTAACAGATGGGTTGGATGAGATGAACCAATACTGTGACTTCTGCATTTCCAGACATTGCACCTTTAAATTTCTTTTTTGGAGGGACAATAGATTTTATGATACTAGAGTGCAGAACTTGCCAGAATGAACACACATTGTGAACACCATAGTCAGTGTCTCTCCTAAAATACTGCAGTGCACCTAGATAGAAATCAAATATAGACTACAATTTAGACATCCTCTGTATCACGAAAGGAGCGCATTTAGAAATTTGGTGACACATCAGGATACATGTTTTTTTTTAGGATAAATCTTCCCTTTTAGGTGACGGCGATGGGCACTTGCTAACTCCCACAGATTGGGAGTTGATGCACGCGCACACGGATATTGTGAAAACTGATAACAAAATTTGTCTTTAAAGAGAACAAGCTGCCTGTTGGCGTATTTCTTTTCTGTTTTTTTAATTAAAATTTCTTACAGCTGGATACACAGTAGGGGCAAAGGAGCTGAAGATAAAAGCGAAGATTGTTTAATATTTATTTTTTTAAATTTTTTTCTCTTAGGTTTCGAATTTTCTTTAAAGTTTTGTTTTCTTCGTACGTAGATTTTTGCGTTTTAACGCTCGTATTTTTTTTCATAAAAGAATAAATGCATTGAAATCTAATAAATCCCCACCAGATTATAATATTGAAAAATAAATAATAATAATAGTTATATCGGACGCTCTTGCTCTTATTTACTGATAGGACTTTTTATCTCGATGCTTGGGGCTGACTATCAAAAAATTTCACTAGTGCACGCGCAGGGCTAAACTGTCACGAGTGCTTGAGAGGTGTTAGAAACACCAGTATTTTATATTGTTATTAAAAGCAAGAGCATGGTGGTGTATATCTTCACCATGAGCAGAGTATTTTTCAAATTCGCCAAAGCGACGTGCAAGCTATACAGCAGCTTTTAAACTGACAGCCAAGATTGAAAAGGTCTAAGATCAATCGTGCAGCAGCAAGACAGTTAGGACACAACGGAAAATGTATTCGGCACTGGAGGAAATGTACACAGAAATATATGTACGAAATTAAAAATTTTTTCCCACTGAAATGCGTATTACTTTTATTGAAGCATATAAGAAAACTGTTATTAGATTACCGATTGCGTGTGTGGTGCGGTGTGGTGGTGGTGGGGGGTATCGGCCGCCGCGGCGTTACTGTTGGAGATTTTACATTTATGTTAAATTTTTTCTGCTGCGGCGTATCAGCGTTAATGCTGAAAATTACGGTACATAGAATTAAAAGGGATTGTAGGAGAAGTTAGAAAAATATTTCTTCAGTCTGCTTTTGAAAATGGATAAGGAAGGGGAAGAACGTAGTTCGTTTGCAAGGTTATTTCATAATCTGATGCCTGTATTAGTAACACTCAAGCTGGTAGGAGCGTTTAATCAGAGGGAACGTGAGAGAGTCATTATTATATAAGTTATAGGGTCCTAACATTTTAGAGTTGAAATAGTTAAGGGGAAGAGAAGTAACGAGCTTGTTATTTAAGGTTTTAAAAGATGAAGAGTGCAAGATAATAGGAGTGCAATTTAGAAATGGGCATAACACCTGCTGAGGGAAAAAGATGAGAGACTGGGTCAGATTTTTTTTTAGTTTAAATAAAATTCTGACAAACCATTTCTGAATATGATGTAAGCGCTTTAAGTTTGTTTTGGTGGTAGTACCCCAAAATTCAAGACCGTATATAAGTGACGATTGAATGAGAGCAAATTAGAGTAGGAGAAGTCATTGATATGGGCATCCCAGGAAAGATTATAAGAAAGATGAATTCCTAGAAATTTATAAGATTTAGTAGGAATGAGTTCCTTTGTATTACAAAGTAAAGAAAAATTGAGTAAGTCAAGCTTTTTGTTATGCTGATGAAAGATTATGTAAGAGATTTTCTCAAGATTTAATTGGAGGTGATTTTGGATATTCCAATTTAATAATTTGTTAAGTACCGTATTAACGAGTGTTGAATCGCGAAAAGAGTAAAGTCAGCGTAAAGGAGAGTGTCATCATCGGCATACAGAATCGAGGATAGTGAAGTTAATGCCAAAGGGAGATTGTTAATAAAAAAAAAAAATTGAAGAGAAGGGGGGGGGGGGGGGATAGTATAGAGCCTTGGGGAATGCCGATGTACAAGTTATGGTGGATGAGGATTTGCTAAAAAGGATGTGGGTATATTGTCTATCTTTTAAAAAGCTGGCAATCCATTGGAGTGGCAAATCATAAAAATTGGCTAATTTGTGTAATAAAAGGTTATGAGGAATTGAGTCAAACGCCTTTTGAATAATCCAAAAACATTGCTATGACAAGTTTACCTTTAGATATGTTTGAGATGATATATTCAATTAGGTCAAAGCAAGAATGTGTGCTACCCACGTGCGGGGAATGTCCGACATGCGGACCTAGAATTGATACAAACCCTGTACGGTGAGGCAAGGGAGGGTGGAACTCGTTTGGGCGGTGACAAACGGAATAGACAGTGTGGTTGGGAAAACAACGAAATTTAATTACCACACAGAATTATCTGAACAATAAATCTTTAGAAAATGCGTAAAAATCTAACACAGTAATTACATAAGACAAAGGGCCCCCTTTTACGGAAACAAAAGATCAATCAGCTTAATTACAATTTAATGAACAAGAGAAAATTACAAAAACAACGTTCATAATGATAAAGTAAATAGACAATTGGCATCTTGCCAGCACAAGTGTCCAAGCCACAGTAAGCGCTATTCTAATTCAAACTGAGGGGCTACTTGCCACAGGCACTGCCACACCCAGCCCTCGGGAAGGTTTAGAAACAGTAACCCAAGCCGAACCACAAAAGCGCCGTGCACCTCTTAAGAACAAACATCCACAATCCTCTTGACTATTATTGCCTTAGCCGTTTATGAACTGTGGAGGGGAGGGGAGAGGTACTGTAACCCCCTATCATGAAGCTTACTGAGCATCTCTTGCTCATACAACGACGACACTATACTCTGCGCCTACCGTTCAAATGCCCTTTGATCAAGAGAGCCCAACGTGTTTATCTGCATTCACAGCAAATATAGCGCTCCCACTATATTTGCTACACTTCTTACTACACAAGCGCCAGGGATCACTTGTGCAGGCTAAGCTTTATAAGGAGACTCACTCATACGAGTGAAAATTGTCCTAGTTTAGAATCCTAGTGTCAACACCACACAATTGACTAGACTTAATCAGTTCCAAATCGCTGGCGTAATGCCATTTGGCAATTGGCAAACACATACAAAGCGCTCAATAATTGAGCTTCCACGCCGGAATGCACTTAAAAAAAAAACAAAAAACGGGCAGCCTCCTCACACAAGATGAGCGAAGATTTACGCCAAATGCCCAAAACTATTAACCGGGATGAAAAGGAATGTCAAAGTCTGAGTTCAAGAAGCTATGGCATTTAACTAGTCAAATATGGGGGAGGCCGTGGCCTGGTGGGCTTTCACTGAAACAACTTCTGTGAAGTTTAACATCAGGTACGGCTAGTCACTGGATGGGCGACCATCCGTGATTCACGATCTTCGCCCCCCCCCCCCCCGCCAGCTGCTGTGACCATCATACAGCAGTCGTTAATCCAGGGACCCAACTCGTCGGCCTCAGGCCATACAGGCCCTGGATGGACGTATTGGATTACCAGTAGTAATAATAATAATAATAATAAAAATAATAGTAATAAAATATGAGGAACGTTCTCAACCGCCTATATTGACAAGATAAAAGAACATCGAATGTTAGCGACGCCATGAGCATGCTTTTATTTTCATTTAGCAACACTCATGTTATAATTCCAACATTGCTTTTTCATAACAAACAGGCAAATTACCATTGGAATAAACTAGTGGAAAATAATCACACTTAATTAATTTGACTGGCATCACGAACACTTTTAAAAGTGTTAACGGGAAAATGTTGCCATTTGCGAAAAACTCCATTGTTCGTTTTTACTGACTCTCTAAGTCTTCTCATCGAAACTGCAATTGGGGGAAAAAAAAAAAAAAATCACGCGGGCAACAACAAAACGACCACTCTTATTGCAAGCTTTTCCACGAATTTTTCCTCTCTACAACAAAATCCCATAAACAGCTGATGAGGACATTGTTACAGCGAAGGAAAAATTCCCTAACTGCTCACAACAAACGCACTCATCGTGAGCAATTGCAAAACGCAATAAAAGCCATCGCTGTAAAATATTGGATTTTTGAAATTCTGACTTCGGATTCTTAAAGACCATTAAAAAGTAGAATAGGAATGTTTGCAAGACCCACTCTCTATCTCTTTGTCTTCATCGATAAAATTGGGTTCAAAACTTTAAAGAGTTTCCACACTATCAGGGCCTCTATGTCCTAAACGGTTGGCTCAATTGAAAAAAACACCAAGAATAAAATATTTGTCGAATATTGTTTACAATCTGAATATACCATTAAAAACAGGGGTTAAGATTTCAAAGTTACCCCCCCCCCAAAAAGGGGGGGGGGGGTAATTTTTTAACGAATGAATTTTCCCCGCGAAATAATTCACTTTTGATTTTGGACATTTTTTCGTATAATGCTTATTTTCCGAGATATTCAGTTGTCTCAAGATAAATGCATCACCCTGTATACATTTAAATGCACTATATATTTTAATAATACATTGAAATAAATGATGTTGGCAAAAATTAAGAAATTTCACAATCCAACTATAAATAAAGGAGAACATGTGAGTTCATCAAAGGAAACAATTTGAATGAATTGAATTGATAAAAATAATTACTGCGCAAACTGCGTGTGGGCCACGTTCATTCAACAATATAGCAAAAACAATATAAAAATTTTCTTAAACTTTGAATTTATATTAATCATGTTATTTAACAATTTTGTACAAAATTTGGTCAAAAATATGTAGTTAGATCAGATTTGAATATTTTTCATGAAGACTAGGTATTTTCATGACTCTCCTCTTATGAATTAGGATATAATGAAATATGCCTATCAAGTCTGAATGTTTACATAATGCCATCCATGTTTTGATGTAAAAATACATGTACATAGAGTTTTTCATAAATCGCAAAATGCCGGAAATACAGCATGGCTTAGTTCATTCTATTTTTATTGCCATGGTGTCTTATCTATCACAAAGGTGAAGATTCATCAAATCATCACAGGTGGAGTTATATGCTCCAGCATTTGTGTATTTTGGTAGTCATGTCAAATTATCACATGGCAAATGCAAACTATACCCTTCTTATTTCGTGAATTTTACTAGGTATGCGGCTATGTATAAAAGTAATGAAAATAAAATAAAAACTTAGAAAGTTTACAAAGACATCTATGTATTAAAATAAAGGCCATGTCTAATCAAAGCCTTAACTTCATTTCACATATGCATAATCCCAAGCCATAATTACTAACAGATTCATTGGAATTGGTTCCATGTGCTGATGCTCCAGTACATCATGCTAATCAAGCATACCAGTCTCAGTACAGTAGTACACGAGAATGAACTTTAGGTAGCAAGTATAGTCCATTTTTAAATGACAGGGGTAATCAAGGGTTGGAAGGAATTGTCAGTGTAAACATTCTTTATCTTTTCTTCATCTCTAATTTTTATTTTTTCTATCTGTATATTGATTTTATTTTTGATTTTTTTTAATGCAGATAATTATTCTTTTAATTATTAATTTTTCTTGATTAGAATAATTTTTACTTGAATATTATTTATCTATCTATCTATGTTTTGTATTCCCTTTTTACCTTTTGGGTGTCGAGGATGTTAAATAACCATTGGATCTGCTGAAAGTTTAGCCTAGCAGGTGATCAGCCTACTGAGGCTTTGCTCAGTCTTCCAAGCTTATTAATAAAGGGGCAAACATAATGCCCTCAGCGGGATAAGACCCTGCGATTTATTGTTTTCGAGAACGACAAGATCTGCTCCTTAATGCTCTCAGCCACAGAACCTATGAAAACTATTTACAGTAAATCTATTATATAATTTTCGAAGTTACTTATTTTCATTTTTAAATATAAACTACTGGTAAGTATTTTAAAGTGAATTTATTATGTCAAATACAAAATATAAGTAATGAAGTATTTGAGTAAGAGGTACGATGTTCACCCTATGAGTATTCAATCCTTCCGACTATCCCAGTCTTGTGAAAATGGACTACGTTTGATGCTAACATTGAGCCCATTCTCGCCGTGATGCTACTATAGTTATTATAGTAGTGGTACTGTAAACCTGATGTTAATTTACTATTGACAATTTTTAAAATAAAGTTCAAAAGATAGAAAATGACAAAAATAATAAACCATTAAGGAATGACATAACCAAGTACCGAAAGGCTAAACTACACCATTCGCTGAACCATATTTTTCAACTGCCCTATGATAACATTTAAAGTTTCTAATGGACCATAATGATACCATTAAACCACAACTTTGAACCAGTTTGAGTTATCAATAATTTTACGTTGCATTCATTCATTACACATCATTCCAAATTGTTTGATATATTACATACCATATCTTAGCATTGAAAGCTCCAAATAACCATATTGGTTCCACTAAACCATGTGCATTTGAAACGATTTCAACTATCATTAATTTTACGTTATATTCATTCATGACACGTCATTCCAAGTTGTTTGATATATCACTTGCCCTATTTTATCATTGAAAGTTTCCAATGGACTATAATGATAACATTAAACCCATTAAACCATGTACCTTTGAACCAATTTGGATTATCATTACTTTTACATTATATTCATTCATGACATATCATTCCAAGTTGTTTCATATATTACATGCCATATATTAGCATTTAAAGTTAAAATGAACCTTAATAGTTCAACTAAACCAGGTGCCTTTGAACCAATTTCGATATCATTAATTTTACGTTTTATTCATTTATGACACATCATTCCAAGTTGTTTTATATATTACATGCCATAGTATTGAATATTTTTGAGGGTGTCCTAAGGGTAACATTAGAGCATGTGCAATTGTATAGATTACAACCAATTTCAAAATAGTTCATTCATGGAACCATATTTATCAATTGGCGAAAACGGTAATTAATAACCGCTTCTATCTCGTCATTGCGATTTGTTCGATGTATTACTTAGTAAGGTCTGTCCCAAAATGATAGAAACACCTTCAAATTTCTATTTTTTTCACTTTTCTCTGAAAATAAAAGAATAAGTCAACTTAAAATCATCATGTAATCATATATTGTATAAGAAAAGTGGTGGTTTATTATGGTGCAAATGATCTTGCTGTAGTTTTAAACTAAAATACAAAAAATCACTGTCCCAAAATGATAGAAACACCCCTACAAATTCAATAAAAATTAGCCTCCTCTTTCCTCCACAACCCCAGCGATAGGTAATAATGGAAATATCCAAACATGCAAATTAGTTGAAAAAGAAATTTCCATGTTAAAAGAAATTAAACCAGCCTTAATAACAGCAAATTTTATCTTCACCAAAATGGGAAGAGGAGTCGCACTGCAGAATTTGAAAAAGGAAGAATTACTGAATTATTTGCTTCTGATATCCCCATAAGAGAAATTGCAAGACGGTTGAAACGATCACCATATGTAATTTTAAATTTCTTACATTTCAAAGAAGAATATGGGGGGGGAAAAAGTCAAGTGGTTGTCCATCAACTCTCACTGCACGCCAGAAAAGGATGGTTTTACGGAAACTGAGTAATTCTTCGTCAAATCGCAGTTCAAGCTGACATCAACACATCTAAATCTACAATTCACAGTGTTGTGCAATAGCAGGCTATCTTGTGTCCAAAAAAATGAAGACAATGCCTCCACTCAACAAACAACACAAGGAGAAATGGGTCAACTGGGCCAAGTATCACATGAAATGGACTGACAACTGGAGAAAATTTATCTGGAGCGATGAGAAAAAATTCAATTTAGATGTGCCAGACGGTTTTGCATATTATTGGTATGACATATGGAAGCAGGATGTGACTTTCTCAAAGCGGCAACAAGGCAGTGGAAGTGTAATGGTGTGGGGTGGATTTGGATGGGCGGGCAAAGCTTCCTTAGCGTTTGTTTCTAGCAAAATGAAAGCTTGTGATTATCACCATGTTCTGGAGGTACATTTTTTACCATTCGCTGAAAACAATAGTGGTCCCTTTTTCCAATTTCAGCAAGACAACGCACCTTTACACACTGCAACATCGACATGGAAATGGTTCCTTGATCATGGGGTAAATGTGATGAACTGGCCAGCACGGTTACCTGACCTTAATCCAACAGAAAATCTGTGGGGTATGTTAGTGAGAAAAGTTTATAAAGACAGTCGTCAGTTTTCTAGTGTACAAGAACTGAAAACCGCAATCCAAAAAGCATGGGATGAGATTCAACTGTGTGAGCTTCAAGCACTTGTTAATTCAATGCCTGACAGAGTATTCAAGGTTATTAATAGGAATGGGGGCTTTGTGCGTTATTAATTTCATTTGTAAGTAAATGTTTCCTTTGATTTTTGTTATTTTGGCATGTGTTTCTATCATTTTGGGACAGTGACTTGTTTGGCCTTTCCGACGCTAACTTCAGTCTTTCATGCATTGTGGAATTATGCAAACGAAATGGTATTGTGGTATCCAAAGCTACTGTGGGTCGAATAATCAAAAAGAACGAATTGCGACCATCTACAGCAAGAACATTTGCACCATAATAACCCAGCACTTTTTTTATACAATATATGATTACATGATGATTTTAAGTTGACTTATTCTTTTATTTTCTGAGAAAAGTGAAAAAAAATAGAAATTTGAAGGTGTTTCTATCATTTTGGGACAGACCTTATATAGTCCCATTGAAAATTGCTAGGTGGGGTCGTGAAGGTACCACCATTTGTGCACGTGCTATTGAACCGATTTAGATAATATTTGTAATTGGTTCATGGCATGAACCATGTTCATTGACTGACGAAAACAGATTTTGAAAATCTTTCATAGGCTTGGAAGAGTTAGGCCCTCTGCACACTAAGCGACTAAAAAACCAGTTTCAAACTTAAATCGCCAATCAGTTGCTAAATAGTTGCCGCCTGTTGATTTCAATTAGCAGCCACACACAGCTCTACTAATTGGTAACCTGTTTGTAACGGGTCGGTGATCAGTCATCGGCAACTCGACATGCAGAGTTGCTCGGCGATTTATTTCTAGAGTTGCTTTGTAAACTGCCATGTGAAACGGTGAAAATGGTAGAACAATCCTTGCATTTAATCTAGAATCCTTGAATTTAGAATAGACAACTCTTGCAGCAACAAATGCTGCATTTTATATTTATTTCAATGTAGGGGTGATCCCAATACCTCCTCTACTTCTGCCAGTTTTTCCTTTTTCTATTTTAATAATAAAGGATAGTATCTTCATCACTTGAATCACTAGACATCTTTAACACGATAATAACAATACCTTTAATCACAATAATGAAATTATAATTTAAACTTAATGTTATAACAAAGCCGCGATAATTGAGAAGTGACTTTGCATGTGTTCGAGGGAAAAAGCGAGCACGATAATCACAGAGTTTCATAAATTTTCAGTAGTGTCGTGTGCGATTCACAGTTGGTAACTGGTTGGCGATTTGAGTTTCTACTTAGTGTGGTTTCATTTTAGTCGCTTAGTGTGCGGAGGGCCTTAGAGTTACGGACAGACAGACAGACATTAACCCACACAGATAGCATAAAGCACACCTTTTGGTACTTACAGTAAATCCTCTACTATAATGCGAATAATTTTGGCCTAAAAACCACCTAAATTTGTTGGATCGTATTTTACAAAAAGATAATATCAGCCCGGCAACGACTGACTGCGGCCAAAGGAGGTTTTGTCCAGAGGGGTTTTGTTGCCCGGACGAAATTACCATGTAATACATAATAGATTAATTCACTTTATTTTAATAATAATTTACATTAACACTAATTATATGGTATAAACAACAATTTAAATTGCGTATTTTCCCAAAGTGTACAAATAAATGTAAAAATGCATGTAACTGAACATTCTTGTCTTTGTTCAAAATTATATAAAGTTTAAGTTCACCAAAATCCAATTTATTGAATTAAGACTTTTTTCCCATTAAAATCATTTTGGGTTACAAACAGATGGTGAGCGATACCATAAAAACAGTATATGTAAACAATACTCTTAAGCCAATGGGCAATGCCATCCTGTATACCATTTTGTGTTGACTGGTTAGTCTTGATTAACAAGAGCACTGCAAGCACTATATAAACTCTGGCAACGTGCATTCTGTATATTTTTGCATATTTTATTTCTCACAAGGAGTCAAAAATGATGACCGCATTATACAAGAGGATAGCATTTTGCTGGGTTTTTTTTCTGGACCGAAAAAGTGGAATCGCATTATACGAGGGCATATTGAAAAGTAATGCCTCCGTGCTGTAACTTTTTTATTTTTTAACTGATTTTCAAAAATCTTTTTGTATCTGATACTTACATTTATCCTCTATGTAATGCACTATTCACTTTTCGACATAGTCCCCATTCCTTTCCACGCATTACACTAATGCGTGGACTAGTTGGGTGAACCCGTCGGAGAGGAATTCCGGGTTGTCGTCGACACGAGGATTGAATGGTAGCTTTGGATCCTCTTCTAGAGCACGATAACGCCCGTCCGCACACGATCGCCACACATCAGAGGGGGTTGTAGTGCCTACAGTTCAAAGATGAAAAACTGCAGTTCAAAAATGAAAGACTTTGCACCTTGCGACTTGCACCACTTCCCAAAGAGGAAAGAGCACCTTAAGGGGCATGAGTTGCGTTCTGACGACGAGGTGAAACCTGCCGTTCGGTCTTGGTGTCGACAACAACCCCGGAATTCCCCTCCGACGGGTTCACCCGACTAGTCACGCATTGGTACAATGCGTGGAAAGGGATGGGGACTATGTCGAAAAGTGAATAGTGCATTGCATAGAGGAGAAATGTGAGTATCAGATACAAAAAGAATTTTGAAAATCGGTTAAAAAATAAAAAAGTTACAGCCATGGAGGTATTACTTTTCAGCCCACCCTCGTATAATATAATCAACCATTATAATATGTATAATATAAAAATCGCAGTAAAGAAATTATCAAAATTTTCTATCCTGCTTCCTCCTCGTGGCCGAATCTGAAAAGAATGTTGTGAACATCACAATATCTACAAAGCACCAGTGAGTCAATTAGGGTATATCAATTTATTTTTGTCATATGACGGCCAATCAAGACAATCGATGAGATGACGGAGATGACAATAACGCTTTCTTATAGGATAGTTTAAATTTTCAAATTTCCAAAACATTAAATGTTAACACTTGTAAGAAAAAGGTTCATGCGTAAATGAAATAACTTATTCAACCAATCAGAAACTGACATGAAACAAGGCATTACTTATTCCTGGTATTCCCTTGGTGAAATCACCGCTTAAAAACAAAACCAAAACATATTTGGCACTCAGTAAGTTGAAAATACTCTCTGCTGTTGTGTCTTTACTATATTTTTTAAGTAGTTAAAAGCATTATAAAATCAGGTTCTAGTTAGACACTTATATTTGTTCTTGAGCAAACGGCTTACATGCAAGGAGGAGGCTGCAACGTTTCAGAAACTCTGAATTAAGCAGACACCTGCAATTGATAAGCACTTATACACTGCTCAAAACATTTAAAAGGAACACTTCTATTAAGCAGCGTGCAGAAGCAACTACGAATAATGTGGACAAAATCGCTGTATGTGATCATTAAAAGACTGTTTATTTAACAATAGAATGCATTACTGCAACAACTGGTGAAGAAACAAAGAAAAAACAGGAAACTGCATGACCCCTGCCTAAAACAAAGTGAAATGTCCTTTGGACGTTGTGAGGAGAATGCCCTGTTTCTTCCAGGGATCAGTTTTTGCACCACTCAGTAATGTGTATGCCTACAATGGGCTGCAATAACCTCCATGCACCTTCGAGGCATGCTCCGTATCAGTCGACGGATGTTACCTTGGGGAAGCCGGTCCCATTCCTCAGTAAGTGCCTGGATGAGCTGTTGCAGTGTTTCTGGAGCTGAAGGGCGGTGTCGAATTCGCCTGTCAAGCATGTCCCAAAAATGTTCAAGGGGATTTAGGTCTGGACTCATTGCATCAGTAAAAAGTCTTGAGTGACACCTGCAGTGTGTGGACGAGCATTATCCTGCATCAGAAGGAATCCAGGCCCCATGCCATGTGCAGCAACAATGACATGTTCTTCCAGAATGTCACGAATGTAAACATCCCATTCGGTCAGTCTCACAAACTGTTGCGTCGGTGTTTCGCTCACCACGTTGTCTCCAGACACGTAGACTGCCATCACAGTGGGTCAGGCGGAATCTTGACTCGTTTGTGAAGAGAACAGAACGCCAGTGGCGAAGCTGCCAGGTGACATGTTGATGAGCAAACTCTAGTCACGCCTGTATGTGCTGGCGGGTTAGCCTAGGCACTCGATTTGGTCGTCTGGCTTTCAAGCCAACTTCACGTAATCTGTTCCGGATTGTTTGATCTGAAACAGCTACCCCAGTTGACATCTGCAGGACATTTCTCAGGTCTTTGGCCGTTAAGGTTCTACAGCGCAGGGTACAAGTCCGCACATAACGATCTTGATTGGCAGTTGTTGAACATCGGCAACCTTGCCCAGCTCTTCGTGTGTACTGGCCAGTCGCCTGGAATCGTGTCCACAGTCGGAAAATGATGGAAGAGGGACACATTGAGGGCATTTGCCACAGTCCGAAATGATTGACCCGTTTGGAGCGATGTTACGGCTCTGGCAGCTTCTACTGCTTCAAGATGCCTTTGTGGCATGTCAGAGCACTAACAAAAAAGTTCCAGGAATGACTGCACCTTGTAATGTTCGACCATTATCTCCAAGCAAAGAGTGTACTGGCATGTAACCACTTTGTTTTCCGGGGGGGTTATATTGCTATGCAAATTTCTCAGAATATCTGGCAGCAAAATGTGTTGGCTTCAACCATTTCCTATGAGGGAGATAGTAGGTTTCATGTTGCAGAAGATGAAATTGCTAAAAAGTATTATTTACGCCCTCTGTAGGGGATTCTACAAGTATTCCTTTAATTGTTTTGAGCAGTGTATTACGCATGCATCTGTTTCCTTTTTCTTTTGTGCCGGGCACCTTAAGCAAAAACCTGGAATTTCTTTATACAGGATTATAGATATCACACATATGGAAACCACAGTTTATAATATTTTAGTTGCGATCATGCTTACTTTTATGATTTCTGTAATAATACATTCTTCCTCGCTGTTTTCGGTCTTGACCAAAGCATTTGAGAATGCCGCCATTGACCAGGACAATGGGCGCTTAACAAGTACATTGATTCCCCATGAAAGCCATTTGTCATCATCTTCTAAATTACCAAATTCGGAAACTTTTGTCAAATCCTTTTGTCTAAATTTTGAGAGGAAAAAAAAAAAATCTTAAAATTTATCTAAAATTCTTACTTAAAATGCACACTTATTACATCTATCTTAAATCTTATCTAAGGAAATTAAAAATTAAAATAAACAAAGTTTACTATAATAAAATTTTATTATTAACAGGTGAGTGCTCAGTAGTTTTAACAGAAATTTTCCCATTAAAGAAGCTTTCAAATTTATACTGTTAATACACTGCTTTGCAATGAAATTGCCCCACCCACAAGGAGTTATCCGAATGAGCCAAAAGTAGATATACAGCAAGAGATACAACTCCTGGCAAGAAATATCGGATATTTATTTTTAGTGCAGCTAAATTCATAAAAAAGCTTAAATTTCCTCAAAAATAATGGACGCATCCAAAAGGAATGAAGCATAAATTACAGAAAACACTTTATTCTAAAAAATGAGTAATTAAGCATATAAACTAAACATCATTTCTGCTTGAAAATATACATTAATATATCGAACACAGTGGAAAAAAGTATTGGATAGCCTTTTGGCTTGGAAATAAATATGAGATAATGCCAAATAAACATGTCAAATATTATCAAAAACCGTTTTTAACATTTGGTAGCCCCACCTTTTGACTTGATTATTGCCTTAATTCTTCGAGGCATTGATTCATATAAGTTTATGCATCGGTGTTCACTGATTTTTCCCCAACATTGACGAATTGCTTCTTTCAGCTCAGACTTGTTGGTTCGTACAAATCAATCATTTTCTTTAAATCCCACCAAAGATTTTCTATTAAATTTCCATCAGGACTTTGAGCTGGCGTTATCCTGCTGAAAGACTGCGCCATGTATGGTGTGCAGCAAGTTCAGTAGAACGTGCTGCTGTCAGGGTGCCTTGGATGGTGACTAAAGGTGTTCTGGTATCGTAGCCGATGGCACCCCAGACTATGATCCCGGGTGTTGGTCCACGACGGCGATACCGGATGCATTGTTCATTGGCACGTTCCAATGGTCTGTGCCATACCCGTCCGCGTCTGTCGTTGGGTCCAAACAAAAGTGGAATTCGTCGCTGAAGACCATCGGGCGCCATTCCATTCGCCAGCCCGGTCGTTCACGACACCATTGCAGTCGTATCGTGCGGTGCTCAAGTGTCAAATGAAGACATAACAATGGACGCCTGGCAAACATTGTCGAGGCGTGTAACCGGCGTGCTATTGCCGCTATTGACACCGGAGCAGTACCGGGAATAGTGATGTTGTGCAGTTGACGCAGGGTGATGGTTCTGTCGTACAGTATCCGCCTATCGGTACGAGGAGATGTGCTTCTCCGGGCCCCAGAGTCTGGTCTTCTGGCATGTGTGCTTTCCTGTCGCCATTGCCTCCAACATTGGCCTACCGTTCGAGCATCCCGCGACACAGACAGCAATCCGTCTGGTTAACCATCCAGCCTAGGAGAGGCCAATAATCTGACCTCGTTAATTGCGTGAACGGTTGTCATTGCGGCACTGAGACCGTTGTGTGGATTACAGTACTGTACGATCAGGAGGCAGTTGATTCCTCCCTACTGCATGGAACTTCTCGCACAGGTGTCAACTGATGAGCCTATACAGGCACCTGGACGCCCTGTATCAACCCAAATAATCATGTCCCATGAGCATGCATCTAACCCCCCCCCCCCATTAAATATGAATAAGGTCGGATAACTTCTTGTTGGTGGGGCAATTTCATTGCAAAGCAGTGTATAAATACAAGCGTCCTAAAATTATTTAGCATTTTCATGAGCATGTAAAAATTCATTCCACCAAGAGATATAATTGGTTGATGGATCTTAATGCAACAAATTCAAATTTTGTGCAGAGTGCATTTTTCTTTGTTCCTTAAGAAGTATGGTCCCTTTTTTCCAGGAGTACCATTACTGATATCATGATCATGAATCTGAAAGTACCACAGAATTTTCTCTTTCCACAATTACAGGAAAATGACCAGAAAGAGCATCTTCACTTTCAGCAAGACAGTACCCCTGATCCTTTATTAAAAAGGTGACTCCACATACACAGACGCACTGATTTTGATGTAAAATATTGTATAGAGTAGTTTTCTTCCAGTTCGGTGCACTTCTCAAAATTTACAGAGAAAAAAAATTCATAAAGTTCATTAGCAATATTAAACCCACAATGTTGCAGTTTACGTTAACAGCCTGGAGTGGCCCTGTGGCAAGTCGCTGGATTCTAGTGGGAATAAGCTGTTTCGATTCCTGTGGAGGTAAGAATTCCATTTACAGACTGTCTATTATCTAATAACTAGTTCGTATGCCAAAGGAATAAAACTGGACCAACTTTTTCATAAATCTGATAATACTAATGACAATCGATGGTAGCACAAGGAGCCAAAACCGCTTTTCTACAACAAAATATTTATTAAGCCTGGATACATATTTATATATATAATAGGAATCAATCAGGTTCCCTTTACAAGTGAATAAAATAAATAAATAAATAAATAAATAGCCCTAAGGCACACAGTAACATTCAGTCTTGTTGAAAATTGGACGCGTAGCCTCTGAAATATGTTGCTATTTTTTAAAATAGAATTGATGTTATTTATCCACAGTTGAGGTAATTTAGTTTTTTATTTTTATATACTGATTACCATATTTGCAGTCAGTAAATTTTAATACACGTATTATTAAACATAATTAATAATTCAATTAAATGAGAACTGCTCATTTTAAATCATCTCCTACATTGACTGTTTATGTTAAAGCAGTCTAAACAGCTCTTATTTCAAATTAAAAAAAAATTATTATTTAAAATTTGGAGTTGTTTGATTGTTTGCTTGCTTGATAATGCTCTTTGCTCTGTCACCAACAATATGAAGACAAATAAGCAAAGCAGTCTATTCCACAAGGCAAGACTGGAAACTTGGTGAATGACTCATAAAAACAGACAGGGACAAGTATTTCAGAGACGATACTATACTCCCCTTCAAATATAAGCTGCCATGGTCATAGTACACTTTTTTTTTGACATAGTTCATACAATTGTTGCATGGCATGTGACTCTTCTGCTACTTCTTGAAGTTACTTCGTTACAGCGATTTGAAAATCCAGGATGAAAGCTGGTGTTTCCAGTATGATCCAACAACTGAACGCCAAAACATGGAGTGGCGTAGTCCCACATCTCCGAAGAAGCAAATAATTTGCTTCCTGAAAACATGCTTGAAGACCATGCTCACTACGTTCTTTAACACAACAGGGCATAATCCATAAAGAATTTATTCTGCAGGGCCAAACAGTCAATGGCAATTTCTACACGAAGGCCCTCAGTCGTCTATGGAAGCACATTTGTAGGGTCCAGGCACAGTTTGCTGAACAGGGATCCTCGTCTCTTTTGCATGATAATCCGAGGCCACTCGTCACACAAAGGTGAAGGAATTCTTCATGCCAAAACAGATCCAGAACTTTACCACTCTTCGTATTCTCCAGCAGTCCTCGAAGTGAGAAATAAAAAAAAATACAGGAGCTAATACAAAAATATATAGGATACTAGCTGTTTACCTGGCGTTGCTCGGGCTGTTTTTTTATGAAATGTTGCAATTTGTGTGTGTGTGGATATTCAGAAAAAGAACACATGTAAAAAGCTCAGAATTTATATAGAAAAAATACATGTTTTAGGTTCTACTAAAGGGACGTATTTGGAGACGCTATGCATTGGGAGCTTTTTAAAAGAAATCCTTTTGAATTTACAACATGAAATTATTCTATTTAAATTGAAAACTTTTTTCGTTGCTCGAGCTCAAATTCGAAGAAATTTTGATTCATCTGAAAGTTAATACGCAGCCAAAATGAGCACATGAAAAACGTTTCGGATTAATAAACCATTAAGAAATGACATAACCAAGTACCGAAAGGCTAAACTAAACCATTCGCAAAACCATACTTTTCAACTGCCCTATGTTAACATTGAAAGTTTCTAATGGACCATAATGATACCATTAAACCACGTACCTTTGAACAAATTTGAACTATCATTAACTTTATGTTGTATTCATTATTATATATCATTCCAAATTATTTGATATATTGCATGCCATATCTTAGCTTTGAAAGTTCCAATGAACCATAATGGTTCTACTAAACCAGGTGCCTTCGAACCAAATTCCACTATCTTTAATTTTACGTTGTATTCATCATTACAAATCAATCCAGAATTTTTGATATATTACATGCCATATCTTAGCATTGAATGTTCCAATGAACCATAATGCTTCACCTAACCAGGTGCCTTTGATCCTATTTCGACAATCAATAATTTGAAGTTATATTCATTCATGACATGTCATTCCAAATTGTTTGATATATTACATTCCATATCTTAGAATTGAGAGTTCCATTAAACCATAATGTTTCCACTCAACCAAGCACCTTTGATCCTATTTTGACTGTTCATAATTTGACGTTATATTCAATCATGGCACATCATTCCAAGTTGTTTGATATATTGCACGCCATATCGTAGATTTGAAAGTTCCAATGAACCATTATGGTTCCACTAAACCAGGTGCCTTAGAACAAAATTCGACTATCATTAATTTTACGTTGTATTCATCATTTCACATCAATCCAAGATTTTTGATATATAACATACCATTCTTAGCATTGAAACTTCCAATTAACCATAATGGTTCCACTAAACCAGGTGCTTTGGAACCAATTTCTACTATCATTAATTTAAGGTTGTAGTCCTTCATTCCGCATCATTCCAAGTTGTTTCATATATTAAATGCCGTATCTTAGCACTAAAAGTTTCCAATGGACCACAATGATACCATTAAACCGCGTACCTTGAACAAATTTGAATTATCATTAATTTACGTTGTATTCATCTTTACACATCATTTCAAGTTGGAAATGACCATAGCAGTTGAAAAGGACGTTAATACCAAACAAACCAAATCAACTAACCAATCAAGTTGTTTGATATAGTACATGCAATATTTTAGAATTGAAAGTTCCAATGAACCATAATGGTTCCACTAAACCAGATGCCTTTGATCCAATTTCGACTATCATTAACTTTACACATCATTCATGACACATCATTCCAAGTTGTTGATATACAGGGTGGGGAACATAACTTCCTGATTTCAAAACGCAAGAAAACCTATTTTGTTTTATATATTTTATTTATAATTTAGGTACATATTTAAAGCTTTGTTTTAGACAGTCTTGAAAATCATATGAGGTAGATGACGCCCTCCCTGATCCGTACACTGAATAAGCTGATTTCTGGCATTGCTCATTGCAAGGGGTATTTGGCAATTTCTGCCCGGTTGTTGGCTTTCAGGGTCCTTGGACGGTTAACATAACCACGGCATTTCAAAAAAAAAAAACCCATAAAAATCGCAAGGGGTCAAATTGGGGGAGCGGGTTGGCCATTCTAAATCGCCCCTTAATGAGAATGAGGTACTCTGGAAAGTGTTCCATCAAAATAGCCATTGATGCCTTTGAAGTGTGAGCCGTTGCTACATCCTGTTGGAACCAAATGACCTCTAAATTCAATTCATGAAGTCATGGGAAAAAATTTTCTCCAACATGTTCACATACTGGTCTGAATTCACTGTCACTGTTACCTCATTTTCTTCGACAAACCAGGACCATTAACCCCAGCTGAGGAAATTGCACACACCACTGTGACTTTAGATGAATGCAAAGGCGATTGATGCAATTCTCGGGGGTTGTTGTCGGTCCAGTAGCGCATGTTCTGTTTGTTGACTCATCCAGTTAAGTTAAAATGGGCTTCATCACTGAAAAAAACAATTGTGTCCTCAGGAATGTTTTTGAGAAGTACCTCACATGATTTCCCCCGGAAATTGAAGTCGCATTCGGCACATTCGCCAGCTTTTAACGATGGTAATGAAGGTCATCGTGAAGAATTCGCCTCATTGAACGATCGGAAAGTCCAAGGGCAAACGCATGTTTGCGCGCAGAATGCCCTGGGGATCGCAAAATTGAAGATCTCACTGTCTCACTGTTCACACGTGATCTGATTGGCCGAGGGAATCCAGATCTTCGGCTTGTCGTACTCGATGTTTGTCTGAACGTAGTGTCCCATGTAACAACTGATTTTCGGTCCGGAACACGGCCCAACTGAACCACCGTCGAAAGGCGTGCTGGGTTGCCATCACAGATAGACTGTTCGAAAAATAGGCCTCGACAGCAAATGCTCGCACTTCACTGTTCCGACGCATCATGGTACCGAACTGGAAGAGAACAAAACTTTAGAACTACGCCTGTGGAATGAGACCACTCCTGTCCCACTGCAGCCGCTACAGCCTGAATTGCGCACATTTCAAAAACAGAAGTTACATTGCCCCACCCTGTATTACATGCACCAGGTGCCTTTGAACCAATTTTAACTATCAAGAATTTTGCGTTATATTAATTTATAACACATCATTCAAGGTATTTGGTATACTACATGCAATATTTTAGCATTGAATGCTCCAATTAACCATAATGGTTCCACTAAACTAGGTGCCGTTAAAACAATTTCAACTATCATTAATTTTTCGTCATGTTCACTAATGACACGTCATTCCAAGTTGTTTGGTATATAACATGTCATATCTTAGCATTGAAAGTTCCAATGAACCATTTTGGTTCCACTAAACCAGGCACCTTTGATCCTATATAGACTATCAATAATCTGACTTTATATTCATTCATGACAGATCATTCCAAGTTGTTTGATATAATACATGCCATATTTTAACATTTAAAGTTCCAGTGAACCATAATGGTACTATTAAAGCAAGTGCCTTCGAACCAATTCGACTAACATTAATTTTACATTGTAGTCATTCATTACACACCATTCCAAGTTGTTTCATATATAACTTACCATATCTCAGCATTGAATGTCTCAATGAACCATAATGGTTCCACTGAACCAGGTGCCTTTAAAACAATTTCAACTATCATTAATTTTACGTTGTATTCATTTATGACACGTCATTCCAAGTTGTTTGATATATAACGTGTCATATCTTAGCATTGAAACTTCCAATGAACCATAATGATACCATTAAACCACGTAGCATTGAATCAATTTGGATATTATCATTACGATATATAAATTCATGACGCATCATTCGAAGTGTTTTGATATACCGTATTACATGCCACATATTAGCTTAGAAAGTTTCAGTGAACCACAATGGTTCCACTAAATCCCAGGTGCTTTTGAACCAATTTAGACTATCAATAATTTTAATTTATATTCTTTCATGACACGTCCTTCCAAGTTGTTTGATAAACAGGGTGTCAAAAAGTCTGGTAACATGGCAGATATCTCGGAAATTAAGCATTGTACGAAAAAATGTCCATAATCAATAGAGTTATTTCGTTGGGGAAATTCATTAGTTGGGAGGGGGATACTTTGAAATCTTAAATATTAACCCCTATTTTTAATCTTATATTCAGATTGTACACAGTTTTCAAGATATTTTTTATTCTTGGTGTTTTTTCAATTGATCCAACAGTTTAGGAGATAGAGGCCCTGAAAGTGTAGAACTTTTAAAATTTTGAACCCAATTTTATCGATGAAGTCAAAGATATAGAGTGTGTCTTACAAAATATTCCTATTCTAATTTTTCATGTGTTTATAAATCCGAAGTCAGAATTTCAAAAATACAATATTTTTCAATAAATACTCACAGACTCTGCTGCCATAGGACTGCTGCCCCCAAGACTTTGCTTGTGCACTTAAAATTTTGAATTTCTGAAATTTGATTTCGGATTCTTAAAGACCTTCAAAAAGTAGAATAGGAATGTCTTCAAGACCCACTCTCTATCTCTTTGTCTTCATTGATAAAATTGGATTCAAAACTTTAAAAGTTCCAATGCGTAGAATGATTATACGCAGTAGGAAAGTTCGGACAAAAAATCGATAACTTTTTTGTTACTAAAGAAAGAGTGTTAAAATTTTGCATAAACATAAAATAGTATATGATGCTTCTATTGAATTGCTTTTTATTAGAATTTTTCGTAATACAAAATTTTTAAAAAAATAAATACAAATCTACGAATGGGTACTGCTTCAACCAGCCATAAGGACATGTAAATAGCATTAATGCTTCCATGTCCACAGTGGCGCAATTGGTTGGCACCTCTGCACGGTGAGCAGAAGGTTCCTGGTTCGAACCCAGGCTGTGGAATTTTCTTTCCTATTTTCATCAATAATAAGTGTTCTAATTCACTCCCTCTGGTATGAATGCATGCTTCACAACGTCGCCACATAGACTGACGTAAAAAGTTCAAAAGTTCCTGGTTCTTCGTGAATCTGGTCCACAGCTATGGTGATTCCGGCTACCAGCTCTTCAGCAGATCCCACTGGTGTCTCGTATACCAATATCTTTAAGTGTCTCTGCAGATTCCAAACAACTGTTTCCTGCAGGTAGGATTTCAACATTTTTTATCTCAAAAACAATGCTCCAGAGAAAAAAATGAAAGAGGTAAATGTTGATTTTACGATTGAAAAATGGAAGGAAATATTCTGTGACCTGGATTCGAACCAGGAACCTCAACTATCATGGCCGACGCCTCTACCAATTGGGCTATCGCAGACACCTGGACAGCTAAGGTGTCTTAAAGACAACCAAGTTGTCACGGTTGAAAGCCCAATGGGAGACGGGAACCTGGCCCGCAGATCGAGAATTTCTCCACTCCAAACCATCAGAAAGTTGATGAACTCACAAGTAAATTAATAATAATTATTAGGTAAATGTTGCTTAGATTTTATCCCTCTATCACCTAGAAGTCGAGAGAAATATACCTGCCGAATTTCAAGTTTGTAGGCTTCATAGTTCTGGAGATTTCGTAATGAATGAATGAGTGAGTGTATACATTTTTCGCTCTTTCTTTTATATAATAGTATTTTCCCCCTGCAAAAATCCTCGTCGTCCTCGGCCGGGATCGCAGCTACATCTACGAGCATCAGAGCAACACCACCTAGACAGAAGGCCTGATAACTGAAACGTCGTACACTGTTTCACGAGGCCTACGAGAGACAGGCCAGGGCACTCAAAAGTCACATGATCATCGGGGTCCGGGCAACAATCCATCCTTCATTGTTTCCAACAAACGAAAAAATATTGATTGTTAAAATCCAAGATGGAGACAATGAAGGATGAATTGTTGGCCGGACTTCGATGATCATGTGACTTTTAAGTGCCCTAGCCTGTCTCTCGTTGGCCTCGCTGTTACATCATTAGTCGATCATTGTTAATCCTATTTCTACCAATAATAAGCCATAAATTTGGTCGACTAATGATGATGTAACAATGTATGACATTTCCGATATCAGGCCTTCTGTCTAGGAGGCATTGATCAGAGGAGATCACGCAACCACTGAGCCATCGAGGCCAATAAGGAAAAGTAAAGTTGTCTGCTAGACAGAGTAATGCCCACCCAAATGGCCAGAGAGCGCCAGTGAAAAAAAAA
>JAHWFO010020901.1:181443-256487 GCA_023313115.1 Rhysida immarginata
GGTAGAACAATCCTTCCATTTAATCTAGAATCCTTGAATTTAGAATATACAACTCTTGCAGCAACAAATGCTGCATTTTATATTTATTTCAATGTACGGGTGAACCCGATACCTCCTCTACTTCTGCCAGTTTTTCCTTTTTCTATTTTTCGTATTCATCGGATGCTGCCTCGTCATGTTAATTGTTGATGTCGAGTTTATTTTTTATTTTTTAACAATTAATTAATAATAAACTCTTCAGCGTTGTGCAAGTAAGATGGAGAAAAAACGCTGCGGTCCCATCGGTGTATTTAAAAAAGGCCTATTGTTCAGATGCAAAGTCGGATAAAGAGTCTGTCAGCCCGCTTGCTAGTGAACAGCCTGTTGTTTCAAAGTCTTTGAAGTGTAATTTTAACAAATGAAAACGAATTGCCCAGTGCTGATTTGATGATAATGTTTTATTTTTTGTATGCACTGTATGTTATGAAACTGGTCTACAAAGATAAACCATTCATGCTCGTTTGTTGAGCAGTGCGCCGCTAATGTTCCTCTGTCCCGACGTGCTTGGCAGTGAAGCGGAATGGTTTGTAAGACTACAATGGAAAATATCACGTCTAGTTGATGAGTGTTATGATCAGTGTTTTGACGGGCCCCCGGGAATCATTGAAGAAACTACATGCATTTTCCATGTGTCTGTGGACGATTATTAATCCTAGCCAGCGTTTCTCTCGTGTAATTGAGAGTTTCCGCCATTCGAAAGAACTTAATACAATTTATACACGGAACAGTCGTCTCAGAAGTCATTCCATTCGGAACTGAAGTGATGCGATCAATAAATGTCTGTACATGTTTACTGTAAATATTAGGAATGCCTGTAATGGCGTCAGGATCAGGATGTTCTTGTGAGGTGGCACAAGAGTCCAGCCGTTTGACGGCGCTGAATGTTCACCATGCAGAATTAGTGTAATAATTCTGGTTGCTCTGATTGGACGTATGCTGGCAGCCTCAAGTCATGGGCTTTGGAAAGACCGGATAGGCGTAATGGTTACGCGCAATATAGTTTTGTTTTGAGATATTAGTAATTTGGTCCGTGGATAGGACTTAGAAGGGTTACTGTGGCTCCCCCCCCCCCCCTTCACCTTTGCATATTAAGTAAAAAGGTGCATGCGACGTTTTCTGTATGTTGTGGGTTGATTGGGTGGCGGTTTTTATCTGCCAGTGGTGCACGTGCAGCGTTCAGTTGAAAGCTGAGCACCTGAGGAAGTTGAGTGAGCCCAGTGGGTTCTGCACAATTGAGGGGTGAACAATACATGGTCCTTGTTAAGCCACGGGCAGTGTAGACTGTGAGAAATTTTAATCTGCCAAGGTGGAGAAGACTGTTGTTATTAAGGTTAATCTTAGTCTGAGTAGGGGCCCCTAGTTGTATATTTGCATCATATGATAACTGACAAGGAAACCCCAGACAGTCTTTTTATGCACGCAAGCACACCGTGGAAGCAATAGCATTGCTCGGCAGTGAAGCGCCCCGGAAGTGCGTAGAGTTCAAAAAACATGGCGGAAAGAGGGGAAAGCAAACTTATTAGCGGCAATCGACAAAGAATTGCAGTTAGAGCACTGTTATTAAGCATAAAACCTTAATTTTGCTGTACAATTATTCATCTCGAAATAATTTATAAGATGAGGTAGGCATTCATGAATACTATTTTTATTTAAAATTATAAAGCACGCGATACATACGCCCTCGCCAACATAACGTATTACTCGACATTGCACACGAAGCCAGCCCTGTGTTTGATTACCGAATTATTTAATAAAATGAAATAATAAATTAAGGAAATGGTTATTAATTATTCTAGACATTTTTTACTGGAAGGCAATTAGCTAATTGTAATAATCTATTTTAAAAACTAAGCTTGTTTAGAAATTTGAGAAGCCATCCAATTGCCATCTGCTGCTGTCTATTTCATTTGAATTGGATTCGTGCTTATTGCTGTGAGTAGCGGAAGAAAAGTTCCGTTAAGCGCATTAATATACCGCTTTAACAATGGAGTCCTTATATGAATATGTGCTCAAATTTTTTCGTTTTAGTGGTTTATTTTGAAAGAAACAAAAATCCGCACTCTTAGTTTGCAAGCATCTATTGTAGCTTCAATTGAGTAATATTTCAATTTGGTGGAAATCTGTGACATACATGTTCAAGGGATTCCCTTGTAAGTTTTGTATTGTTGCCCTGGGAATAAATCATAGCAACATTATTGTTATCTCACAAAGCCTATCTTCATTTCTCTTTTACAGGTCCTGAACTCTTGTATCATTCCTAGATGGGGTGGTGGTTATCTTTGGGTACCCTGAAGTGACGGGACCGATGAGCATAACTAACTTACAGAAAATGATTTTTTTTTTTTTTTTTTTTTTTTTTTTTTTTTTTTTTGCAGGCCAGGGACGCAAACGAATCAGGCAGCAACAAGTTGAAGTTGCAACTGCTGTTGTGGAACAGGAGATGACTACTGTGCAGGGTACCAGCAGTGCACATGCAATAGCACGCCAAACAGATATCCCATATTCGACGGTGAGGAAAATATTGCATAAGATATTGACATTTTATCCCTATAAACTCACACCTGTTCAACAATTCCTTCCTGGAGATGAACGTACCCGAACTGACTTTTCGTTGAGATTTTTAGCACGTATGGAAGTGGATGATGCATGGCCATGGCAAATTTTATGGAGTGATGAGGCACATTTTTATTTGAATGGTAATATCAATACCCACAACTGCCGTATTTGGGCTGCATCAAATCCACAAGTGTGTCTGCCAACTCCTATGCATTCACCGAAACTAACAGTATGGTGCGGTTTTACTGCTTCTTTCATCATCGGCCCATACTTTTTTGAAGAAATCCGTCCCTGTGGACCGGTGACTTGTTCCGTCAATTCTGCCAGGTATGCCGATATGCTTGAGAATTTTGTGATACTACAATTGCAGGAAAAGGGTTGTCTGGATTCTACCATTTTTATGCAGGATGGTGCGCCACCGCACATCGGAAGTCAGATCTTGCGAGAACGTTTTTCAGACAACAGAATAATTAGTTGTGCATTTCCCATGGTATGGCCACCCAGGTCGCCTGATCTCAACCCTTGTGATTTTTGGTTATGGGGATATTTGAAAAGCCTTGTGTATCAAGCACATGTTCCTGACCTCTCACCCTTAAAGGATCAAATAATGTTACATATCAGACCAATTAATGCAGATATGCTGCGAGCTGCCGTAGAAAACGTCGTGTACCGCATGCAGCAATTGGAACAGCACACTGGTGGTCATATTGAAACATTGTTTATTGTTGTTACTAAAGTTGGTTTGTACGGTATTTGTTCATTTGACAATTAGGTATTCATTGTTTTCTTGAAATAAGCGCCCCCTATGGCGACTTTTGGTACTATTTTTTTTTTGCAGAAATCGAAACTGCATGTTCCACTAAGTATAAACATGTACACCAAAATGTACTGCATTTGGCCTAACAGAATTCCCGCTAGCAAGCTCTGAACACCTCACGTTATTTCTTGCCCACCCGGTATATATAATTGTATAAAAAATTAAAACGCGTATTCACCTAAATCCCCGCCCTCTTCGGGATGTAAAAAAACTGCATACCCAGGGGTTATTGAGCGAAAATACGGTATGCAAATATCTAAGAAATTAATACATGAAAACTGGAGTTACTGCTCCAAGCATAAGGTAATGATATCAATAGGGAAAACAATGGAAGACATGGAAGGTTGCAGAACTTTTCCTTTCCTTGGATATCAAGTATCTATCTGTTTAAACTGTTTTTATTTTGTTTATACATTTTTGTTGGATCTACTTATATCCACTGATAAAAACTTCACATTTTTAACTTGTCTTTTTGAACTCATCATGCTAAGTGCTAAAAGTCAAACATCAGGGATTTTCTAAGGGCCGATTCTATCGAAGGTTTAAACTTAAACCCGTTATACCGCTTCAGTTGCATTCTAACAACATTTTTTATTCTTCGGATAACTTTATCTAAGGTATAGAGCACAAGCAATGTAAGGTGCACTGCGAGTGGTCAGTTTGATATTTAGTGCTTCCATCCATCGTGAAAAAACAAAAATGTTCATTCCAGTCAAAGCATAGCCTACAATGATAAGAGAAAGCCCTCTACCGTGGAAAAAAACAAACGTTTTCCAGTCAGTGTTGATGTTAAAATGCGGCACAGTGAAAAACAAATTCAGCTGGAGACCTGAGAGACGCAAAACTTCCGTTTCGTTTCGCCTTTTGGAGGCTATGTTGTCGATCATTGAAAATGAAATCTAGACAGGTAATCTAGATCTAATTTGCTGTTCGCTTGCACCCTAAAACTTATTCCTACCGTCATAGTTTAAAATGGTAATTACATAACACGAAATACTATCGTTTTGAACGCATTTTCAAATCGAAACGGACCGGAAGTTCCGCCATTAACGCTTGTAAATTTGAGCGAAACAATCCACTATATGAGGAATAAATGGCTGTCCGACCTCTAGAGGCCCGTATAACTTTATCAGGATATCTTTGGTTTATTCTGGTGTTTATCTGAGGATTTATCCTATCTGAGGATGGTAGAACACAGTTTTTACTTATCTGAGCTTTATTCCAGTACTTATTCTATCTGAGGATTTATCCGAGGTTGGTAGTACCGGCCCTAAATGGTATGGATCATTATAATATTTACTAGATATCAAAACTTGTGCTATACAGCATGTCACAATTCCAGAGCCCTTTCTCACCTTTTTTGCTAGTGACATCTCGAAGGCTCTTATTAATTTTATGAAATTTAGATTTTGAATTTCAATCGTGCTAAGTAATATCTTCATCTTTCATTTTAAATGAAAGTGCAATATACATGACACTAGAGTTTATAATAACCATCACATTATCAGCAGAAGGGTGGATCATAATACTGTTCCTATTGATTAAACAGGTGGTGGCCTTACAGTATAAGACAGTTCCAACTAGTTTCGCCATTTATTCCCGGCTTTGTCAAGGATATATACAGCAAGAGGCATGCAAGCCTTTATATACAGAACAGTGGTACAAATTATGCAAATACATGAACCAATAGGATACAAAAGAATTAAAGAGGAAATAATTGCCAATAGGACAAATAGAATAAGCACAGATTTTTGAATTATAATGGTCAATAGAATAAAAAGAGTGTAAACGCTAATTTTATAAATTATACAAAAAGAAAATATACAAAGGGATGGTATGCGTTTAAGCGGACCGAAAAGGGAACTTGTTTCATCACATTATATTGATTTTTTTTTAACCATCAGTTTCTAGCTTCAGTTTTTAGCCACTATATTATAATGAATTTTCATCAACTTGCTAATGGTTTAGGACACTTAGGAATTTTCATCAACTTTAGGACATTTAGGGACAGCCTTGCTGTAAAGTGTCTGCAGTGCTGTCTATTTGGTAAATGCAATGAGCTAAATAACTCATGGTCCCTAGTTCGAATCCAGGTCATGGAATCCCCCTCCCCAGTTAAAATTTAACCAGAGTTTACCCTTAAGATAATAATAATATTTGGAGATTGGTCCTTGGAGGATTTTTTCATGCCATTACCTCCGATATTGATGAATAAATAGTGAAAAATAGTAAAGAAAATTCCACAGCCTGGGTAACCTGAAGGTCCCTGGTTTGATTCCAGGCCGTGGAATTTTCTTTACTATTTTTCACTATTTAATAATAATATTATTATTAAAGCTGAATCTGGTAATTTGTTGCTTTTTCAAATTTAACCCAATCTAGCTGTGGTTTGGTTGTCTCGTCAATTGGTTGCCAATCGATGGAGTTAAGCAACTTCGGGCATGGCTAGCTTTAAATTGCTGGGTGGGATGGCAATTTGGGGCACAGCTGCTGGGGGACTATTAGTCTGACCCATTTGTTGAGTGACCAGTGATGAGTGCCCAGCAGCTGAGGAATGATAGCTACTGGTTGTGTGTCCATTAGTGGTTCTTTCATCATGGAATATTGCACCTCCCCGCATGTTAAGCCGTCGGACCTGGCTGCTACTGTCATCTCGTAGCAGTCATTAAGTTACTGGGATGGTGCAATATTCCTCGAAGGAATAAACGCCAGATTTTCATTGGTGGCACACAGCAAAAATCTACCCTCTGTACCAGATCAAGATCAACCCAATCTTTGATGTAGAACTTACAAATGTTTAATGTATAGAAATTGTATAAAATAATTGCATTGCATCAGGAATTTATGAAGGAATGTATCAGGACTTCATATACCTTGTGATCAAAATGTACTTCTGTGCCAATAAATGTCAAGTTTTTGTGGTCAAGTAAATTTTGTGTCTCCTGGTTCAAATACACTGTAAGTAACCACAGCCCAGGAGGTTTATTTCTAAATATTTATGCATTTAATATGTTATAAACTCCCAACTACAATTTACATTGCTTCTTTATCTGCTATTTTTAATGAAAGCCTTTAAATAAGTATGAAATTACTTAGCATCAAAAATTATCTATTTTTTGATTAAGCTTAGCATTTTCATTTAAATTTTTTAAGCCACTAAGGGAATGTAAAGCAGAGTCCTAACATTTCCAATTGACAAGCTCAGAAATTGCTCTGCACTTCCAAGGGAATTTTTCGGTTCCTTTCCAAATGCAGTTAAGTCATTCACTTGCAAAAATTCTAAAAATGTATTTACTTGCTTATCTCAGACATTTCTGGTCGTAATAATAAAACACTTTGCCAATGGCTTAAGTGAATTTTAATTCAACAATAATAAACACTACTTTGTTGTCAAATAGTACTGAAATCCTATTGGGGAGGGAGGGGGGGGGGGATAGACTTGAGCACAAAAATTTTCTGAAACAATTGTGTCCTTCACAAGTGGACAATATAAAGACTCTTTTGAAATTGGGAGGGGGAGGGGTATGAAAAAAGGATGCATCATGATCAGAATTTAATCAGTCTTGTTCTTCACGAGTGAATGTCAATGTATATTATGTCATAATTATTTTAAAATTTAACAAATAAAGCCACACAAAAATAATAAACGAATGAATTAATTTAAAATACGATATAACATTAACGAGGAGCATAAATACATTCAATCAGTCGTGATCACGTCGATTTATTTTGACTGTAACTAAGAGACCATACGCCCACGCTTGAGCAGACGACTTGTAGTTAACTGTTTACGTTTTAATACAGAAATTACTGAACGTGTCAGCCCACTTTCACTTACCTTAATAATTCGCTAATTACTGTTTGCAAGCCTTGTGGGGTTTTGTCGCCTCTTTGAAAGGCCAACAGCAGTTCACTCACGCTGAAATACACACGCTTCGTTGACCGACACCACTCTAAAAGGCAATTTTTCCAAAATTGAACCTTCGAGTCCCAAGCTTGAGGATTAGCATCTCGTGAACGAAATGGTGAGAACATAGCATTCATACGTGAATCGTCATCCCAACAGTCCGGCAGATAACTTGGTGCCATTTCACTCATGTTAAAAAATTAAATCACTGATAAATACCACGGATAAATATTCGTTTGGCCCAAAATTAGTTAGAACTGCGAAAGAAACACTATAGAAACACTCCTCCATCTGAGATCATGTTTTGAAACTTGAACTATTCGAAAACCTGAAATAGATACAGAAATAAAAATGGGAAAACGTGTTTGGAATATTGACAAACAAAAAAAAAAACAAAAACAAAAAGCACTTAACATTAAATAGCATTAAATTAAAGTATACTAAACATTAAATAGGATTAAATGATACCAATATAAACAATTATAAAATAATTAAATACAAATAATATAAAGAATGTATACTTACAGCGATTTCTATTTATGGACCATTTCAAAAACGCTTTCGGTTTTATCAAAACCTACTGACAGTAGCAAGGAAATAATTTTTTTAATACAGAAAAAAATCTGCTTAAAACACATCAGCTAATAGAAGGAATTTTATAAAATACTACTTTATATGTTAGAGACGATTTGGGTTCGGTATAATTGTTGTTATTGTATCGATTTGTTGCAAACGCATTTTGTAACTGAAACCGAAACTATTCAGTTTCGTGATAAACCGTAGCCACCGATAAGAATAAACTTAACACCAACTACAGTCGGCTCTGTTTCTATCTGATAATTTATGGTGGAATAAGCTTAAGGCAAAAAATATAAATTACAAAAAATTTAATATTTCCATGATAATAATTTCAGAGCACCTGCACAATGGTTTCCCAGGATCGGTAGACGTTTCAGTTTCATATTTCGGAACGAATAAGTCGGAAATGTAATCCTACGCGACTAGTGTTAGGTTCAAATGCAAAAATGTATATTAAATATATAAGAATAATTAAAACCGTGGTAATTTGAGTGAGCCTTGGTTAAATATTTATAAGAGGATAACAGTGCATAGGCGCGAATAAGTATAGAAAATTTGGTCTTGGAGTAGGAGCCAGCTAGTGTTTGAGGCAGTGCGAGGTGTTGGACGGGAGAAGAGGTGGAGGTGGAGCTTTAGCTTGGCTGGCCGTGGAGCGTGTCAATATGTCCTCCCTTATGAAAGGATTTTCATCTCCCCTACATAATGAAAGAGGATTTTAGTATATGTCGGGGGTTGATCTGCTAATTTAGCCAGAATGGCAGCTTTGGATAAGCTTTTCAAGGCATTCGATGCCTTGAAAGTTGGTCAGGCTCATGATCACACAGATGTGGACATCACTCACAAGTAAATAGCTTTCGTTTAATTCTAAAGGAAGCAAACAATAAACTCGAATTAAAAATTGCAAAATAAACATTTTTAATGCGTGCGTTTTAATTTAAGCACTTATCATTTTGACATATCTGATTAAAAAAACACGTGTATTTTGTTTGAATAAAATGTATTTGATGACCCTGTTAAGTTTGATTTCCGCATGTTTTCTTAAGTACCTATAATGTTTTGAGCGTTGCACCTATTTGAAATGATTGATATTGTTTTGTTGCTTTTATTAATATAGGAAGAAGGAGCCCCTGACATCGAAGGAGAAAATTATTCATTGCTCGGCCATCGCCGATAGCATAACAAATCCTGGCATAAGGACATCGGCAGATTTTCCCAAATTTTTGGGTATCTCCATGGAAACATTTCTCATGTGTTGTGATGATGATGATGCCGATGTACGAATGGTTGCCGACGAATGTCTCAATCGCACCATAAAGGTACGGGAGGGGAATAAAATTTCAATATCATACGAAGTAGTCATTTATATCTTATTTAATTCTTTGTTAATATAAAAGGAAGATGTACTCGACAGTCTATTATTGTTAAATATCTTCTTCAAATTCTTGGGCAACTTACAAAGGGGATGTATCATGTTCTCAAACTTTTATATAATATCCATTCTTGGTAATCTAAAGAATAATAAATAATTCTAAGGAGGTTTATAGTTGGCGTATTTATATCAAATGTAAAGGTTTACTGTCAGCATCAGGATGAATGATACCTTGAATTAAGAATTAGCATTAAAATTTTATACCACGAAATTTATTATAATTATATTAGGAAGATAAATAAAGAATTTAAACTCTAAATTGATACAGCAAAACGTCAATAAATCGAATCTCAAGGGAAAAGCAAAATGCTTCGATTTATAGAGGTCTTCAACTTATCAAGATTAAGTAAAATACAAAATTTGAATTATCAAGTTTCGATGTATTGAAATTAAGTAAAGTAGGCCTCGTACACCTTAGCTTTCATCGCGACTCTGTGCCATTAAGTGGCAGTTTCCGACAGTAGTCCTGTGAGACGCTGAGACTATCAGCATAGGGTGAAAGGCGATTTCGTTCTCATCACCACAATCCAGTAGCTAATCCACGTTTTATTTTATTAATTAGAATTTTGTTTGTTGCCAGGCTATTATTGCAGCATGAGTAATCAAAATTGTTCTGTTATGGGCTGTAGCAATACCTACAAAAATACGAGTTCTTCACAGCCCAAAATACGCTCGTTCTCTAATGTCGTGTCTGACGATCGAGATGCTTCCTCATATTGACAGTATCATTCATGTTTGTTGTGTGCTAGAAAACCTTCAGAGTACCATTATACAGGAAAAGCAGGCCTGAGTCTGTGGAAACATGCGTTTTCTTTCTGAATAATAATTTTAAATTTCTTTTTATACAACATGATCTAGAGTTACGATGCTTCGAAGCAAAAATTTGTAATTGACCACTTTACCGTACTATATTTTTTTTAATTGGCTAACAGACTAATAATTTATGAACTATTTTTGTAACTGTTTCAGCTTCTCTTTATAATTGTTTCACAGTTTTTACAAATGTTGAGATATAGTGTGATTCCTCCTTAACATAAATGCCAAAATAAAGAATTTTTTTTTATGTATTGATTTGTAATTTTGCAAGCAACAGGCTATGACAGCCTAATAACAGCTTACAAGAATAAAAATTATAAATAGTAGAATATAAAAAAGAATAAATAAATATTATTAAATAGAAACAAGGAAAATAGTCATAATATAAATGTAACATTTCAAAATGATTTTTAACATAGTGATTATAATTTTAAAAAATATAAATCAATAAAAATTGTAAATTATGCAGTGATGCAAAGAATAAACGTAAAAATATTAATCATCGATTCTCTAAAGAATTGTGTATGAAAAATTGGCAAGAAGCCGCATCGTAACACAACATTGCAATCCATTTTACTATTTGCTATTAGCGCATTCAGCCTCTCTCTCCCAGGAGAACTTACAAATTCGCCGCTATGAGCGCTGAAACTAGAAAAACGGTGCTGCCATCTGAGAGGCGTACGAGGCCTATTAAGCAATGTATGAGGTTTTTTTTTTGGTTTTTTTTCTGTTAGTGTGGATGATTACTCAGTTTATACTACAAATTTTTTGATAGGACGAATATTTGGCCAATTGGAATCGAGTACGCTTATAAAGCCAGTCAGAACTACTTAAGAATGAAAGTGAATCAGAAATGCCTATAAAAACTAGTTAAAAACTAACATTAGTTTGATTTATAGAGGTCCAGATTGACAAAATTTGATTTGTGGGCCTTAACTTCTATTTATACAGGCTATTTTTCCTCCAAAAAATTTGATTTATGGAGATTCTATTATTTCGAATTGTAGAGGTTTAAGCTTAGGAGCAGAAGGGAGTGGACTGAAACTTCAAATTAGGGATAAATTTGATTTATCGAGGTTCTACTGTACTTTATTAAAAAAACTTTATACAGGAATAAAAAATCTGCTATTTATGTAAACTCAAACTGATATGGTCAAACACAATTTTATTAAAATGAAAGATAAAGTTATTTTGAATCACCTAGTAAAGCAAAAATTTCCAAGTCAACCTCTAGATTCATAAAATTAAAGAAAATCTTACATGCTGATAGAACAGAAGAACATGCAGGATTTACAAGGTGTTTCAATAAGTAACGCACAATTATTTGTTAGGGGGCAAGTGCTTACCCAAAGAGATTGAGATTTGACTAAAATAATGTTTGATTATCATATCACACAAAGGTACATCTGATCTTGCTGTCCCGCTTGGGGCAAAATTGTTAACTGTAAAACAAAAATGGTGCATGTGCTGTCTTCGTCTACTATTGGAGAGCAGCGAGGTGTTGTTCGTTTTCTGTGGACTCAACGGAAACTCCAACTGAAATTCACAAACAAATGGTGGAAGTGTATTGTTGCGATTGCCTAGATCACTCTAACATCTACAGGTAGTGCAGTTTTTTTGGCAAATAAATATGAATATCTCACCACTGCAATAGTAAGCAATGTCGCATGCATTGACTAGGCAATTCGGACGGACAGACAGGTTCTTTTGGAGACTTTGGCAGAGTCATGTTCAACATTTAGGTGGGAGCAGTGTACGACATTGTTCTTGAGAAGCTGCACTTTCATGTGTTTGGTCCTGTGAAGAGGTTCATGGCAGGACAATGATTTGATTCTAACAAGGACATTGGCCAACATCAATGATTAGTGGCTTTACATCAGAAAACTAACTTGTATGCAGATGGTATAATGAAATTGTTGCCACGACGGGATAATGTGCTGAGTGTCTAGGTTTTTACATTAAAATCTTAATTAAACTCTGTAGCTTCATTAGCAATGTTGTTTGTTTCATTATTTAGTACAGCTTCAGTATTCACAGTTTCAATAATTTATATCCCCCCCCCAAAAAAAAAAAAAATTATTGTGTATTACTTATTAAAATGCCCTCATAGTTTAGATGCTTTGCAATACAGTAGAACCTCATTTTTCGAATTTGATTCTTTCCAGAAGGCTGTTCAAAAACCAAATCAATTTTCCCACAAGAAATAATCTAAATTAGATTAATCAGTTCCAGACATCTAAATCATTGCTTCTATGAACCATTACACAAGACTTGCACAACATACAGCCCGCAGGAGAGCTTTCAAAAACTTGTGGCCTACGAGAGATTTGAAAATTCTGATAATTTTTGTGATTCGTGTTGTTAATAATATTGCCACATATTTTTTACATTTTTAAACATTTTATAATAAACTTGCAGCCTGCCACTGATTTTCTGTGATTAATGTGGCCCTTGGCAATTTTGAGTTGGGAAGGTCTATATTAAACTATTAAACTTTCTGTGCCATGCCAGCATTTTATCTTTTAGGATGAATATTTTGTACTTTACCGGACCTTTGTTTGTTTATTTTTACAATAATAAAGCATTTTGAAATCATATATTGACTTTTGATACCACACAAACCGAGCCCTAAAGTAGTGCAGGCTAGGAAAAATTAGTAGAAAAGCAATGGTTTAAATGTCTGAAAGTGGTGCCCTGAAATGGCTCCAAAATCCGAATTGAGATCATGCTTAGAACAAGCAATGGCTTTCCAATGAGGATTTTCATTTCAGTAGGCCTGTCAACTAGTTAATCGGAAATATCGAAATTGTTAACTGATTATCTCATTTGCATGTTTAATATGATTCTATATACACTGAATGGCGCATCTTATTAAGTATACTTTCTAAGTACCCGGTTAGATATCGGTTATTTGTTATAATAGCTTATGTGACTCCACCACTGTTCAAAATCATTGTATGGGAATATCTTCCCATGTCTTTAAGATAACATCCCACAACTAGAGCATTTGGATGGATAGTTGTTGTCGTATCTAAACATCTCATTCCTTAATCTTACATTGTATCTAAAATGTATTCAGTCACCAGAAGGTGCAAACAGACTTCTTGGTTGTCAAAGCAACCATATACAGGGTGTAAATGGACGACGTTTGACAAATTTAAGGATACGTAGAGGATGAAACTCTGAGCAAAAAAGTGTAGTCGCGTTTTTCGTTCTGAGGCTCCGTTAAAAAGTTATAGCGCTTTAAAGTTTCGTGACGTCACTTCCGGAAATCTATCTTGGTACAGACGCTGAGCAATTTTTAACTTAGCGCTATAACTTTTTAACGGAGCCTCAGATCTAAAAACGCTACTAGACTTTTTTGCTCAGAATTTCATCCTCTACCTGCCTTTTCATATTGGCACAACCTGTTAGAATCACCCTGGCCGATACCTATACCGATATTCCTTACCGATACCGAACTTTAAAGCGCTATAACTTTTTAAGAGCCATAGATCGAAAAACGCGACTAGACGTTTTTGCTCAGAGTTTCATCCTCTACATAAATTTGTTTCATCCTTAAATTTGTAAAACTTCGTCCATTTACACCCTGTATACACACAGTGAGATATATATCCAGGGTGATCATCACGCTGCGAACTCTCTTAATTACTTACACTCTTTTTCATAAAAGAAGACCATTGACCTTTGTTCAGGTCAAAGTGGAAACCAATCAGATGCAAGCACTGGTGATTCATTACTTTCTCCTGATACTTCAATAGAATAAGGAGGCATTAGAGAGAGAGAGCAATCCTTAATGTTTTTATGCTAATCCTAATTGTTTGTAAATTTCCACATCATGATTTTTTAAGTAAACAAATTAGAACGAGTTTACAGGTAATACTTTGGTCATTTTAATTCATTTAATGTACTCTATGTAAAGGAAAATTTATTTAAATGTGTGCAGGTCTAATGTGCGAGAGCGTGGAGCAATGAACAGAGTAACTAAGTGATAAGCAGCCAATTCTGATTGGTTCGATTCGTTGGTCTTCTTTTATGAAAAAGAATGTAATGACAATCTACAATTGCAGTGGATAATAAATTCCTCATCTAATCATACACTACCAGCTGTAAGTTTCATCTCTACACAATATTGGCGACGAGGATGGGATTGAAGAGTTCTGCAAATTATGCCGTTTGAGATGACATCGTCATCTGCTCATTGTAAGCCTCGCCATAAGCACACTTCAACTTTTTGACGTTGTGAACCCAAAACTACGGGACATTTATGCTGAGCAAGGAAAATATTTTTTTGCAGCAAACAATATCGTGGAACCAGAACAGAGTCAAGCAACCCTATTAGCCACCATTGGCCTAAAGGCCCTTACCGTCATTCCTTCCCTTGGCTCGCCGGCATTGCCAGAAACAAAAAGTTTTGACGAACTGTTATCGTTATTGAAGATTAACTATGCTCCATCACCATCAACGAATTTTCAACGTTTTCAATTTCACAAGAGGACTCGAGATAGTGAGTCCATCATCTGGCAGATCTATGTAATTTTAAAAGCGCTCTTGACGAGTGACTTTGTGACCAGTTCGTTTGCAGAATGAAAGATGAAACAGTACAGCGACGACTACTCTTTGAAATGGTACTGACATTTGCACATGTTACACAGCGTGCAGTATCTGTCCTAGCCATTGCTGATCAAGTAAGAGAAATCCATGCAATCGAATGAGCGTCTGCTTCTTCATCTGAAGTAATCATCAACATACAAAGGAGTAATAGAAACTCCAAGATCTCATTACTAAAAAAAATGCATCTATAAAAGTGGTGACAGCAGCACCATCAGCACCCATCACTGCTACACCTATACAACACTTAACAGAAGGAATGTCAAGGCTGCAAAGGCCAACATCCCTAGTCAGAGTGTCTGTACAGAAATATTGTGTGTCACCACTGCTCTAAATCAGGGCATATCTTGGATGTTTGCCGTGCACGGAAACACATGAGACACCCAAAACTTGTGACATTGCTGATCAATGGACTCAAATGCAAAATGGAGGTTGATTCCAGATCAGCGTATTTTATAATTTCGGAAAAGGCCTTTCGAGACCTTAAGAAGAATAAGGGTCTTAAACTCCTCTGGTATCATTCGTGCTGCGAGACTATCAACATCAACATATTCATTTTAAAGGTCAGTGCTGGCCTACAGTTGAACATAATGGTTTTAAGCATAAGCTTCGACTTTTAGTCACATGTGGGAACAAGTCAAATCTTATAGGCTACAAGTGGTTCCAGCCATTAGGAATCGCATTTTCAGGCATTAATCAGATGAGTCCTGATCAAGTCCAACAAGTACTGACTGACTATGCTAACGCACTTGTTTCCGAGTGGGGTTCCTATCATGGACAACCCATTTCATTGCCCATCAATCCAAATAATCCACTTGAAAAATTTACATCACCCACAAAGCCAAACAGCGAAGAATCTTCTTTACTCACAGCACAAAATAATGAAGAATCTACTTCATCAACAGCTCAAAAGGACAAAAGAGATGCCATGCAAACAATTCAAGACAACTTGACAGCGATGGCTCCAACATCAATACCTCTGACTCGACACAACGAACCAGATGACCACTGGCTACTTAAAAGATTACATCTTCTCATCCAAGCGGAAAGGAGTGTAATGTATTTGTCCACCAGAAGATGAAAAAACAGACTTCTCAGTTACCAAACCAGTGCGAAGTGTTGGTTGAAAATGTGAAATATACAGATGAAAGGACAAGAAATAGACGAAATGCATGGACATTTAACAACACGCCAATACTTTGCTCCTCATTGACATAACATCACAGGTTTAATGTTCCAGAATCATTACAGCACACATACAGGGTTTTGCAAAAGTTCTGTTACACATGTGAGGACTCCCGCAAAAATGACATCTCTACGTGTGATGCAGTTAGACACAGTTTTTATTATCAGAATTGATATTGGTGTGTACACAATGCATATTAATCGATGTAACCGCCATCGGCAGCAAGCACATGCTCTAGGTGCGGTCTAAAGGCCCGACAAACGTTATGGATGTAGTCTTTCTTCGTGGCGGTCCACACGCGGTTCACAGATGCTTTCAGCTGGTCGACGTCATTGTGACGGATCTTGCAGGCCTTGCTCTCGATATGCGCCCACAAGCTGTAGTCAAATGGGTTGAGGTCGGGTGACTGAGGAAGCCAAAAGTCCTTCGACCAGAAGTTCATGTTCGACCCCAACCACTCTTGAACGGTTTTGGCACTGTGGGCCGGGGCACCGTCCTATTGAAAGACGTAGTTTGCATTCCTCGTTACCTTATTCACCCAGGGCAGAATGTTCTTGGTCAAGATGTCCTTGTCGTCAGCAGCGGTAAGCCTGTAACCGGTCGGAAACCAGATTTGCAGCATTTTCATGCCATTCGACCCCATGACGCCGAGCATTATCCTGAGGCCGGGTGCTTGGTTGTAGTCACATAGTGGACCTCAGAGATGTCCTGGCCGAAGCTGACCACGTGGCCGTTTTGCTTGTTGATGACCTGATCGACCATGAAGGTTTTATAATCAGAAAAGATGACAATGCGATTGCCATGGCTCTTCAAGTCGTTGAGAAGGTGACGACAGCGCTCCCGATGTTTTTCTCGCATTCCATCCATCAGTAAAGGTCTTACTACGCGCCTCAAACTCTTTCCATCCTCTTTCTTGATGGCTCTGGACATCGTGGCCACAGAAATCTTCCTTTTCTTTGCGAACTGTGTCGTTTTGAGAGTCTGGTCACGTTCGAAGGCTTTTCTGACACCCACACGATTGATAGCGCGAGGTCTGCCTGCACGTGGGTGATCTTTGAGGTCTTCCCCTTTCTTCAGCCTCTTTGCGACTTTGTGGACAGTCATCCAGGTGATGTTAAGCTGCTTAGTGATGTCAGATTTGTTTGGCCTGCGCAAAGGAACGTAGAGATCTCGATTCTGTTACGTTCCTTCGCAATATCCTTGCATCTGAATCGCATTCATTCCACCTATATGCATTTATATTATGGTATCGCCCTTGTCGACATGATGTGATTTTTCATAAAAGTGCTATAACTTTGGGACAGAGTGCATATCACTAAAAATAAAATTGATTATTTCAACAAAAAAGGAGACAAATGGTTTCTTTGAGACATGACATTTAGTGATACTATCCCTTAGCTCTGAGAAAAAAAATAGTTGCCATGACTTATGCCCCGACCCTCATAGATAAAATTATAAATAAAATCTGAATGGCCAAGAAGAAGTTTACCTTTTAAAGAAGTAATTACGAGCCAGATCTTAATAAAATTTATACCGATTTTTATTGAAGTAAGACTCATAGGATATCATTGTGCCCAGCACAAAAGAAAAAGGAAACTGGCACATGTGCAAATGAGTGAAACTTGAGAAATAAAGGACATAGTTACCTTAACTGTGGATAACAACATCAATGGAAACACCAAAAAAAGAGTCACAACCGCATGTCCACAACATCGGACGTTGGCAATTTACAAAGAGAAGGGAGATAACCTTCTTAATGGTGACAGTGGTCCGTTGGATCTGAATGGCTAGGATAATCTGTTTAAACTCGTACGGTAACTTGATCGGTTTTTCCGACCTTTTTTCGACCCTGCTCCCTATGATGACTGCCTGATGACAATGATGTGTCTCTCAGTGTTGAATTTCTTTAGGACTTCCCAAGGTTTTGACTCTGATGAAATGCCCTTGGATTGGACGAATCCCTTAGGATTTTTTGGATTGGACTGGACTCCCGACTTATCTTATGAATCAACTTATTTGACACCTGATTGTCTTTACTGTTATGTTAATTATAATTGTATTTTTATTTTTGGAATTGTCATCCATTTGATTAAAGTGATCTTGATTTGTCCTTTATTGTGTATGTGTTTGTAGTTTGAAATTGTAAAAGAAACCTGATTGGTCCTTAATATACAAGGTCTTTATAATTAAAGTTCCATTTTGACATGGGCATAAAAAAAAAACTACTGGACCTAAAGCTATAATACTTGGTAATATTATACAAGAGGGCATGGGAAGTTCATACCCACCAAAAAAAAAAAAAAAAAAAAAATCAGTTCAAAAGGTCACCACCAGCATGGAATGGCGCTCTATGCAATATTCGTATACGAAATTAGAAACGAAGACACAGGTTAACAATGAGGTTTATGCACATGCGCTTGACAAGTCATTTGGTTTTCAGAAATAAGAAAGGGAGCCTCGTTATCAGTACGCCTCATTTGTTACTAGTCGACGATGCCTGTTACCATGCTAGACCGTGCGTTTCTGGTTAAATGTTATTAATGAATGCAATAGCAATGTACGGCAGGCTTTGCAACATTATCGTACCGTTTGATGAATACATGTACGTCGGAGGCCAATGACACCGTAGAGTTTGAAGAAGATGATGACAAAGTTTGAAGCCACAGGTTTGTGGAGGAGGAAAGAAACCCGTCTCTGAGGCAACCGTGGAGGCTGTTTCAGTAGCCGTACAGGAAGCAAAAATGGAAACCTGCAGCGTAAGTGCTGTTGCACGTCGAATGGACTTACCACTGAGTACGGTGTACAAGATCGTACATAAAGTGCTGCGGTACTACCCATACAAAATCCACCTTGTCCAACAACTCGAACCAAACGATCTTCCTCGTAGAGAAACCTTCGCATTGGAATTCCTTGCACGGATGGAGGTGGACGAGCATTGGCCGTGGACGGATGAGGCCCATTTTTACCTGAATGGGGATGTCAATACCCATACCTGCAGGATTTGGGCCACCAGTCCCCCCTCATGTTCTCCACCAAATTCCATTGCATTCTCCTAAAGTTACCGTGTGATGTGGTATGACAGCAAATGTCATAATTGGACTGTATTTTTTTGAAGAGCAGTCGAGACGTGCACTGTGACTGCTGCTCGCATGGCATCGATGCTAAGAAGTTTTGTGATACCAGAACTTCAGCAACGTGGCATTTTAGACACAACGATTTTTATGCAGGATGGGGTTCCACCTCATATTGGTACATGTGTCAAACAGTTACTTCAGCAACATTTCACAGATGAACAGATTATAGGCCGAAACTTCCCCCTTTCTTGGCCATCCCGGTCACCAGTTATCAACCCCTGTGACTTCTGGCTCTGGGGTTACCTCAAAGCCACTGTTTTTGGTGATAACGTCAGGAATTTGGCGGAACTGAAAGATGCGATACACCGACAGATGCGCAACATTCCTCCTGATATGCTACGAGCTGCAGTAATCTGGTGTAACCTGCTTTCAGTAAATGGTGGAGGCCACATTCAACATGTAACTAATTTTAGTAACGATTAAAGACTTGTTAACCTATGTCTTCGTGTCTAATTTCGTATATGAATATTGCATAGAGCGCCATTCCATGCTGGTGGTGACCTTTTGAACTAATTTTTTTTTTGGTGGGTATGAACTTCCCATGCCCTCTTGTATAATATTACCAAGTATTATAGCTTTTGGTCCAGTAGTTTTTTTTTATGGCCATGTCAAAATGGAACTTTAATTATAAAGACCTTGTATATAAATAGCCCCGAGGTTCTATGTAGCATTAGGTTTGTTGAAGAATGGACGTGTAGCATCCAAAATACGTATCCATGTTAATAAATATATTGTTGTGGATGTGTGGTTGTGACTCTCTTTTTGGTGTTTCCATTGAGCGAAACTTGTTCAACTAATCAGAAATGGGCAGGAAACTGAGCATTGATTCTTCTTGACATTCCTTTAGTGAAATTGCAGTTGAAACGAAACCGAAACAAGTATGTTATCTGTTGATGGATAGGTGGAATATGATATCCCGGCTGAGTTCCTGATTTTTTTTATTATTGTGTCATTATTATCTCCATGTCCATTCTCCTTTAAATTGTCAAAAACATTATAAATTATGGATCCATCTTAAATGTTTATAGTTTTCCTTGAAGAAACAAACTTATAAGTAAGGTGGAAGCCTCCATGTTTCAGGAACTTAGAATAAAGCAGATATCTACAATCGATAAGCACGCATGTTATGCATGCACCAGTTTTCTTTTTCTTTCGTGCTGGTCACTATAATTATGAAAATGTCTAACTTGTTACTCTTAAGGAACAAAAAAATAACTCAGTAAAAATTGCTGACATTTCTTGACCTCAAAAATTTAATGTTCTTATAGAAATTAAAAATAAATGTTTATAAAAATTTAAAATGAAAAAAAAACTTTTTAAATTAAAAATGAAAAAAAAAACTTTTTAAATTAAAAATGAAAAAAAAACTTTTTAAATTAAAAATGAAAAATTTTATAAATACAGGGTGATTATAATTAAAGTTACGATTTCAAAAATCGATAATTTGAAAACTACTCGTCAGAATGACCTGATATTTTAGCAGAACAATCGTGAGGCAATGGAATTTTGTTTGGCGAAGGGAAAAAAAATAGTTCCAAAATCTGCCGATAGATGGCTCTGGCAGGGTAATGTCAGGGGAAAAACCAAAAATGGATTCATGAAACACAGGAATGTTGTTAGCCAAAAGGAAACAATAGAGTTCCGGGGTTTACGAAAATTTATTAGCGAAAAGACGAGAATACGTGTTTACTGCGACAACAGTGATAATGCCAAAAAAACAGCTTCATGGAACAAACATCTTACTGATGATTAAGGCAGAAGTTGTTCGATATGCCCTCCGCCTTGTTTCGCTACTAATTGGAAGCGCAAAATGGCATGCTCCACAACAGATCAGAGGGTATCTGTACTGATGCAATGGACGTGGTGTGTGATGCTTGCCTTCAAGTCAGCTAGATTCTCAATCCGCCCACTGTAAAACAACATTCTTCAGGTACCCCCAAAGCCAGAGTCATGATGAAGCATTCAAGCAAAGAGCTGGTGCTCTGCATTTTTATGGCAGCTACGTCTGCGGTGCGCATGTCACGTATTAGTAATTTGCATATCTCCAGACAATGTGAACCCTGCCAGCGTCATCTATCGGCAGATTTTGGAACTATTTTTTTTCTTTCGGCAAACAAAATTCCATTGCCTCACGATTGTTCTGCTAAAATATCAGGTCATTCTGACGAGTAGTTTTCAAATTATCGATTTTTGAAATCGTAACTTTAATTATAATCAACCTGTATTAAAAATAAATAATTATGAGAAGACCTAAAATAAATAACATAATAAATAGTTAAATTATTGTGATTTCGAAAAATATAAAAAGAAAAGTTGAATTTTTGCACTTTTTTAATATTTTATTGATATAAAAGAAGAGCAACAGTAAGCTTATTGTTAGTAGCCTTCAATTCTGTGATGCTGAGTCCTTTTTTTATATTATCAGGAATAGATGGGATTTTTATTATTCTCAATGCAACTTGAATAAAAATACATTGTGTTATTATTAAAGGGAAAAAATAACCTCTAACAAGGGAATCCCTCGAACATGTATTTCACAGATTTCCACCAAATTGAAATATGTTACTCATCTGAAGCTACTATAGATGCTTGCAAAATAAGAGAGTGCAAAATTGTGTTTCTTTCAAAATAAACCGCGAAAACGAAAAAATTTCAGCATACAAAGCCATACAAGGACTCCATTGTTAAAGCGGTTAGGCTATGTGGGGTTCCCTTGTAAGTATAATCAGGAATGGATGAGGGTATAATTGTTTCTGTACCATTCCACCATTTCAGTTTAATTTTCCAAGTCATTGGATGGTTAAATTTATTTATTTATTTATTTATTCTTTTTTGCAAGATAAACTGTTAAACCTGTTATTCCATAATGCAGTGTTTCTCAAACTGGAGTTTGCCAAATATTTTTTGTAATGGCTGATTCCTATTATTGTATGCATGTATGTGTATATTTATAAGTCAGGGATTTACACAACTCGGATATTTGTGAAGAGGAATTCAGGATTCGAAAAAGTTTGGGAACCACTGCCATAGTGTAAAATGAATTATTTCCCAATTTATAATTATGATATTTATTTCAAATTCATAGATTAATCTATTATTAAAAATAATAATGTATATGTTTTGTTCTTAAATAAAATTGAAGTTTACTTTCTATTACAACATTTCCCCTTTTCCGAATTGGTAATTATTTTGAAACTTTTTTTGGTATTGTTTCTTTTCTTTTATAATTGAAGACTTTGTTAGAGACTAATCTGGGGCGATTGCAAGTAGAACTTTACAAAGAAATAAAAAAGAATGGTTCTCCTCGAACATTAAGAGCAGCACTGTGGAGGTTTGCCGATTTGTGTCATCTAATTCGCCCACAGAAATGCAGGTTTGGAAGCCAGAATTATCAGTATACTTGTGATTATTTTATATTTCTAATTAAAAAAAACTTTATAAATGCTTTGTTATTTTGGACATTTTTTCAGACCATATGTAATTAATATGTTGCCAAATATTCATCAAATAATTCTCCGCCCAGAAGAATCGGTTCAAGAGACGCTTGCTTCTGCTCTTTCCAAAATGTGTCCTGTTTTTGGGAAATTTACTAATGATGGGGAAATTACAGTGAGTGAAAAATTCTGCAGTACATATATATGAATTTTGAAATTTTTTGTATTGGGTGTTCAACTTAAATCTCTCAGGTTTTTATATTTTAATTTTATTTCTTTGTAATAATACAACCTGTTGTTGCATATCTATTACATACTGAAAGAACAGTTCATTCTTCGACTTGATGAAGTCGGTGATCCAATTTCACACTTCTTCATTTTGATGACTGGTACTAGCCTGATGATTTTGTATTGATCAGATCAACCGGTGCACCAAAAAAGCAATATCCAAAGAGTATGTCAAGCAGAGCAGAACTTCCCACCGAAATTCATTCAGAATGTTCTTCACCATTTAAGCAACTCGAGGGTGAGAATTGTCGTGCAGCAGGACCACACGTTATCCACTTTTCCTCAGTGCATGTTTCAGATTTCGCAGTCGCTATGCATGACGGTCTGCTATGACTGTAAGTCCTTATGGGATAAGCTTGTGGTACAGTACCCCTTTCTGATCCCATCAGATGCACAACAGAAATTTCTTCCTGCAAATATTGCATATAAGCTGCAAGTACGGTAGTTCGGCAGGCTTGACCTGCGATTTTTTGGCATTTGGGTTATAGTACTATACATGTTTTTATGTCACGGATTACGATTTTACCGTATATCTTCTAATAGACGCCTAGTCTCCAATTGTTGCCAGTTTCTAATAAACGCTGGATTTTGAAATTAAGATTGCTAAATAAACGCCGGTCTCTAATACATGCTGGGGATTCTCTTTCACGGGGCAGTTCACATGAGCTGCTTTCGGGGTTCATGTGTACACGGGCTTGAGGGGATTCCCAGCACACTACTTTGAGTTTCGATATCATATGCACTCCACTATTCAGCCCTTAGTTCTCAAGGCATCCTGTTCGTAAGGACTGTTTAATGCGCACTACCATATTCTGTTAAAAAAAAAAAAAGACACGCCTCCAAAGCGATCATATGATGTGTGCGTTTATGACTTCGTGGAAGCTATAAGATTTGACACAGATTGCTAAATAAACGCTGGTCTCTAATAAATGCCCAGTTAGTGATTAAATTGAAAGAATAGACGCCGAGGGCTATTATTGGAAGATATACAGTATATTGAAAAGACTTCTTCTGCCTTCAACGATTGGTTGAAGGCATGTATTACCCCAATGAGTCCGATTGTTTTCCATCAACTTGTGAGGCAACCATTTTCTTTCTTACTGGATTTTTCCTAATGCTTTCAACAGACATTGCTTGGCAAGTTGCTTCAAATCTCTCTGCAAGTTGTTTTGAGTCTGTATTGCGTCTTTGGAGGGTACTATTTCAAGATCTACATCTGGAAGCTACTTCGACTGGCCTAGGCACTTCTCATCGTTTAATTTGAAATTGCCAGTCCTAAACCATTGTTGACAAGTTCTTTCAGTTGCAGCAACCTCTTCCTACATTTTGCACAGGTTCCTGTATGTTTCAGTTGCAGAAATCTTTTAGTGATAGTAAAGTACGCAGTGTCATATTGCACATTATCAGCCTTCATTTCGGAGCAAAGTAACTCTTAAAGTAATGAACAAAAATTTTTTTAATTATGCATGAATAAAGATTTTGTGATCATCTACCCCATGTGTAAAAATAGTTAAAGTCCAACAGCTATTTACGAGTTGCAACTTCTCAAGGAAAGCTGACAGAATTTAGTTGCACACTTAATTGTTATAAACTAAATTAATATTTATATATTGTATATATGTGCAAGTCTACATCTGTAATCTATATGATGGCACAGGAATCTGTTATTGCCATATCCCAGCAAAAAATTACCACCCCCCTCCCATCCCTGTTAATTTTCTACTGCTAATCAATCTGTCTCCTGGGGAAATTTCTCATTCAGTCTCGCTCTATTTTCGAATGAATTAATGTTCCTTTTGTGGTTGACTAGAGGAATAAATACATCATCCAAGAAGGAAAATCTGTTGATTACTCTCCACCCAAACTTAATGTCAGAATGTAAAATACAGCTTTTGTAATTTTTGGCAAGGAGTTGTATGATGAGAATGGGAGACGCAAGATGTCACGTCCTCAGTTGACACAAACTTTACAGAGGTAAAATAGATCATTTTTCCAATAACACTGACTCATGAAGTATGCCCAGTGGGCTGTTTGATTCAAGTCCTGCATAAGGAAGGATACTTCTTATGGAAATCTTTCAGTGCATGCAAAAAAATCATGGGGACACCTGATAGTAACATAGCACAGTGTTTAAATGTGTGCCTGAGACTGGACATCTCCCTTTGTCTTCATACAGTCCAGACCTCTCCCCTGTGATTTTTACATCTTCAGATCACTGAAAAAGTCTTTTAAGCAATGGCACTTCACCTCCAGTCAAGAGTCTTATACTGCAGTGGAAGAATGGTTCTGGCTCCAGCACATCAGCTTCATTTGTGGAAGGTATACAGAAACTTGTCAACTGTTGGGACTTCTTCCTGAACAACATTGGTGATGTAACATCCTCGATGGGAGGACTTATAAAAGGTTTACCTACCCCTTGACACTATTCCCACTTTTTTGTTTATCAAATTCAGATTTTAGCTGAAGCAAGTCTTGCAAAATGAAAATTAGCCAGAACTACAAATGCACGAAGGTACTTAATTCTTAGCAATTTTAGAACTAATTACAAAATGATTGATCTATTTAATGGGTTATTATACAACAGATTAAAAAAGAACTCGAAATTGATAAGATACAAATAGGGGTTTTACTGCTATGTTCCAGATCTTCGGGTTTGTCAACTAAAAGAAAAAATGTAAAATATTTTACACATTTAAAAATATAACAATAAAGATGAATATAGTATTAAATATAGAAACGTGAGCTAAAAGTGAGAAAAGAACAATGTTTAAGTTAAAACTATCATACACACAACAAGAGGCCAAAACTAAGAGGCTCCTCTTAATGTTCTCGAGTTTCCAGGAGTCTGCACGAGTTTATGAGGGAGCCTTCATAAAATTCCAGGAATTGTACCCTAGAAATATGAATATAGGAAAAACTACATGTTTAAAAAAACCACATACTCTTGACGGGTTAACAAGTATATCTTTATCCGTGTATATTACCATGTTTTGCTGCTAGAGGGACATAAGCAAAATAGTGGTAAATGTTGACAAAATCGAAATATGTGCTATAATCAGATTCTTATTTTTAAAAAGGAACCCCCCCCCCCCCAAAGAAATCCACTCTTGAGTTGGTAGTCTTATATGTCAAAAATGCCCCATCATGCAGTAGAGTGGCAGAGTGGCGAATCCGCTTGCAGTGTGCCAAACAAGCCTTCAGAATGAACTACGATTTGGACAACCATCACTGAGTGAGGAACGGACCATCGTAGATCAAATTGAGGTTCTGGTACTCCTTCTCCACGACAATGCACCCGCTCATTCAGCACAAGATGTATAAATAGGCAGAGTGGTATCAGTTCAACTATTAGCAGTCATGAAATATCTTGTAACGTGATTATGGCTATACGACATGAATTATCAGAGTTTGAATGCAGACAAATGATAATTGGAGCTAAATGCATGGGACATTCCATTTCTGAAGTGGTGCGAGCATTCAGCATTCCTTGATTCACATCTGAACAGAATGGTTCTTTGTAACAGACACACATCACTACGTCAATTAAAGCCACATTCAATGAGGGGCTTACTAGAAATGAGTCTATAAGGTCAGTGCAGTGAAGTTTGGCACTGATGGGATATGGCAACAAAAGACTGACAAGAACACACATGCATGCTATCGGAAGTCTTGCCTGGGCTCGCGAACATATTCATTGGACCATAGATAACTGGAAACATAACTTGATGGTCTGATGAGTCACCAAATTGGTGAAACTGACGGTAGGGTTTGGGTATGACACTGACTCCATGAACACAAGTTGCCAGGAAGGCACTGTGCCTAACAATGATGGGATGTTCCAGGAGGACAATCACCATGTCACCTGGCCAATTTTACTTGTGAGCGGTTTGAAGAGCATTCTATACAATTTCAACAAATAAATTGGCTACCTATATTGCCAGACATAAACCCCATCGAACATATGTAGGATATTATCTAATGATCCATTTGTGCATAAGAGCCTGTACCTGAAACATTCACATAGTTATGGACGGCTATTGAGACTGCATGGCTAAGCATCTCTTCACAGGACTTCCACCCACTGGTAGAGTCCATGCCACATTGAGTTGCTACACATAGCCAGGCAAAAGCAAGTCTGTCACAATATTAAATAGGTATCCAATGACTTTTGGCACACAAGTGTATAGTAATAAATGTAAATGTTGGATTGTTTATTAGCTTAATTAAATTTGGAATGTTGCCCTTAAACCTAAATTAAGCATAGATTGAAAAGGTAATTTGTATTGTCCTTGTTTGCACTTTAGCTAAAAACTACTTATAAAAATGTATGCTTTGTCTGTACATTTATCCATCCAGCCATCTGCTGTTTGCATGATAACTTGAAAATGATACTTTCAAATTCTGTTTTCGACAAAGTGATCCTCAAAATTTTAGCTTGGCTGTATCAACTTTTCAGACTTCTTTATGGACCCTTTTATATCAATTGCACGTGCTAAAATATTGACCTTTAAGAATACCAGGATAATGGAGTTTCATATAACAATCGATTCATCAAGAATGAATACACTGTTACTTTCTGTTTATCTTTTAAGCATTGTTGACATGGGTACATGCATGTGAAGATTTGTCCCAGCTAAAGCTTCTTCTGAGAATGTTTGCAAGATTTTATTTATAAAATAAGTTGAGGCTTTATAATGCATAATAATGCACAATTTTATTTGACTAGTTTTGCCTTTAATTTCTGGATAAAATACAAAGAACACATGGCTTCTTGCAACAAAAAAGATGGAAAGTCACTGTATGCAAATCATCTGATCAAAAAGGTTATCAACCTGGAAAACGCAGTGACGTCGTGTCGATTATACATAAAACAAACAATCCCATTCAAAACTTCCGTACTAGAAAGCATCTCGAGAATTTTAAAGCTAAATCCAAATCATCTAATTAGATTATTAATTCTCGAATGGCTTTGGTATCCACACTATGTTTTCCTTTAGTAAATTTGCTATGACTCGTCTCAATCTTATTCTTTGCTTTTCCAACATGTATTTCCAGCCAATCATAGCAATGTATTTTCAATAAATAATTTTCTGTATATGCCTGGATTCTGTATATAATGCATTTTAAAAGCACTGCTCTTGTATTATTTGAAATAAAAGTGAAACTAGTTAGGTAATGTTTTCTGCTTATTATATATATGTGTTATTCAAGCATAGATTCATCTGTTCCCATAAAAAAATTCCAACCAAGTTTTCTCATATAAAGCACAACCTGATTTCCTGATTTATGCAACAATATTTTCACAAAGTAGTGCATACATTATTTTGAAGATTTACAGAAATTGCAATTGGCCGTATTTGAACCTTCTGCCCTGTAGGATGCTTGCATGGTTTTCTTGGCCCTCTGTGCTGGAGGTAACCAGTGTATGTGGGAAGTGAACAAATCTGCAATCGGCAATATTCATTGGTTACTCACATCTGCATAATTCGGTGTAATAAAGTATTGTGGATTGTCACTGTACCAGATGTGTACCTGAAGGCATTTTAGTAGATGGTTATAATGTTGCCCATTAGATTTTCTTTATTGTGTTTTTTTTTTTCCCCAGAAGCACAGATCATTGGCTTTAAATAAGTTAATGAATTATTAATCACCGTTAGATTTTAATTTAAAGATGGAATTATTTAATTAATATGTAAATGTTTTTTTTTTCCCTTATCTAGAATTTACTAAAGTTATTTTTACCTAATTTGAAGTCCCCATTGGCTGTCTTTCGGAGGACAGCAGCGACGTGCTTAACTTCAATTTGCCAGCATTCACGGAAGCCAGCTTTATTTTTTTCCTGGTTGTTGAATGCTTTGATTGGTGAGTTATTAGAACATTCATAGATTTTAATTTTCTAATAACAGTTTTCCTCAGTAATTAATTTCCTATTTGGTTTAAATATTCTTTTTCTTCTAAGAAATGTTAATCCCAGTTACCCCAGATAAAAATCATGTTCCATCATTGCTGGGAGCGATGCTCTGTTTACGTCACATGATTCCATTTCTAATGCTTGACGAATTATCCAATCCTGCCTTACGAGGAAGTTTTGGGGTACGACACAAAGAGCCAGAGGTTCATATTGGATTAGATCATCTGATTCAAGTAAGTATTTTATTGAAAAAAAAAAATGATCATTTAAAAGTAAATAAATAAATATAAAGAAACAATTAATGAATAAAATAAGGTGGCGATAATGGTAATTAAGATAATTAAGACGATAATTAGAAATAAACTGTGTAACTGCAGAGTTTGGCAGATGTGTCTTTGTTTAACCATATTCAACAATGCAACATCACATACCACTTGGGAGGGTACCATTTACTAGGCTTGTTTGAAAATTCCGTGCAAAATCAGACTGGTAAATGCCACCTCAGCATATAGCGGTTATTTTCAGTTAATAGGATCTGTTAGTGAATTACACGACAAACTTAATCTTAATCAGTTTATTTCTGTGTTTGTCATTCATTTGATTCGAAACTGTCGATTTCAAACAATGGATGAAAGAATATCATGTATCGATCAAACGATACTTTATGAAAGGGTTGATCAACACTATGGTGAATCTGCAGCTTCGATAAGAACGTAAACAAGTGGTTTCAAAATTTTCAGAGTGATTATATGACCAAGGGACGGTGGACGTTCTGGGTGCCCTGTTGAGGCCATAACTCCAAAAATCAATAAAATCTATGATGATGTAATGGATGCTAGAAGAACGAAGGTGCATGACTTTGCTAGTACTGTGGGCATTTGAGTGAATGGGTACATAATATGTTACATCAACATTTGAACATGATGGACTTGATTTGAATACAGGGTGTTTCAAAATTATGTACAATAAATTTAGTGACATATTCTTCAGGTCAAAAGAAGACGAAAATGTTCTATAGCACTTTGTCTGGAAATGATTTATTTACGCGATACAGCCAACTAAACCCATGGCTCCAAATTACAGGAATTGTTCAAAGTGCCCGCCACCAGCTCGCACGCACGCTTCGGCTCGTTGCATGAACGACCGTCTGATGTCATGGAAGAGTTCGTCGCCAGCATTACGAACGGTTTGGCATGCATTTTCAATTCGTTGTCGCAGATCCATAATGTTAGGAACTTCTGCGCTGTAGACGATCGTTTTCACATGACGCCACAGAAAAAAGTCCAAGGGATTAAGGTCGGGTGATCTTGCAGGCCAGGCTACCGGTCCACCTCGACCTATCCACCGATTCGTGTATGCAGCATTCAGGTGTGCTCGCATAACATGGCTGAAATGTGCTGGAGCGCCATCATGCATGAACCACATGTTAGATCTTATCAAAAGAGGAACATCTTCCAGTAATTCTGGCAATGCATTCTGCAGAAACAAAAGATACGTTCGCCCAGTCAATCGTGGCGGCAACACATAAGGGCCAATTAAGTTATTTCTGACAATTCCACACCAAATGTTCACGGAGAAACGCTCTTGATGCGCTCGAGCTCTGGTAACATGCGGGTTAGCATCTGCCCAATGGTGCTGGTTGTGAGAATTTAAGATTCCTGTCCGGGTGAAGGTTGCTTCGTCCGGGAAAAGTATCTGGCTGAGACAACTAGGGTCTGCAGCATGACGACGTATCCATTGGCAAAATCGTTGTCGGTGTGGATAGTCCGTTGGGTTCAGTGCCTGAACCAGTTGCAGGTGGTATGGATGCAAAAGCTGACGGTGAAGAATGCGCCAAACAGATGAGTGCGGAATGTGTACCATGGAAGAAATACGACGGGTGCTTGTCTGTGGTTCATCATGTATGATGTCAATTATCACATCCTCCTCATCCGGAGAATGTGCTACAGGCCACCCTTGTCCTGTTTGACGGCCAAAGGAACCACGCTCCCTCAAATGTCTGTCGACAGATACAAATGTTCGGTTATTTGGCAAACGTCTATTCGGAAAGCGTTCTTGGTAGAGTCTTCTTGCTTCCACAGCATTTCCGTCCGCAAGACCATACATTAGGTGCATGTCAGTGTATTCTGCACTGGAATACGTGTACATGACATTTTTTTTACGTAAATCGTAATGCGTATGTCAAAGCACGCAAACGTTCTGAAATTGATATTCCTAGTGGATGTACAGTAGTGAAACTACAGTAATGGAAACAACCGTACACAACTAATGGAACAACCCTAAAGTAGGTTTAAATGGAACAAACCACTCAACCTAGTGTTGGGTTGAAACGCTGGAACTGCTAAAATATCGTCCGCTAACTCCCGTGCTTCCCTACTGTATGATATTGGATTACTCGCAAACAAATCGTTTCCAGACAAAGTGCTATAGAACATTTTCGTCTTCTTTTGACCTGAAGAATATGTCACTAAATTTATTGTACATAATTTTGAAACACCCTGTATAGCAAGATGGCGGATATTTTCAGCATTTACTATAGAGGGATGTAATCTTTCAAATATAATATACATTTGAGGCATTACAAATTGTGGTTAGCATCATTCTTGTTGAAATAAATAATGAAAAAAAATCGTTACGGTGGTTTTATAAGAATTACCCTATAAAAGAAAGAACAAAGAGTAGGTCAAGAAATATTGCACTTTCACATGTTGTTGCCTGCTATTAGTTATTTCTCACTTATTGTCGAACCTCATTAATACGTGTTTATCTGAGAATAAAAACCAGAAAAGTGTTGTGTTACGAAATAAGCTTAAGACTCGCACCTCTTTTTATTTGTACTTATTTAGTTACTTTTCAAACCCACTTATCCGTTAGGGTCGTTGAGACAGCAGCCCTATGGAGGATCTCCAGCACTCGCGATCTTCTTCCATCAGACGCATGTCCTCAATTGTAAAACCCAAGCGACTCAAACTGGATTCTCCATGTAGTCTAGTCACCTGGTTTTAGGCCTACTCCCACCGGCTTAGAAAATAGCAACTGCCTCAAAAGACAAGTTTGCGGCATCTGCATCACATGGCCACAATGCAACTGAGATCTCTCAATGCGGAGAAGTAGAAGCTCAACACCTAAAGACTTCCTATTGTGCTGCTCTGCACTCTATCTAGTAGGATAACACCTGCCATGCCTCTCAGGAATCTCATTTCAGCCCCTTGTACCCACGATCACATTCTTTTAGTCATTACCCAAGACTCATGACTATAGGTTAGAATGGGGACAAAGATAGATTTGAAGACGGAGAACTTGGTTTCCCAGCTCACGTTTCATTATCATGGATCTTCACAGTTCACATCTGACACAGCTTGCTGCACTGAGCATCCGATTCTCTATCCTGCTGTTCATCACTCATGAATGCAGTCCTGAGATACTGTACTTGAACTTTTCCACCTGTCTCAGTGGGGCTCCCTTAACATGGAGAGTGCACTGAGCAGGCTGTCTTGAAAGGACCAGAACCTGTCTTAGCCACACTGTCTTCATCCCAGCCTCTTCACACATGGCTCTTAGTGCATGCTGAAGGTTGGTGCGAGAAGACTCAAGGAAGACAAGGTCGTCAGCAAAGAGCTACCTCTCCAACAAGCAGTCACCCACACAAACATGCTCTTCGCCTCGGCTGCCCCTGTCTATCCATAAAGATAATGAACAAGAGGGACGACAGTACGCTCCTTGACGGAGTCAAACACCTACGGTGAATGATCTTGACTTAATGCCATTTAACCGGACACACATCTCAGAGCTTTCATACAGAGACATGATAGCAACCAGTAGTTGCCCATTCACTCCATACTCTTCCAACAGTTGCCAGTTCTTCTTCTGAGGAACTATATCACATTCTTTTTCGAGGTCTACAAAGCAAGTGTACACATTATTTGCATAATTATTTGCATTATTTCTCAAAGATTTGCCTTAGAGCAAAGATGTGATCCATAGTGCTTCAAGTCAGGTCAGAACCACACCGCTTCCCCAACAGTTTGGAGTTGACTATTTCCCGACTTCTCTTCTCCAGAGACTTAGCGTACACTTTCCCAGGAATGCTGAGCAAACAGATGCCTCGATAGTTGTTGCAGTCTCTTTGATCTCTCTTTTTGAAAATAGGGACCACAATTCATGTCTGCCATTGCTTAAGGGGCTGGCCAGAGTTCCAAGTCCTAGGATACGATCAATGATTTAAGGCCTTTAACATCTCAGACTGGATTTTTATATATTTACTAGTAGAGGTACCCGGCGTTGCCCGGGTGAATTACACTTGTGGGTAAACAGATAGATTTCAAAAAATTAAATTATAGCTTCCAATTGGTTAAATAATAACTCAATCAATACAACGCAGAGCAAAGGGACTATCCATGCTACGAAAAATATGAAAAACAGGAAGTCCAGGTGATATACCAGAGCTCAAAGGCGACACGCGTGCCTCTTTTGCCTCATCAATAGACGCTGCCTTATTAATGTTCTGTCACTGCATCATCATTTTATGCTCGTTATCAATAATTCTTGGAAACGAACTTTCAGTCATCGCATTATCAGCATTTCAGTTTCCAAAATATACACTTTCCCACAGAATATAGTCAAAATATATTTTTAGGAAATGTTTGGATCTGCTGTGCTACCAAATAAGCCAAGTGATAACCCCTGTGTGGCTCGGACTTTTTTTTTTGGAATAAATTTTGAAATATCTTAAAAATAAACACAGGAAAACGCTTAAAATTAATGCAGTAAAAATTCTAAATAAACATTTGAAAAAAATTTTTTTAAAAGGCTCACAATGGATGGACCTCTCCAAGGACGCCACTGCTAGTCTAAATAATTTCTTACTCACGTAATCTTACTTTAGATGTACACTTGATGTTGTTGCAATTCCCTTTCTTCTCTTGATGTCTTGAATCAAAACTTGGCCATTTATCTCTTTTTGTAGTCTAGCGATCGCCGATTCTTCTATTGAACTGCTTACCATTTGCTCGCTATAACACGGAGCTAAAGGAGTGTTTCCTCTGTCGTCTTTGCACTCTTTCTCAATAGTCTGCTAACTTTCCATTATCTCCAGTTACTAATCATTTTTAAAGATTTTCAAAAAATTGTTAAGTACTAAGAACTCTCTTTTCTAAGAAAAGCTTGAATATCAGGAATTCTATGCATTGTTACAAATTTTGCCTTTCATTGGTGGTCATGCAGAGACATATATATATGTAAGATATATATTGTTGGTCCGTGCAGAATGTTTGTGAATTGCGTGTTGATACCATTGTTGATACCTATTGTTGCACAAACTTTGCCTTGCATTGTTGGTCATGAGATATTTCTCATTAATATGCCCTGCCATGATCATGAATATCGATTTTTTATCGATAATCATTATTTTTCCGAAATCTAAGGTAGATAGTGACCTTTCTCATGCTTTGAAGGTCAAGTATGCAAAATTTCATCAAGATAAGATCGGAATAAAACTGTAGATTTGTACATGTACTCAATATACATAAACAAACCCACAAACATCCTTCTTATATATATATTGTAACTTGCTAGTAAAGGCACTCTGCGTTTACCCGCACGTACAGCCAGAACCCACAGAGAAAAACATCAACCAAAACAGAAAAGAAAGAAACCCTCCCTTAAGCAAGAAAAAATCAGGAAAAGTAAACAAAGGTTAACCCTGGAAACAAACCCGACAGCGCTTACTTGGGGAAACAATAAATGATTCAACAAGTAAGGAGCAACGCGCAGAACATATAACACAACCCACCACCACGTTTAAACAAAACCCAATAAGAACCCGTTCTGATAAAGCCCCCAAAAAAAATTAAGGTCTGAAAGAAAAGTTTATAAAAAGAGAATTGATAAAAAAAGTCCAAATAAATATTTTCCTTTATTACATCAAAAAAAATTAAAAGAACAATTGAGTAATAAAGATAGACTATGTCCGTAGTGCAGGTAAATAGTCTTGCAGAAGTAAAGAAGCGACAGGAGCTACAGACGATCTGACGAAAAACCGAAAATGGGCGTGGCGATGGCGTGAAGCATACCGACGAAAAACCCGAAGACAGACGACACATTCAGTCGACGAGCAAATAGGGAGTCTACAGGTAACAAACGACGACGAATACTGATGGCGAAGCTCAAGGAGAAGTAGAAGATGCCTACAGTACAACAAAAGTCAAACCAGATTGAAAAGAAACGCACAAGCTGGTATCAAGCAAGGCTTATAACATAGTCAAAACAAAAATATAAACTGGAAATAAAAAAAAGTTTAAAAAAAAGTCAAGCAAAAAAAAATAAATAAATAAAAAAAATTAATAAATAATATTTTTTATACAGATACATCAAAAAAAAAAAAAAATTAAACTTAAAAGACTGGGCGAGAAAAAAACGGGCCAGGCACTTCCACCAGACAGAACCTAAAGACAATAAACAAAATTATAATCTAAAGAAAAAAACAACGGATCGATAACAAATAACGAATGATAACAGAAAAACAGTGAGAAAGTGACGGACAACAAGAAGGCTTATGAATAACGAAAGGTCACAGGAGAGGGAAGAACTTAGACAATAACGTGATCAAGGTCCTGAAAAAAAAAGACAAAAAAAAATAAATAATAAAGTAGAATTCAAAACAGGATAAAAAAAAATTTTTTTAAGATAATCAAAAGGAAATGATAAAAATGACAAACTCAAAAAAATAAATTAAACAGGAATATAGTAATGGCTCTAGAAGCATTCTAAGATTGAGTCAAATATATTGAATAAAACCAAAAATAATTGTTCAAAATTCCAAAGACAAAACATATTGCAGTCACTTCAGAAAAGATATTCCCGGAACAAAGGTAGAGCGGCCAGCATAAGAGAAGATTCACTTCCAAACTTCACGCTGAAGAATAGGCATTCCGCATGCTTCAGTGAAGATCAACTAAGGCAGGAAAAAAAAGCGCAACGACATCCTGAATAAGAAAACATTAGGTTAGTGTAAATTTCAAATGAACGCATGACGAAAACGACGTCATCCACGTAGAGAGAAATAAAACAACGTTGCTACAAGTTGAAATTCCATGGTCCGAAGAGACGACTAATATCGATCAAGAAAATACACCAACATGGACAATTCTTTCATGATAAAGTATAAGCGTAGTTGCCTCCTTAATCTATGAAGCCAATAACCATCCGAGAAGTCATCTCGACTGTCTGAGGAGAAAGTCGTGCTCGGCCAGCTACCACGGCTCTAACTAAAATTTTTTTTTATCCAAAAAAGGAATCCTAAAAATCTAAAAATTTAAATATCATGAGGACACGCGATACTAAACCCGAGCTCTAGGAAAAACACAGCGTGACGCTCTAAGAAAACAAGCTACTGAATACAGCGAAACGGACTAAACAATAATACACGCGAAAACAAAGCGAACAGAAGGTGTGCACGCACAACCAACAATAATATTGGAAAGAAAGAAAAACGCGTAAACACATCTTAATAAAAAAAAAAAATATTTAGAAACAAAAAAAAAATATTTTTTAGCCTTCAGAGAAATCTAAGAGAAATTCAATTATTTAGTTTGTTTTTTTTTTTTTTTTTTTTATTTAATCAAATAATCAAAGCAGATAAACCGTAAATCCCAATCTATTTTTAACAAAAGAGGGACAAGGATCATAATCGTAATTAAGACTTAAAAAGGTTTTATAAGGGCTTTAAACTCATCTCACGATCGGGAGAAATAGAGGATAAAGTCAATAAGACACGTTATTAAATACTGGAAAAAATTCTACCGGTATACGAACATGAAACGTCTAAAAAAAACTGTCTCGACGGATAACAAGCTAAAAAAGACACTTAAAATAATTATCTCACCGGGGGAGAAAACTTCAACCATATCCTCAAGCGCAAAAATAATTCTGTGGTAAATAAGCAAAATGATAAGAAAATAGCGCTAGTAACATCTCAATCCGTGAGGATCGGTAATCGCGACTATTAACTAACTAAATTATTTAAGAGAGAAAGATTTTAGCGCGAGGAAAAGTCAAATAAGTACTGCCCAAATGAGACGCAAAAAAAAACCCTCAAACAACGCGAACAGAGCGCGTCACGTGAACCCTTTAATATTAAAAAAATGAGGAGGGGGAACACAGTAACCTCCGTAATAATGAACTAAAAAGGTGTCCGAAAAACTTAGCCAGTGTCCGGGACAATCGACGAACACACCAATCGAACAAAACCCTTCGCGATAAAAGACCATGAATACCGGTAGTACCGGAATACTGGAAACGCACAATGGAGGAGAGGGAAACTTAGCGTGAGCTTGACTTCAGTGATCAAAATAAAGCACGTCATTTAATAATGACACAAAACAAGGACAAATTAAAAGGGTCAAAAAATCATTAAGAAACCCATTAATGCCCAAACCAAAAAAAATAACGGTACGTAACAATATATAGATTTATTTATTTATTTATTTATTTCTGGAAAAGAACTTGGTCTGTTTACATGATTGTAAATAATTGTTAGAAATTACATTCCTTAAAGAACTATGCAACTGTAAAAAGTTGAGGTGGACATTATCACCATATAGAATGCATAATTTAGATGAAATCTTTTTCACTGTAAATAAATTTTTATGTCATTATAGAGATTTTGCTGGGTTTTTTTTTGACCAGTTTGTTTCTGAAAAATTTGATTGTAAATTTTCTTTGTCATTCTGTGGTTTGTTTGTAGAGGTCAGCGACTTAGTTTGGCTTGTCCGTTGGACTGTCCCTTTTCAACTTTCTTTCTGGAATAAAATTCAATCTCGTCTAAATCAATTACATGTGTCTATTTGAAGGCACAGATTGTTCAACCTAAGATAAATGCGTTTCCTCTTCTGTGATGCAGACATGTAGATAATAAAATGAAACTTACGGAAATAGAAATCCTATGTGCTAACCAGAGTGAAATAAAAATGCTGCGAATAGGATTGTGAAGAATACAGATATTTTGATTCATAATGTACTTACTTAGTGCTGCTTTTCATAATGTACTTGACTGATGTCATCTTAATTTATTCTAAACAGATATTTTGAATATCATTTAGAAACATATATGTTTATATTCACATTGAGAATAAATCTGAATTCGTGGTTATGGAGTAACACATGTTTCGTTGTTTATGTCCAATGGAACCAATCAGAATTCACGGAACATCATTGAAAGACTAATAAAAATCTAATAAACATATTCTGAACGGATATTTATAAGAGAAAAGGACGAGACGATAACTTCAGGATAATTCTCTAATATTCTATTTGCTTTTAGAGAATTATCCTTTTTTGCTTTGATAAAGGATAGGCTCTATCCGAAACGTCAGCTCTTTATTTGATTTTTTAGTTTTATTTTGATTTTACTTATATATTTATTAATTACTTTGTTATTTGTTAATTATTATTTTATTTTTCAGTTGTATTTATTAACTATTTATAAACATATTCTCAAACATAATATAAAACATCGCAAATAATTTAATATTTCTAGAAATGAATTTCTTAGTTTTTGAGACAAAAAAAAATGTATATTATCTGGTTTTTGAGAAAAAAATTGTATTAACAGGTTGTACAGGGTGCACCAGAATGGAGCACCATATTTCAAAAGGCAGTAACAAACTGGTGACCTCAGACCCTCAGAGATGGCCAACTTCCCCATAACTTTGAAAGCAGCTTCAGCAGTGCATCGTCAATAACGACCACTCCATTACAGATATTGTTCTAAAAAAATAGATTGTTAGTAGTTTTTGGGACTATGAATCTTTTTTTTTTTTTTTTTTGGATCTATTAAAATATTAGTTAAAATTTTACTCCCCCTCCATATAACAGTACCTTGTTTAATGATGATAATCCGTTCCAGGATTACTGTTGTTAACCAAAACAGCTGTATCCAAGGTGCGATTTTCCATAAGCTGTAATTGGAAATCTATTCGTTCTAATTAATTCGTTCTATTAAATCGTTAATTATATGTACAGCTTATTGTCTATATGAATAAACACACAAAAAGTAACTAACTAAATATTCATTTTCATCATAGAGAGAGAGAGAGAGAGTATTATTGCACATATGCCAGCTGATTCAGTCATTGTACTTGCACTTGTCATAACAGCTATTTTTTGATTGACTGAGTTATACTAAAAACATAACTATAATATTGGGTTTTCCATTGACTTACGGCTGTTTTGCGCACACTTATCTTATCTTGTACAGAGGATAGATTATCGCAGAATAATAATCTGCAGCACTTACTCCTTTGAGGGAGTTTTGTGCATCCCAGTAACTAATGACTGCGACAAGATGACAGTAGCAACCGGGACCGATGGCTTAAGGTGCCCTCCGAAGCACGGGGGGTTCATGATGGAAGAGCTGCTGACGGATGAACAAACCAGTGGCTATCACCAGCTGCTGGACATCCAGCACTGGTCACTCAGCAAATGGGTCAGACTAAAGTCCCGCAACAGCTGTGCCCCAAATAACCGTCTCGCCCAGCAGTGGTCCTCAAGCCACTAGGCATATTTGGCAACTCAGATCTGACTGGATCTAAGGCGCAAAGCATTTGGCAACTGATTCTGTCTGACTGACTGCTTAGAAAATGTGTTCGGCAGAGGACTTGTGACAGATTAAATCTAGTCAGAATCGTGATGTTTGGTCAGTCGAAAAATTCTTGACTGAGGAAGTCAGAAAATTAATCCATGACGTAGCGTCTCTTCTGTCCATCGTAGCAGGGGTCAAGGATAATAAAAGATTAAGGAAAAAAACGGGTTTTTTCCTCTTAATCTGTGTTTTCAAAAGGGTGTACCGCGGTACAGCTATGCCAGGGAAGAGGTTCTCCCTCTTCCCTGGCTATGCATTGCAAAATTGCATGACCTTGCCGCGAAAAAAAATTGAGAAAATATAAACATTAAAGTGTGCTACAAACAAATAAAAGTTTGAGAACCCCTGCACAAATAAAAGTCATGCGAAAGTTAGAATATGAAAACTTTTCCCTCCTTCTACAGGATAATGATTGTATTTTTATTCCGATAGGATTAAAAATATTTCGTTTTATTCGCTCTCGAAAATGGCAACAGCTGCTGATAGTAGCCTTATTGTCGTTAACACTGTTTCAATGGGCTAGGGACAGTGAGGATTTTATTACTAATTGTCATGTTTATTTACAAATTAGCCACGTTAGGTTGTTCCATGAACTATCTAATGATCTATTCTGCAGGTCGATGTTGCTTCAGTCTTTAATGCAGTCAGATTTTGCGTTCGGCACTTCGACTCAGATCAGCTCAGATGCAAGTCAGAAAATCGTCATAGGTCACATGACCTAGTCAGATCTGATTCAGTCAGATTTGAGTTGCCGAATATGCCTATTGACTGTCACTCAGCCAGCAGCTGGCCACACCTGAAGTTGCTTAACTCCATCGATCAGCGAGCCAACCGACGAGACAACCAAGCCACGGCCACCCCCTTCATGCACACTTGCAAATCTTTCACATGGCATAGAAATATGCACCGTAAAACATGACATCACCAATAATCAAACCAATTTCAAATGAAAGAATTGATCTGTTTTCTTTTAGCATTCGACGTTCTGCTGAATTTTCCCATGATGTACCATGTTGAAAGAAATGGAGGAAAATAAACGTAGAGTTTAAATTATCGACTATAGTGTCTCTATATCCGTTATTCGATTTATCATATAAAAAAGGATGATCTATTTTTTCATACACTGTATTAGAATTTTGTCTATGCTTTCCTCTGCCATTTGCAAATTAAAGTGAAAGTCCAACTGCGCATGTCCAATGCTGGTATTGCCGTAAAATGTTGAACGTAATTGAAGTCTCAAAGCATGTACGCTTCCTTTCTTGGTGTTAAGTTTGCGGCGCAGTAACGCTATGTGTGAACGGCCACACAACGCAAAAGGGTGGAGCTATGACAAAAGCATGCACAAACATTAACGCTTATGTTTGGTGTGAAAGAACCTGTATGCCTTCCAGTTAAGATTTATAACCATAACTCGTAATTCTTATTATGATGGAAAAATTTAAGAAATTCGTTCCAAGAAAGTTAAATCATTGAATGTTTATTGTAATCCAGTGTTTAAAAGTTTCAATTGAATTCTGATTGGTTTTACTATCAGAGAAAGCAGTCAGACCTCATTTGTTCCTCCACAAGAGAGAGTAATGATTTGATGTGTTCCTAATGTAAAAAAGACATTCTCCAACTGTATTTAAACATGTGCAATTTTCATGCTTTAATTGACTATCGTACATGCAGAATCTCGTATCAACATAGCTACATTATCTCACTCTGGATGATTTGCACAATGGATGACAGAGAAAAACAGGAAAAAATGGAGCATCTCGGTCACCATAATGAATGAGCCAAATAATGGCACGTGCTCCCAACAAGTTTTATCGTAATTTAAAAACCAGAATTTTCTGAAAATTTTGTGAACTAAAAGAGCTAGAATTCAAGGGTTGGAAGGATGGGAAATCTTCCAAATCAAAAAATAAATCGAGAAAAGCTGGGCAGTTTAATGTTCCAATAATTTGCACACCTTCCATCATCTAATGTACATATGTTGTCAATTTGAGAGGAATTAAGTTATTTGTCCTCTGTGGCGATAAGGTTTCAAAAGTCTTTTCAATTTCTATAATTCTGTGACTAGTGCTATTACAAAAAATTATATTCGTTCTGGTAAATAAACTACAATAACCCAGTATTTTTCTGATATTACCAAATGACGATAATTTTTAACAACCTAATCTCAGGCTCTGTTCATAACAACTGCATCTTTGGTCTCCTTTCATTCCTGGATGATACGATGGTTGTTTTTAAAGTGAGGTCTGGTTTGTAATAAAAAACAAAAATCACTATATACACGATGGAAACAAAAATTGGCCCCCCCCCCCCTTTTATTTTCGTAACCTAATCAGATACACTGGTGGCCAAAAGTTTGGACCAACCAGCAATGTCAAGAAAAACTGAATTTATACGAAAACTGTTTTACATGTACAACTCTAAGTAAATATGAAACAATATTCAGGGAAGAAACAAATTTATTTCTGCGTTGTTGGTTTCTTATTACCTAAAATCAAAATAAGACTGGCCAAAAGTTTGGACCACATTTGTATAACATAAAGGGGAAAAAAGTATTACATCATTAATTAAGGAATTAGTTTGATATTTGAGATCATTTTGACTCTACAATATTTGACAAATGACCTGAAATAGAATTAAATAAGCTTTTAATAACATTTGGCTTAACAGCTTTCTGAATGGCTGCTATTTGTTGTTCTCGAGATTTGTACTAAATGTTTTGGTAAATTTTTTGTTCCATGAGATGCTACACATTCTCAATAATATTGAGATCTCGATTTCGAGCAGTCCAAGCAAAAGTGGAAATGTTATTGCTCTCAAAATAGGCTTTCACAAGTCATGCTGCTAAATCCATGGTTTTTGCTTAAACTAGACTTTGCACAAAGGGATGAACACATTATGAAGATCATCTTTATACTGAGCTGTTGTTCAGTGTCCATCTATACTGTGAATCTTCAACTTTCCGTTGCTTCCAATGGCACCCAGAATCATCACTCCACTACCACCCATTTGGCGCTTAATTCGCAGTGGAACAAGTGTTTCTTTATTACGATGCTCTTCATAAGAAGCTATATTATCAGGACCATCCAAACTGATTCGTTTTTCATCAGAAAACACAACCAATTGGAAGTCTGTGTTTTCACGCAGAAGTGTCTTAGCAAACTCCAGTCTCTCCTGCATGTGTTTCTGTGTTAGTGGCAACTTTTTGGGTATAATTTCATAGGCGAAGTTCTGAGCACGTTGTTCGCTGCGAATTGTTCTTCTTGAGGCAGCAAGTTGCAAATTAAGTTTGACTTGTGTGGTGTTGACTACATGCCCAGATGTAATATCATGTTTAACATGTATCTTAATTTTTGATTTGTCTCTTTGCATCAGTGCACAAGGTCGTCCTATTTTCCAATTACCATTTTTAACAATTCTGATAAAGATTTATAGCTCACACGGGAGATTTCAGCAACTTTTTTGAAGTTTGTAAATTGCTTGTTAAAATTTCTAATTCGCCCTCGTTGGCTTTCAGTTAACATTGTACAATACATAAGATGGTTTTAGTGCTCACCACACAACACGATGACTTGTAATATGCAAATTATTTGCATGTTTGTGATATTGGTCCAAACTTTTGGCCAGTCTTATTTTGATTTAAGGTAATAAAAAAGCAACGACGCAGAAATAAATTTGTTTCTTCCCTGAATATTGTTTCATGTTTACTTAGAGTTGTAGGTGTAAAATATTTTTGGTATAAACTCATTTTTTCTTGATTTTGCTGGTTGGTCCAAACTTTTGGCCACCAGTGTATGTCAATTTTGATGAATCCAATGAATAGGAAGTTTTGGGTGACCTATCCCTTGGTGCACTTTTCATCATCCCAAATATGCAAATTAGGACACATTCAAATCTTATCTTAAAAACTGTAACAGATACATGAAAAAATCCAATTGAAGACTTGTTCAGCATGGAATTATGAACAAAACAAAAAAAATTTTCCAAGATGTATTTTCAAAATTTCTTCTTTACTAAATTTTACATAATTACCAAGTTTATTTAAACACTTGACAAAGTATTCGTGAACTTCTGAATGTCCACTTCATATCAGTCTGCCACCTGTGAGGAAGGCATGCAGTTTTCACTTCATCATTGCTGAAACACAGGCGGCCGAGGAACCCCTTTAGATACCATAACATATAGATGCAAGGTCCGGACTGTAAGCCAAGTGGTCAAGTTGCTCCCAACCAGAAAAACTGATTAGAGATTGCATTTGAGCAGAGGAGTATAGCTTTGCATTGTCGTGGAACAGCAACACTACAGGTCCATGCATCTTACTGATATGGCGATGAATGTCTGCTGCTGTCATGTTTCTTGCTGTCAAAAATGGATAACCGACTGCATTTCACAGTCGATAGCAACTTCAAGAATCTTAGACAGTTGAATGACACAGTGCGATGCACACACACTGAAGCTTCAGCTATAAATGGTGTCTGCCTGTTCATAAGGAATGCTAGGAGTCTGTGCAAATGCGCACTGCTATGAGCATGCGAGATTTTCAAAGATATTTACAAATTGACATTACTTTAAAAACAATCCTCGTAGGTTGAAAAGTTTGGTTCCCTTAAAAATAGCAATAACAAGGCTTGACTATATAAGACTACCTGAAATTTTCTAAGTTTGAAACGATACTGAAATTTTTATTGTGTAACTTACCGATGAAATAATAAATGATGAAAAAATAATCTCTACATTGTGAAGATCAAAAACAAAATTTTATTTATCATCTTCTGTTTGCATAAAGAAAAGTAGGCATTATAAAGCTTACAATTTTGCTGCCATCTATTCAAATTCATTCTCGCTACATAAATTTTTCCATTTATGGCTGTCATTTTGATGCCATTAGTTATTAATTTAGGTATGATAATTGAACATGTAACAGCATGTGAGGAAGTTCTTAAGTGTTATGCCAATTTTGAACAACTTTGTAAGCGTGGATAAACGAGTGCCACATATTTCAGGAATGGGGTGGTTTAACGTGATCTCGATTATGTTGCAGAAGTTGTAGGCTGTAGTAAAATGTTGAATGCAAAACATTTTCAGGTAAAGTTTTTGATTATTTTTTTTAATATCCACTCCTGAAAGAATTTTTAACTTTTGATATACAGGGTCTTTATAATTAAAGTTCCATTTTGACATGGCCATAAAAAAAAATTATTGGACCAAAAGCTATAATACTTAGTAATATTATACAAGAGGGCATGGGAAGTTCATACCCACCAAAAAAAAAAAAAAATTAGTTCAAAAGGTCACCACCAGCATGGAATGGCACTCTATGCAATATTCGTATACAAAATTAGACATGAAGACACAGGTTAACAAGTCTTTAATCGTTACTAAAATCAGTTACATGACTAAAATTATTTTTAGTAACTAATTTTTTTTTTTTTGGTGGGTATGAACTTCCCATGCCCTCTTATATAGTATTACCAAGTATTATAGCTTTTAGTCCAGTAATTTTTTTTTATGGCCATGTCAAAATGTAACTTTAATTATAAAGACCCTGTATAATAAACACAATTTTCTTGTAGTCTTGGTTTTTCCATCATCTTCATGATGTTGTTGGATTAATTCATTCCCATTCAAATGAGGCTAATCATGCAGTTCTGCTTCATCCATAACAATTTCTTTCTTATCCACCACAGTTTCTTTGTCCTCCCTCCAACATTTTTGTTTACATTCTTTATATTTACCAAGTCTCAGGCATTTCACCAGTATATTAGGCATTTATGTTATCAGTTTCAAATGATTATATTTATTATTTCAGGTGTATGAAGTGCTCTTGTATTACACCCAACATTCTGATCACAATGTTGTTACTACTGCTTTGGAAGCTCTACAGCAGCTCCTTCAAACACCACCAGCACTTCTCTTAGGAACTCTGATTTCACCAAAAGGAATTTTACGAACACGTATTTATGCATCTGACATTCAAGAATTGGGATTAAATCATTCAGGTAAGAGAAAAAAAAATTAGAATTTTAAAATGAAAACTGCCTTTGGGTTTTGTAAAGTGTCATTTTGTTATTCTGCCATTGTTGTTTGGAAGAAACTGCCATTAAAATTCCGCTTAATTTCTCCCACCTGTGAAATTAGCTACTGCCACTTTTATAGAACACTAACTGAAGTACCCGGAGTTGCTTGGAGAAAAATGTAGTTTTTTAAATTTATATATATAGAAAATAAAAGATACTCTCTATTCCCATCTTTTATTCAAGACGCTCTATTCACATGTGAAAATCTTGTAGTCATTGTTGATGTTGTTTCACGGAACAATCATAAAAGACCTCATTAATATCAGACTTAAGCAAACAATGACAACACAGTTTGAAGAGAGACAATACCCTAACTATTTTGTCTGCTACAGTCATTTGCTGCTCATTGTTAACAATTCTTGGAAGCTGTGACATAAACGGAGTCCCCTTGGTCATTTGTCAGTTGCACAAACATGTGCTTCTAAGCACTCGATCACCAGAATACCATCTGCCGAGTAATCAGAAGATACACCATGCCATTATAAATCCCACCAGGCATAGCCACCTGTCTCAAACCCAAACCGTATAGTGATAATTGTTGAAAATGAAAATTGTTGTATTCGCATTAACATTCTCTTTTATATTTCTTAAACGTTCTATTATAAAATTCTAAAGTTGTTTCTCCCCTTTTATGATAAACACAACCCTTCTGAATTGTCACTGTCATGTAGAAAGTCTTAAGGGAAATAAGGAGCACAAGTAATAATTTAATGGTTTTATTTACATTAATTGAGAATTAACAGAATACAAATACAAGGCAAAAGTAAAAATAATGATAAATTATTGTGTTAGTACCCCCTTACAATTAAATAGAAAAGAATTACTGGTAAAAATGTCTGCACCCGAAAACGAGACTCGTCTCCCTCCCTTATCTATCAATATCAGTTCTTAGATTAGCATAACAGTTCAACAGAAAATTTTGTTCACTCAACTAAAAAATTGTTGTACTTAGCTGTCTGTCCATTCGTAGGTAACAGCGCAATAAGTCACTGTTCTTTTTGTATATACAATGTTCTTTTCCCTAAATCAATTCAACCAGTGTGTCCTGCCACAAGGTTTTCTTATTTACTTTTATTTTGCTTTATTAGTTAATTTTTACAATCGGTGTTTTAGGCCTTGTTTTCTTTTTCATTCGGTTGGCACTGCAGGAAACAAGTTGGAGGGGGTATCCAGGGTTGCTCACCCCCATGTTGCCTAGGCAACAGAGCCGTTCGTTGGGCGGGAACCAATAAAAAAGAAAAGTTTTTCCATATAGCAACCGAGCAGAGAGCTCCATGGCTTGAGGCACTGATTGGCAGAGGCTCTTCCTGTGCTTTTGTGTTTAGAAGTAATATAAGGGGAAGGACATACATAGTGGAGTGTGTGCAACAGAGATCTAAGTAGTGATCTGGCATGACTTTGGCGTGGAGTAGCTTAAGCAAATGGTGTCGGAGAAGAACTGATTTGCTTATCATTGGTGGTAGGAGGTATGGTGTGACATGGTCCTGGCGGGTGGCAGATCTCGAGGGCATACCGTGGAGCATGCGCTAGGAACAAGCCATTTGAGCCAGACACCTTGAAAAGAAACCACCAAGGAGTGACAGCGGTGAGCGGCGTGAGTGATGCACCATTGGTGACACCAAACTAGCGATTGATATGCAACCTAGGACAGAAGAAACAGTGCTCTTTGCTACATGGACATCTGGTGCCTGCAGTTAAGTAGATCTTGACAGTAAAAATAATTAAAACTTTGTGGACTGATGGGCACGCATTAGTTATGAACTATACCCATGAAAAAAGAAGAGGTGGGGTTGAGCCTCTATTTTGATATGTAATTAATTGAATGATAGTTTGTTTGGTTTTTTTTTTTGTAATTAATCTTTATATACAGGGTCTTTATAATAAAAGTTCCATTTTGACATGGCCATAAAAAAAAAAAAAAACTACTGGACCAAAAGCTATAATACTTGGTAATATTATACAAGAGGGCATGGGAAGTTCATATCCACCAAAAAAAAAAAATTATGGTAGTTCAAAAGGTCACCACCAGCATGGAATGGTGCTCTATGCAGTATTCGTATACAAAATTAGACACGAAGACACAGGTTAACAAGTCTTTAATCGTTACTAAAATTAGTTACATGTTGAATGTGGACTCCACCATTTACTGAAAGCAGGTTACACCGGATTACTGTGTCTAATTTCGTATACGAATATTGCATAGAGCGCCATTCCATGCTGGTGGTCACCTTTTGAACTAATTTTCTTTTTTTAGTGGGTATGAACTTCCCATGTCCTCTTGTATAACATTACCCAGTATTATAGCTTTTGGTCCAGTAGTTTTTTTTTTTATGCCCATGTCAAAATGGAACTTTAATTATAAAGACCCTGTATACCATAATTTAAATTTATCATTTACTAACAAAGTAACTTTGTAGATAATATAGCTTACCTTATCGTATTTAATTCTGTTTGAATAAATTTTGTTAAATCATATTACAGATTCCCTTGGTTTTTCTTTGAGATATTTTTCATAAACATGGCAACATGAGAACTTGGGTGGTTTAGGGCATATTATGGTAGAACTTTTCTAAAATATTAAATATTATTACGGACACAATGGAATTACAGTATCTTACAGCACTGTAAGGTTTGGGAACAGGGACAGGGGTTTATACCTGGTAATTATTATAACAGCGTGGTGTGTCTTCTGGTCACTTGCCAGGTAATATTATGTTGATCGAATATTTGAAATCACATGATTGGGAACCAACAGAAGACCAAGGGGACACAATGGTGCCGTGACCAGGATGTCTCTTCACCTTTTGCTCGGTGCTTGTCCTCTCTCGTTTAAAGGTTTACTTAAATGAGGCGTTCTCTCGTTAAAAGGTTTACTTAAACAATGCTTGCTTCTCACGCACAGGACTCCGACATCAGTAATAAAAGTTATATTTCAAGTGACTCTTTTTTTAATCGTATAGGTGAATACTTATCTATGAGTTGTGCCGCAATAATAACTATAGTGCCCGGCACAAAAGAAAAAGGAAACTGGCGCATTCATAAATGAAAAAAACCTCGTTCAAACAATCAGAAACGAACAAGAAACGGTGTATTATTTATTCCTGGCATCAGTAATAAGTAATTCCCCGTTTAATTCCCGTTTTTGAGCAGTTGAACGAGGTTTTTTCATTTCCGCAAACGCCAGTTTCCTTTTTCTTTCGTGCCGGGCACTATAATTCCCCTTTTTGTTTATACAGTGCTCCCTCTATATAACGGCAATGCCGGGACCAATCCATTTTCTTATAACGAGTTGTCGTTTTGTAGACAGAGCATACGAAAATTCACACTCACGGATGTTTAAAAGACAATTTCCGATTTTCAAATGTTTATTATTAAAATGGCATCTATGATTTTACATCCTATACAGTCTATTAAATGCTTTAGAATAAGATTTAAGTCAAAAATCGATGTTTATTTTGAAAAAAAAGAGTAAATAACAACACTTCTTTCGATTTCACCATGCTTGAGTAACATTGACTTACAAGCAGCCGAAATCTCCGTTTTCATGTTTTTTTGTTTCACCTTTTCCCAATTCCGCAATCGGAAAATAATGCTGTATAATAGACTCGCATTATAATAGACTCTTCATCAGTAAATAACGAAATTAAAGAAGGAAAATAAGTGATGTATAATAGTTAAGAAGAGAATAGTAAAAAGGACATCACAAAATAACAAAGGGAATAAATGATACAAGGCCTTTCGGTCATTTTATTTACAAAGACCTTCAGGTATAAAATGATCAAACTAATGATGTAAACAATCAACTGATGAAATAATACCTCTCAACAATGTATCTATTTAAACTTATATTCTTATCTTTTAGTGAGAGAAGAATTTCAGTTATACTTTCAAAAAAATTTTTATACCTGAAGAAGGTCTTTGTAAATAAAATGACCGAAAGGCCTCGTATCATTTATTCCCTTTGTTATTTTGTGATGTCCTTTTTACTATTCTCTTCTTAACGAAATTAATTAGTTAGTATAAACCAATTTATTATAACTTTATCTAAATATCTTCTATATATATAAAGAAGGATGTTTGTCTGTGGGTCTGTGGGTCTGTGTGTACGTTTTTTATACAAATCTACAGTTTTATTCCGATCTTGATAAAATTTCGCATACATGACCTTTAAAGCATGAGGAAGGTCACTGTCTACCTCAGATTTCGGAAAAATAATAAATATCGATAAAAAATCGATATTCATGGTTATGGCAAGGCATATTAATGAGAAATATCTCATGACCAACAATGCAAGGCAAAGTTGGTACAACAATAGGTATCAACAATGGTATCAGCACGCAATTCACAAACACACTGCATGAACCAACAATATATATCTCATGACTAACAATGAAAGGAAAAGTTTGTGCAAGTGTAATTATCCCGGGCAACGCCGGGTACTTCTTCTAGTTTATAAATAAATTGAATTCGGACGAGTTATCTCAGAAAATGTTAGTTTAAACCAGCGGTGCCCAACCTATGGCCCGCGGGCCAAATCCGGCCCGTAAAGCTCACTCATGTGGCCCGCCTTTATATTCTAAGAATCAGATGCAGACTTCTCATTAATAAAATGCAACAATTCGGTAACTATAAATATTTGTTTTGCTTGTGTTTTGGCCCACGAAATTTATTTCGGTATGAGTGCAGCCCTCGGATAATAAAAGGTTGGGCACCGCTGGTTTAAACCAATTTATGTTAGGATTGGAAAGCTTTGGAGACAAAAGGCAATCGCGTGGCTTAGAGATGTTTCGCTTACACTTCGATAAAAAATTGGAAATTTGCGACTACAGGCAAGCAAAAATTGAGTAGAGATTCACAAAAAGGATGAACAGTTAATTCACCAATTTAGCTTTCGTACACATTCATTTCAGTCACGTGATTCCTAATGTTTTTGCTTGGAAATCGGTGAACGTTTGTAACGATCGATCACTGTCGAATGTGATTTTATTAACAACTATCAATAAAATTTATGCAATAAAAAACAAATTGTTTTTATTTATATAGTCTAGCACAGTACACAGGCATTTTTAAAAGGTACGCTTTAAATGCGAAAGATGATGAAATTGTATGCAGGTATTCCTGAGCGCTCTCTGAAATAATATTGTATCCTTCAAAATCATACCCTATTACCACTTTGATTTTGGCCATAGTTATTAAGAAATTAGGGTAAATGCTAGGCAGACATGATTCTCAACCATTGAACAAGTTAGCCTAGCCGTAGCCACCGATGACTGAACGGTCCTTCTTATCGAGGCCTTCGAGATTGAAGGCTTCGCCAGGGCATAGCCACCTTTATACATACGGTGGCTACGGCCAGGATTCTCCCCCTTTTTTTTTTTTTTTTTTTTTTTTTTTTTAACTTCATAATAATTAAAATCGAAAATTAAAGTGATTGTCAGTTACTGTTATGAAAAATACAATATTAGTTTCACAGAATGATCCCTGTCAAAGCGTTGGGAGAAAAAAGGAGCACTTTCATTATTCAGAAGCTCATACTTGTCACGGGAGATGCATTCCCTTCAATACCCTGGAGCTGTTTACTTTAGCATAATATTCATGAAGCGAAACCGCTAAACAGATGCTGAAGTAAAATTGTATAATTGTCGACACATTGGGGGATTATCCCTAATGAAAGCAATTAAATATCGTTCTCATCAAAGCCTAATAAATTTTATTGATGCTTATTTCCTCTCTTTTTCATAACTGTTTGATTCATATGTAATCATAATGCTTTCTTTAACAACTTTACTTAATCATCTGTGCCAATTCTTGTTGTCGGAATCGTAGCAAAGCAGCCGCCATGTTTATGTTCAACTTTTGCCAATTCTTGTGTTGTCGGGTCAAGGTGAAACGGAAATTTGTGCATCACAATCTGAACCGTTAACAGAGTTTGGGATGAATTATTATAATGAAAAGGGGACGTTCTTCCTTTGAATTTAAGGAAATTGCTAACATTTAAGTTTGGAAATTGTCAAAATGTAAATATTTGATGAGTAACGTAGATATTTAAGAGCATAACTATGATTTTCTCAACCATCGCCACCAACCATGAATGACTCTTCAGTTTTTATTTTCCGTAAAAAAACTTCATTATATTGAGTAAGTTGCCATTATGCCCATTGCCATTATATAGAGGGAGCACTGTAATAGCGTTAAAACCCTGAAGCTCACTTCAATAAATTCCATATACTAAACCCTTGTCACAAACTTCTTGTGGTGATTCCCTTCAGAGAGATGAAAACAAAAGTTCATATAAAAATGGTTCAGATAACGAACTGTATGAGATTTTTGCAGTTTCAGTAGCTAGTTTTTCTCCTCTGTGGATGGCAGGTGACATCAGAGAAGCTACAACAAATTCTTGAAATAATGTCCCGTTTATTGGTGTACCTAATAACTTCAGGTGTACCTAAACATGAAAGACCAGGTGTATGCCACAACTGTCCATAAGGTTGATGAGTTTTGAAACCATATTGACAGTGTTTTCAGCGCCTCAAGAGACAGCCCATTTTGAATATTTTTGTAGCTTCTCAACATGTCACCTGCCTTCTACAGAGTACAAAACCAGCTGCTGAAACTTCACTTTTAACAGCGGAAATCTCAAACGGTTCGTTATCCGAACCATGCTTATATGAACTTTTGCTTTCATCTTGCTGTGGGGAATCACCAGCATAAATTTGTGACAGGGGTTTGGATACACCCTGTATAAATCCATATCTACTTTTATAACTAATTAATACATCTGGTCGTGTCCTCTTGATTAAATGGTATCCCCACCTTTCCAGGCAAACTTACAACTGATTAACTAAGCTCCCAAGTACACTTAAGAATTATTAAGCCAAGTGTCCCAACTAACCATATAATTGAGCACTTAAAACACATGAAAATAACATCTGTATTTGGTTTAAATTGAATTCTTTATTGGATATAGTATATGAAAGATAAAATTTAAAATTTAAATAATTACTGGGTTAGTATTTAACCTAAGGTACAATGTGTAAGAATTCCTGGAGTGGGCCCCTCAAAAACAAACATGTCATGAAATTTAAAACTTTTATTATAATTTGGTAGTACCTAATGGAATATTAAAATTCCCAAAATATTTTTGAAAAATTTGCATTTGTTAAAAAGTTATAAACAAATACATTTTTTTGGTACTTTTTGTTTAAAAGTCATATCTCAAGCTAATTTTATCAAATCTCTTTGAAATTTTAAAGATAACAAGTAAAACTTGTTGTGGATCGCTCTTTTAATGTAAATGGTCACTAAAAAATACTTGCAACAAGCAGAAAAACTGAAAATATTTAATTAATTCAATCTGAGTTAAATTGCTATAAACAAGAATACTACTAAAATACATTCCTGTTGATATAAGACAAGGCCTTCCAAGAGCTCCTTGCTTTCATTAGAACACAACTTACAATGCTTCTATTTTTAACAACAATAGGGGGGAAACACTTAAAAACTCTTACAAAGTAACGCCATCTCTTGACACTACAAAACTTAATACGATAAAACTTAATCTCTTAACAATATAAACTTAACAATACTGCTATAACGAACTATCCCAACAAATCCCCCTTTTTCGTTCTTGCAGTATAACGAAATCAAATAAATGTTAATTTAATATTATTTAAGTGTTTATTCAATAGTTCACCAGGAACATCTTTTGTTAAAATGTCTGCTTCAAGATCTTTCGAAGCCACATATTTTATTTCAAAGTGTCCTTCTTGAATCTCGTCTCGCACGAAATAATGTCGACGATCAAAATGCCGATTTTTACGAGATGTCTTCAGGCTGTCAATCCAGTCAATGGCTGACTTGCTGTCACTCCATATTGATATAGGTTGTGCAATTAAAGTGTCGAAACCTAGTTCACTCAAGAAATTCTTGAACCAAATGCCTTCACTTATGGCCTCCGAAGCACTGATCAATTCAGCTTCCATTGTCGACATAGCCACAAGTTTTTGTTTGCTGGATCGCCAACTGATTACCGACTCCCCTAACTTCACGAAGAAACCATTAAACGAACGAACCTCCTTGGATGTACCCCCAACTAGCATCACAAAATATTTGTAAATTTCCTGGAATGTTATTGAAGACGAGTTTCTTTTCTTTCATTCCATTAAGATATCTCAGTACTCTTTTAGCTGCCACCAAATGAATATCTCTTGGGTCTTTTAGGTATTGTGATAGTTTGCTGACAGTAAAAGAAATATCGGGTCTAGTGGCTACAGCTAGATATCCGAAGCTTCCAATCAATTCTTGATAATACGATGGATCTATTTTTCCAGAATTTTCAAATTCATCCAAGTTTTGTCCCACGGTTCCAGGGGTTTTAACTGGTTTACTTTCCATCATTCCAAATTTCAATAAAATTTCATTAATATAATCAGTTTGATCAATAGAGTAGCCCCAATTATGCTGCTTGATATTTATTCCAAGGAACTTATCGCTATCTGCAGACATTTTTATTTTTATATTTTTCTGTTTAAGCTTATCAATCAATTGATCTATTTCATTTGATGAGGCACTAAGTACTACACAATCATCCACATACACTCCTATATAAATTCGTTGATGATTGATTTCCCCAGAATATACACATGGATCAGTCTTTGTAGGTCTGAGTCCAATCGATTCCAAGACAGTTTTGAACTTTAAGAACCAATGTCTGGCTGCATCTGGTAATCCGTATAAGCTACCTGTGACTTTAAGTACCGTATCTTGCTTGACATCTAAAATTTTGGGTGGTAACATGTATACATCTCTGTTCAACTTTGCATGGAGGTATGCCGTTTCCACATCAAAATATTTGATTTGATAATTGTTTATTGAAGCTAGTGCGAGTAAAGTTCTAAGTGATTCAAGTCTCATTACTGGACTCGCAGATTCCTTGTAATCTATTCCACATCTTTGTCGTGAGCCATCCGCTACCAGTCTCGCTTTATATACAGGTTTACCATCTTTCTCCTTGATAGAAAATATCCATTTGCTATTTATGACTTTCATATCATCTTCTTTCCTAACCTCTTCCCAGACTTCATGCTGCCTAAGAGAATTTAGTTCCTTTTCCATTGCCATTTTCCAATTGTCTGCTTCCTTGGACTCTATAGCCTCTTTATAGCTTCTCGGAATTAATTCCGTGACTGCACTTGCACTATAGTTTGGATTTTCCTTCCTTTCTCTCGAAGACCTTCGTACTCCTCTTTCAATCATCAATTGCTCGTATTCTTCTCTTTCTTTCTTTCGTCTTTCATCTATAACTTGTTTCGATGATCCTTTTTTTCTTCCTCTCCTTTTTTCCATACTTCCTACCTCTATATCATCTTTGATTTCTTGATACTATTATGATCTTCTACACCTTCTTCAAGATTATTTTTAACGTCGATTGATTCTTCCATATGATTATTTACATCTTCTTTACTATGTACATTGTCTTTATCCATTGTCTTCAAGTCATCATGATAATAATCACCAGTTGTTTTTAACTCTATTCCTGTAGCTAGCTCATCATTTTCCATTTCATTACCAAATTCATTCTCGTTGACCGAAAACAATTCATCAATATTTATATATTCTTTTTCGTTTAATTTATCTAATTCTCTCACATATCCTCTTTTGTCTTCGATAAATATTACATCACGTGATTCAATTATCTTTCGCTTGACTTGATCATATAACCTATATGCTCTTCTCTTTCTAGAATATCCAACAAATATGGCGGGTATGCTACGATCATCCAATTTCTTTACATTGTCCTTAAGAATCTTGTAATATGCCAAACACCCAAATATTCGCAGATGCTTCATACTGGGCTTTTTCCCATACCATATTTCTGATGGTGTTTTATTCCTTACTTTTGTAGGAGTTATATTATGCAAATACGACGCTGTTGCTATTGCCTCGGCCCAAAATAATAATGGCAGTTCACCATCTTTTAACAAACTTCTTGTTATAGTTACAATAGTCCTGTTACCTTTTTCTGCTATTCCGTTTGATTGGGGGGAATATGGAGTAGTCAATTCATGTTTAATCCCTTTCGTCAAAAGGTAGTGTCTCAAAGTTTCATTGCAAAATTCTCCTCCATTATCCGTTCTAATAGATTTCAATTTTCTTCCTGTTTCATTTTCTCGTAGTTCTATAACCTCTTTTAATTTTTCAGTGGTTTCGTCTTTGGATTTCAGGAACTCGACGAAGATTCGTCGACTATATTCATCAATTATTATCATGAAATACTTGCTTCCTCCTATTGACGATACTTGTAATGGGCCACATAAATCTACATATATTCATTCTAGTATTCCCGAACTGCTCTCTTTATCACATGTCTTGAATGGCTTCCTAACCTGCTTAGTGACTATGCATATTTCACAATTTTCAATTTTCCCACTTAATTTTGTCAAGTCCTTGGTTAAGTTTTTATTGACTAATTGTTTAAGATATTTTTCATTAATATGTCCTAACCTTCGATGCCATGTCTGGAGATCAACACAGTTTGCAGACATACACCTTTCCTCATACTTTGAACTATTAATTATCACTACTATCATAAACGCATTTCTTTTTAATAAACCTGATGCTACCATTTGGCCGGTTGTTTGGTTGATTATAGTTACTCCATTTTCATCAAAGATAACTTTATTTCCTTTCAATACCAGCTGTGACACCGACATTAAGTTTTCTCTTAGGTCGGGTACCACTAAAACGTCATCCATTTTAATTGGTATTCTTATATTATATTTTGTTTCAGTGAATCCCTTTAGTGATCCTCTCTCCTTCGATTCAATTTGTCGATTTTCTTCAGCGGTTGCTATAAATTCTGGAACAGCATTAATCAATTTACAATCATCATTTATCATATGAGATGAACTTGCTGAATCCACTATCCATGTCACCTTGGATAAACTTTCATTCATATTTTCTTCATCCCCAATAAGGGTGTTTGCACGAAATGCATTTTCTTGCATAAAATTGGTAGTTTCTTCTCTTTTTTTATAATTATACTTTTTGTGATTCTCGGATGCGTTTGAGTAACTATTTAATGTCTTATTATTCCCTATCTTTTCTGCATCACTAGCCTTAAATTGTCGAAATGATCCTTCCTTAGACGATCTATTTCTATGCCAACAATTACGAGATTTATGTCCGATTTTTCCGCAAGTGAAGTATTTAATTTTCTTTTTATATTCATATGTATTAAACGCTTTTGTGTCATCTGATTGGAGTATATATTTTTCCTCAAAATGAATTAAAGCATCTCTGGCCATTTCAAAGTTTACATCTGATATGGAGTACAGTGAGGTAACCACCTGAGCATAAACTCTAGGTAAACCTTCTATTATATAACTTATTAACTCTTGATCTTCAACACGTTCTCCACACTCATTTAACTCATTAACTAATTTCTGGCATCTCAGCAGATAACCATCCATTGTTTCATCGCTTAATTTGCTAAGCCGTGCAATCTCTCTTCTGAGTTTGGTTTTTTTCTGGAATTCCAACCCTGCATATCTTTTCTTTAAGCATTCCCATATATCCTTTGCTCGATTTTTTCCTTTAATGGCTAAGGCCTGATCTGGAGAGATTGAAAAAATAATGGCTGCATAGACCTCATCATTTTCCTTCGACCAGAGTTCCCATTTTTTCAATTCTGCTTCGTCTTTAGAAACTTTGTCTGGCTCATCTTCCTCCAGTATATGATATAAATGTTTACCTTTAAGTAATGCTGACAATCTCAAACTCCAGATTGAATAATTTTGCGTATTTAGCGTCTCTATTCTGCTTAAGCCTTGCGTATCCATTTTCTTATACAGATGCGGATCCTTATATTTATTTTCTACTTACAGATAGAAGATCTTGGCGATTTTCTTCTAAAAATCCGTCTCACCAAAAAGAAGAAATTTCTCTATTTCTCTTGATAACCACGCTCTGCTACCATTTGTTGTGGATCGCTCTTTTAATGTAAATGGTCACTAAAAAATACTTGCAACAAGCAGAAAAACTGAAAATATTTAATTAATTCAATCTGAGTTAAATTGCTATAAACAAGAATACTACTAAAATACATTCCTGTTGATATAAGACAAGGCCTTCCAAGAGCTCCTTGCTTTCATTAGAACACAACTTACAATGCTTCTATTTTTAACAACAATAGGGGGGAAACACTTAAAAACTCTTACAAAGTAACGCCATCTCTTGACACTACAAAACTTAATACGATAAAACTTAATCTCTTAACAATATAAACTTAACAATACTGCTATAACGAACTATCCCAACATACCCTCTGTCCTCCTCTCCAACAGCCTTTTTATATTAAACCCGGCTGTAGGGGGGGGTCACCGTGCTATATTAATATCAAATAACATATCTATCTACCCACTTCCTATTGTGCCTATTTTAACGAGCTTAAGTAGTAATTTAAGGATAACAGTATTTTTAATTGAATAATGGAACTCTTAGCAATAAAACAAAATGATTTAATAAATTATTTAATAAAGAAATAATCTCATTTATTTGTAAGCAAATAAATAATAAATAAAAGATTCCCGCATATAAAGTGACTTCGACCTAAAATGAATGAAGCAAATTGATTTGTAATTGCAATTAAGATGTGTCAATTATAAACAAACAACGAGTTAAATACTCAAATTCTTTGGTGATTTCAAAATCTCGATCGAATTTGCATTTCCACCGAATTGTCGTCCACCCAACTGACGTTCACCGAATTGTCGCGTCCACCGAAATGACGTTCACCGAATTGTCGCGTCCACCCAATTGACGTCCACCGAATTGTCGCATCCACCCAACTGACGTCTACCCAATTGTCGCATCCACCGAATTGTCGTTCACCCAACTGTCGTCCACCGAATTGTCAACCACCCAATTGTCGGGCTCCCCAATCAAAGATATCAGGAACCATAGTAACTCATTATCTATTATCCTCAAACTGTGTATAAGAAACTGCTTCCCTTTCTCTCATTTGTACCCTGATGAAGGCAGGAATAAAAGCTGAAACTGGTTGGTATAATTTTTTACAAAACACGCTCTACTGTAAAACCACAATCTGTTATGTTAATGAAATATAAATTGCCAATATACTTTTTTTTAATTATTTACTTGATATAATCCAATACGTCCATCCAGGGGCTGTTTGGCCAGAGGCCGACGAGTTGGGTCCCTGGATGAACCTGGATTAACGACTGTTGTATGATGGTTGAAGCAGCCGGGGGGAGGGGGGTGAAGATCGTGTGTCATTTATGGTCGCCCATCCAGTGACTAGCTGTGCCTGATGTTACTTCACTGAAGTTGTGTTCAGTGAAAGCCCACCAGGCCACGGCTTCCCCCAAGATGCAGAGAATTTGTTACTTTATGTTTACACTCAATTATTATTTTGGTAAAACTAAACTTGGATCCGTCTGGTCGTCAAGTCCCCAAGAGAGGGTCAAGCCCAAGTGCATCAAATACAGGGAAGGGGAAATTGCAGTTGGTGGAAATATTAATGTCCGGGTGTAGGCTTACTATGTGACAAGTGTTTAGGGTGTGGCTTTTAATAAGGTTCTGCTTAAGTGTGGGTTTATATTCATTATTGGCAGGCTTTTGTGTAATGAGTATGGAATAACTGCAGTGGTAAGGGGGAGACTCACACTGAACATTGTCTGCCTAGCAGAAGAAATGTATATCTGCGATGAAATAAAACCTGTTCTGGACAAGTGGAGTACCCCGTATCGCCATCTTCACTGTATCTACAGTTTTCTGGAATTTATTTGTTTGTTTATTTATTTTTTTACTCTAAGACCTACAATATATTATGTTAGTAGATACAGTACAGAAGAACCTCACATGTATGACTGTTATATTTAATTTCTTATTTGGAATTTATGTTCTCTTTAAGTAATTTCATTATGCAATTGTAACATATTTATTATTTTAATGACTAATTAATACTTAAGTAATCGTATTAATTTTATTTCCATATAACAAAGATCACGACTTTGGCAGTCTTCATTCCTTAACTCCTGATGATACTGGAATTGAAGATGATATACATGGCAGTGAAATAAGCAGTCATTTAGGTAAATATGTTAAAAATAATTTACAAAACTTTTAAACTTTTTTTTTTTCAGAAATGTTGCATAAGTGTTTTGATTAATAAAATTACTGATTTTATCTTGTATGAATATTTTTTAAATTGCAAAAAGCTGTATTATTATTACCAATTTATTGTTCAGTTATTGCGAATAATTGTATTTGCAATTGTAAATAATAATTGAAATTGAATTGAAATTGAAATTGTATGTTTAAATAAATAAATAAATAAATTATTTCATTTTTAAACATTTTTTCGTGTTAAATTTTATATTTTGATAACTGTATAAATATAATTTTGTACTTTTTTCACTATCATTTGATACTTTTTCACGAACATTTCATACTATTTCACGAACATTTCATACTATTTCACAAACATGTATCAATTTTTTGGTGCATTTACATAAGTAAACAAATAATGAAGCAGATTTTACTAGGAGAAAATAACAGTTATGTTTATCGCTGGATCCATTAGCCAATCAGAAGCGCTTACACACAATTTTTACGGCTTCATTTTGTGTAAGTTCTTCCGATTGGTTAATAGATGCACCATAAACACAGCTAAAAAAAGCTGCTTCAGTATTTGCTTACATATTTTTCCCGTCTTTTTTCAGTTTTCTACTTCATTTATCAGTTGTTTGCTCTTCATATCTTCATGCCAATTGCCATTATTGATTACGTCATAATTCACTGTGTGAGGCCATAGCTACATTGATAGAAGATGAGGCTATGGCAAGGCCTACGAGTTCTCGACGCGTTCGAGACCTCATGTGAATTCTCGAATTCTTTCGTGTTTCACGGAAAATTCTCTGATTCACGAGAAATTCACAAGTGAATGATCATCTATAATTGTTCTGAAAATTTACACAGTTTATTATAGATATGGAATAAATGCTTGTGAAATAGTATCATGGTCTTTCAATCTAACCATGGTACTACTAACTGTTTGTGAAAAAGTACTAAATGATTGAGAAAAAGTACTAAATGATTGTAAAAAAGTATGAAAGCAATTTGATAAAGCTGTAAATATGGATTAAATGTTTGTAAAATAGTACCACGGTCTTTCAATCTAATCATGATAGTACTGTTTGCGAAAAAGTACAAAAGGTTTGTAAAAAATTATGAAATGATTGTGGAAAAAATAGTAAATGTTTGTGAAAAAGTACTACTGTATTTTTTCAAATATAGGCCGCGACTCTAAACCCAAAAAAAAAAAACGAAAATTTTAGGAGTGCAGCCAAAAGTGAGTGCTGCCTGAAAATTTTTTTTTTTCTGAATTAAAAAATCCTTATCGGTAATTTTGGATAGAACAAAATAAAGATCGAACTACTTCGTTTTAGCATCCCATAGTATATTACATAATAATTTAGATAATAATTTTATTATTTATACAGCTGTCTAGTTTATTTTTATATACTTAATGAAACTTTTATAATTTTATTAATGAAATGTGTAAATAATCACAGTAATTCATTTTAATGAGCGAATATAACTTTTATTTCATCAGTAGCGGCCAATGGTTCTGTCAATGAAATGCTGACCAATAGCGCGATAGAGCACTCTATGACATCACAACACCTTGGAGTAGAATGGGCTTGAAGGAATTGCCGACAATAACTTTAACATGTGAAGTACATAATAAAGCGATAATAATTTATGAATGAAAATATGTGACTGATTAATTATTGTTCTGAAGGGTTAGAATATTAATTTCAGTGTTAGAAAACGATTGAATAAAGGCTGGATAATTTAAAGCCATGAACTCAAATCCACCGTGTTTTTATCGGATAATATTTTACTGATAAGCGAACGATTTACCCAGTACTGGATTTACCTTTACAAAAATGTAACAGAATTTTCGTATAAAAAGATAGGAAACAAATATAAGAGAAATTAGGTATAATATGAACGGATTGTATTGGCTATCAACCAAAAATTATTTTGCTATTAAAAAATACTCATCTACAACTGTGAAATCGCAGCAGGTTTTTTTTTTTTTTTTTTTTTTTTGTGGGGAAATGGGGTAATCTTTTATTAATAGAAGAAAGAAATTGAACTCTATTTATCGTACGAAACAATTGTACTTATTTATACAAATTTTATAGTAGAATATAGTCGAAATATTGTTCACTTTTTTTATATTAATGACCCCCTCCCCTCCCCAACTGAAATGAGGAGTAGCGTCAATAACCTCATAAGCATAATGATTTTTGATCAATAGTCAATACATATTTTATATTTGCTTCCTACCTTTTTATGGGAAACTTCTATTATATTTTATATTTTTTGAAAAGGTAAATCGATTGTACAGTAGCAAAAATTATCCGATAAAAACCCGGTGGATTTGAGTTCATGGCTTTAAATTAACCAGCTTTTGTTGAATCGTTTTCTAACAATGAAATTAATAAACTAAGCAGCCTTCAGAACAATAATTAACCAGTCACATATATTTTCATTTTCATTCATACATTATTATGAAATTCACGTGTTAAAGCTATTGTCGGCAATAGTCGGCAATTCCTTCAAGCCCACTCTACTCCAAGGTGTTGTGATCTCATAGAATGCTCTATCGCGCTATTGGTCAGCATTTCGTTGATAGAACCATGGCCGCCGCTGATGAAAAAAAAGTTACTGGCTGCCAGCATTTCGCTCATTAAAATGAAATTATTGCAATTATTTACACATTTCATTAATAAATTTATAAAAGTTTCATTAAATATATAAAAATAATTTAGAAGGTTATATAAATAATAAAACTGCTGTCAAAATTGCTATTTAAGATAATGTGGGGCACTAAAACGAAGTAGTTCGATCTTTTTGTAGACCCTAGAAGTTTGCGGCCTAAAGTGAATTGCGGCCTTTAAACGGTTATTTTTTCATTCCACCGTCAAATTTGCGGCTGCAGGCTAAAGTGAATGCGGCCAATATTCGAAAGAATACGGTAAGTGATTATGAAAAAGTACGAAAGCAATGTGAAAAGGCTCTATTAATTTCTTATACAGGGTGTTTCATAATTGGTGTCCCGTCTTTAGCTCCAAATAACGACTCAAGGGGAACAGATTGGGGGAAAATGAATATTGATTATTTGGTTTTAATGTCCCCTAATTCAGAATAAAAACATTTTGTGTCCCTGGGGGTGAAGGGGTAAATTTTGAAATTTTTAATTTTGTAGGGATAGGGGTTAGACCTCAGAAAAACTCATGAGAAACTTATTAGAACTTTATTACTTATTAGAAAACAGTACATTTGAAAATGAATGAAATGAATGAGTTGTTACCCTGAAAAGCTAATGGTCTTGACCCCACTCATTCATTCTCATTAATTTTCCAAATGTAGGCCCTACTGTTTTCTAATAAGTATGGTTTTTTCCACATCGGCTAGCCATACCTTTCACTTTACCCACTCGATAAAGGGGACAGGGCATGAGATTTTTTCACCGGGTTTTTTGCTAAACCCACATTTCACAACCTTCTAAATAACACATGGGGTCTAACCCCTGCCCTTACAAATTTAAAATTTTCAAAATTTACCCCTTCACCCCCAGGGACGCGAGATGTTTTTATTCTGAATTAGTGGACATCAAAACCAAATAGTCAGTATTCATTTTCCCCTCACCTGTTCCCCTTGAGCCGTTATTTGGACCTAAAGACGGGACACCAATTATGAAACACCCTGTATACCGTATTTTCGTGCCTATAGCCCGCATCTCGTATAACCCGCATTTCGTTTTTGACTTGCTCATATAGCCCGCACGTCAGGTAGTCCGCAGTTTCAGGAATTAAAATTTAATGCAACTTTTTTAATTTTCTTGAAAATTATACGTAAATATTACTGATTTATTAACTAAATTTTTCTTAAACTAAAAGCTACGAAGATATTCTATTACGGGTAATTTTTTGTGATTTGCTTTATGCAGTATATAGTTAAGCCTAATAAATTCAAAATGCTATCGCTTTTTTTAAAACTTAAAATATTAAATATAGAAATAAGTATTAAAACTAGTTAATTTTTAATAAATTACAATTTATTTTCGTAATAATACAACTTTAGAACATGATTCTTTTAATTATTCAAAACCTTCAAAATCCGTTTCATCGCTATCGCTGTTAAATAGGGTCATGTATAAAGAAGAAGAAGGCAATTGCATAAGACTATTAGACGATTCATCATGAATGCCCATGTTTTCTTGTAGGTCAAGTCCATTATTAGTTTCTTCGTTTTCACTTCCAGTGTCATCACTAATATTATTTTCAGTAAGTTCGTCTTCTAAAGCCTTCCGAAATCCACTTTGAATTGTCGACGTAGAAATGCTTTCCCATGCAGCCAAATTCACTCGCACATTTCTTTGTGTGTAGCCTTCCGCATTCTGCTTTTGTTTGTGGACGTGTGCATGCTGCTTCTCATCCACTCTTTCCACTTTTCTCTAATGACTTTTTTAAAACTTCTGTTGACGCTGATATCCAGTGGTTGCAACAGTTTAGTTAGGCCTCCCGGTATAATGGCTAACTCTGTGCACCTTTTTTTTTTAACGAAGTTTTTACGCTGTTTGTCAAGTGTGCTTTCATGCTGTCCGTGATGAGAAGCGATTTTGGGTTGAAAAATCCTCCTGATCGTCGCCTCCAACAGTTTTCAATCCATGCAGCCATTTCTTCTTCATTCATCCATCCTTTCGCATTCACACTAACAAACACACCTGAAGGAAGGGTTTCTCTTGGCATAGTTAGCCTTTTAAAATTCACCATTGGCTTCACTTTGGATCCATCCACCATACAACATAAAACGACAGTGAAATGAAGTCGTTCGTTTCCTGTAGTGGTGATATTCACAAATTTTTCGCCAGTTGTATTGACTGTTCTTGTTGCAGGCACATCAAATGATAGCGGAATTTCATCCATATTCCCTATATTTGAATTGATTATTTGAAGTTCACCTATCTTTTTTTCAACATAATCGCGAAAGGATGAACGTTTCGCTTCCCAATCTTTCGGCAGTTGCTGGCCAACACTTGTACGTATCCTAATCGAAAGATTGTTCCTTTTCATAAATTTATGGCACCAGTTAGGGCCACCTGTAAAATTTGTGATGTTTAGCTCCTGGCTATATTCAATAGCCCGCAGTCGAATCGCTGTTGTTGAAACTCCGCGGCCATTTTCCCGTTGTTGAATGACCCACGTTTTCAACCTTGCTTCCAGTTGTGGCCAGTGAACTTTTCCTTGACACTGTGCCCGTTTCTTCTTTGGAAGTTTTTTAAGAACTTCTTTCTCCTTCCTCCACATACGAACGCACTTCTCGTCGACGTTATATTCCCGGCCTGCTGCCCTGTTTCCGTTGGATTCCGCATATTCAACGATCTGTAGTTTCAATTCAGCCATGAAACTTCGTCTTTTGTTGATAGGAGCCATTCTCTCTTTCTTCTTTATATAAAACGATGATAAAACTTTGGTGTATGCGTAAAGATTGATTGGTGAATATTCAAAAAGTTGTTATAGAATAACAAACAAAAGCTTTCACGTGGAGGCTTTTATACAGAAGAAATTACGAAAAATGATAAGGGCCAATCGTTTTCAAAAGATTAATCACATGATCAGTTTGCTTCTAGTAAGACGTGACGTATGAAACAGGATTACATACAGGCAATAAAAAAAATAAAACTTTAAAAAATAAATAAAAAAATGAAAATTAATAGTAAATAAATGACACACGAATTTCTTTTATGATTTAAATAATATTTTTATCTCCTTAATATTAATACATGTATAAGCCACTATTGTATTGAAGTTTGCATCTGGTTTTAGAGATAATAATCTGAAATTTTCCGAAATCAAATTTTTATTATTTGTTTGATGATATTTTAATTTTTATTTTTTGTTTTATTATACTGTTATTATTATTGTATTTTTGCTGTTATTGCATTCATTATTGTTGAGCAGCACAAATATAAATGATTTACAAGTTTAATTTCTACGAAAAAAGTATTATTTACTGTAATAGCGTGAATGTAATTTTAACGTATAACCCGCATCTCGTATTGCCCGCATTTTGAAAAATTTTCATACAAAAAACACATATAACCCGCGGCCTACAGGCGCGAAAATACAGTAATTATTATCTAAAAAATAAATTAGAAGAACTAGGAATGCATGACCTATTTAATATCTTTTTAATTGATATCTGTTTTTGAATTGTTACTTTTAACTTAGGTACTAGTTCATTGGATGATTCAATTATAATAGAATCAGAAAATGTGACCCCTATTTTGTCCTCAACAAATTTTCCTGATGATGAGCTCATTGACCAAATAAGCTGTGTTTCTGTGGAGGATGATGAAAAATCAGAATATTCCAACATTAGGATAAGCAAAATTAAAGATAGTACCCTTACTCATGCAGGTTCTGTAGGTATGTATAAAATAATTTGTATATTAATTATTACAGTTGAATTCAGTTATAGCAAATTTGGCTATAGCATATTTTTAGTTTTAATTGGGTTAGTTTAGACTAAGGTCCATGTCGTTCCATTAGTTGGCTTATAACAAACATTTCTTTTTCAAATTTTTGTTTCTGACAATTAAGTTATAGCAGAGTTCAACTGCATAAGATACGATTTTTCAACCATCTTTAATGATGCAGTCAAATCCCATTATAACGAAGTTCAAGGGACCGTCGGTTTACTTCGTTATAATGAAAACTTCGTTAAATCGAGATTGTAAATTAATTTGAGAATAAATGAAAAATAGCTTATTTTAAACAAAGAATATATATATATTTTTTAATGTTTTATCAGTAATTACGACAAATATCAATCGATATTAGCGTTGTAAATGTACAGTTAGGAATGTGAAATAATCTGTAGTGTAACAGTAATGCTTCATCCTTACCAGAAATCATGATTAAAAACGGAGGTTGTACTTTTCGCTGTTAAGTCTTTGCCGCTGTAAATAGCAGTCTGTGTTCTTAATTTCAGTAAATAAATTGAACATGACAAAGATTTTATGTTTTAATGGTTCTTGTTTTCAGATATTTAAACTAGTATAACACCAGGTTTAACATACATTATAATAAAAGCGTTACATTGAGTGTCTTGCTTGCATCCTTCATAACATTGCGCGAATGCCGTAAAATAGTTCCATTTCACGTGACTAAAATAGCTCCATTTTAATGCAATTCTTTAAGTTTTTCCTTCTGTTTAGTATTATACATCGTAGATAGTTCGGATATTATAGTACTGTATTGCACGTATTAAAGTAATTGATTTTACACACCATATTTTTTTGAAGAATTAAGAGTAACAAAACCTTGCACCATTCTCACGCGGAACTACCGGAATGCTATCGTTTTACTACCGTTTATTGATTTAAAATCCCACAAAATATTGATAACAATACAGTACATGTACACAGTATTGAAAATAGTGATGAATAAGATGTTTCAAAACAGTACTGTATTTCTTAAAAGTATTTCTTCGAATAGAAACATGATCTTCAAATCATTTTGTTTGTAGACCTATACTAAAATAATTCGTGTCTTACTAACGAGCGGTTATTTTTAATTTGCTGATTTTTACAGATTCCATTTGTCACTTATCTAATGTGCAACTTCCAAATAAAATTTCGTTATAATGAAATTATAATGTTGTGGGGACCAAAAATTTGCTTCGTTACAATGAAAACTTCGTTATAGCGGGATCGTAATAACATTAAATGAATAGGACTTTTGCTGGGACCACAGAAAAACTTTGTTATAGTGAAAATTTCGTTATAATGGAATTTGTTATAACAGGATTTGACTGTAATTCTATTTGAATCATTAAAAGTTAAACCCACTTGAATCTCAAAAGTTAATTTTTCTGAAATTTACTGTCCATACTTGCAACTCGCCTACTTTTGGTGAGAAACTCCTAATTTTTAGACAGATCTCAGTCATCCTGATTTTTTATTCAGCAAATAAATTAGTTTTATTCTTCTGTATTCTGTGGCATTATTCCACGATTCCGGTTTACGACCACAATGCTGATAATGAATTGAGTAGTAAAATAACATTGTTGACTGCCACTCCATAGCATTCTTGCATTCATGTTACAGTGATCACATCACACGATCATTTAATTTAGAACATTGTATTGGAAAGGACGTGATAAATAGTAAGAAATAAATGTGAAAAGCTATTAAGGATTAACGAACAAAACACAGTGTCCCTTCACAAGTCGGCATTCCACAACTCAGGAAATTTCACAAGTAGGCAGTTTTTTTCCTGAAAGTCAAGATGGCGGATAATAACTTCTGGTCAGGATTTTTGTCAGCAAAAAGTAAATCTGTGACGAATATTACGATTAAAACATTCAAAATTAACCAAAATTATACAGTCAAATCTTGTTACGGCGAACTCATGTACCACGAATCCTCGTCTAATTCGAACTCATTTTCTCAGTTTGGTTGGCTGGCTAGTATTCTTATGCAATTTTACTAGCTCTACGACGAACTCAGTTTTCACAAAAACTTGGAGAAGTCGAACCTAGTTTCAGGTCAAAGTTCGTGGTATACAGTAGTAGTTATCTATTGTACAGGGTTAATGTACCAGGTGGCACAAAAAAGGTGTTAGAAAGTTTTTTTCTGCTGTATTTTGTCTGTTGTGGTTTAATCGTACGCCGTGAATGATTTTCCTCATGATACTGTTCTATTGTAGTTCTGAACATTCTATAGCTCACTCGCTGATGTCTCTCATTACAGTACATTTCAGAATGGAAGCACTAACGTTGGAATAATGTGTGTTTATCATAAAGAAATTTCACGAAAATGCTGGAAATAATGCTGTGGTGAGATGCTTATTCAACAAAACCTTAGTCAAAGTTGCAACACTCCAGGATCTTCGTAATGCAATTTCCAGAGAGATTCGTGCAGTCGAAAATGATGTTCTTCAGAGAGTCACCACGGAATTCAGTTAAAGGCTCTACACACTGATTGCAGCAGATGGAAATCACTTTGAAAACCTTCTGCATTAAATTTCAGGATGTCTGTTATAGCATAAATATGATAATAAGAATTTATAACCTCATATTACATGGAATGACCAATTTATTAGAGACACCCCGCTAATAGCGTGTTGCACCTCCTTTAGTGGCGAGAACTGCCTGAATACGTGCTGGCATGGATTCAACAAGGTGTTGAAACCATTGCGGAGGAATAGCAGCCCAGGCTGACATCACAGCGTCCTGTAATTGATGCAGGTTGGGCAGTACTGTGGGAAGGTGTCGGATGGTTCTTTCCACTTCATCTCATAAGTGCTTGATAGGGTTGAGATCGGGCGACCGAGCTGGAGACTGAAGCAGGTGAAAGTTCGCGTCATGTTCCTCGAACCAGTCCAAGACCATTCAAGCACGGTGAACGGGAGCATTGTCCTGCTGAAACTGTCTGTCACCACCAGGGAACAATGTCATCATCATGAATGGGTGCACCTGATCGGCACCAATGTTCAGTTAGTGTGTCGCATTCAGGGATTTGTCTACGGATATCAGAGGACCCAGTGTGTCCCAAGAGAAGACACCCCAGACCAGCACTCCTCCTCCACCTGCCTGTATGGTTGTCTGCTGATAGGATGGCTCCGTGGCCTCGTGCTGTCTGCGCCAGATGCGCAGTCTGCCATCCGCATGATGAAGTAGGAACCGCGATTCATCGGACCAGGCGACCTTCTTTCACTTATGCATTGCCATGTTCTCCCCAGAAAATTTTATTAGGTGGGTGAAAGGATAAAATAGCTGGGCGGACAAAAATTAAAAACAAATAAAATATTTTGCAGTGGTGTGCAGTTTTCACATATTCAGCCGGACGGTCACCAAAATCAGCTAGGCGACGCGCCCATTCAAAAGGGCCTGGAGAGAACCCTGCAGTGTCCAGTGGCGATGTGTGTGTGGCCATAGCAGGTGCGCTTTCCTATTTTGCGGTGACGGCGATGGTATCCGTATTGGCTGCCTGTTATTAAACCCAGCTCGGTGCAAGGTGCGCTGGGTTTTGTGTGCTCCGAAATGGGTTGGAATGCTCCCTCATTGAACTGTGCTGCAATTTGTTGGGCTGTTTCTGTCCTGTTGCTGTAGATGATTCGTGCCAGTCGCCGTTGGCCTCATTCATCCATGGAATACATTTGACACTGTTGCACGGGAAAACCCGAGGAGGTTCACGGTTTGCAAAATGCTCAACTGCGCCCGTCGAGCTCCAACGATCATGCCTTGTTCAAAGTCTGTCAAATCCTTGGATTTACCCATATTCAGTTCATTTCTGCTGCTGACTGCAACTTGTGATCCAATGCTTCCTTTTTATACACTGCTTCAGCCTGTTCCATTGTTTGGGTGCCACTGGGAGGCCGATCAATTTTCCGTAAGAGGTGTCTCTAATAAATTGGTCGTTCAGTGTATGTCGTAGAAGACAAAAACTTTCTAATATTTTTTTTTTGCGCCATCCGATACACTTGTAATTTCAAATCAAAAAAAAATTATATCAATATAAATGCTGCACACTTTTCCTAACCATGTACAGAATTTATGTACGTTATGTACGCAGACTACCACCCTGTTTTGTGTACTGTTCATACAAGCCTTGCTAAGAAGAACAGAGTTCGTGGTAAACAGGTCATGCATACTACAAACTTCGCATACTACGAACTGATATAGTATGCATTTACTAGTTCGTGGTAACGAGATTTGACTGTAGTTTCCCTAAAGCATGCTGCCTATTTTGGGGGACTATGAAAGTGAATTTTGGAAATTAATATAAGAATTAATATAAGCTGGCTTTCTTTGAGCTAGTTATTTTCCAAGAAATTTGAATTGGTGGCCGATTATTGGTAGCATTTTGAAGAAATTGTAGAAATTTGAATTGGTAGCATTCTTTTCTTTTCTATTCTATTTCATTCTTTACTATATTTCATTTATCTTATTTTGTATTATTTTTTATTTTTTCCATTTTTATTCATTTTTTTCTATATTCTTTTTTTCTCTATTTTTCTCAAATTTTTCCTATTTGGCTATTTCCTATTTTTTCCTAATTTCCGTCTGGAAATTTATCTTCTTTATGTACGTTTCTTTCATCAGTATTACTCGATCTTCAAACCTCTGGCAAAACTGTTATTTTAGTGGGTGATTTTAATATTGACTTAAGCAAGCCTTCCTCTTCTTTAAACCTCTTTTTGGATCCTATTTTCCATTCTGGGCTTTTACCTACTACATTTTCTTTTTCGCATTATTCTCTTCATCACAAGTCTTATTCAGCTATTGATTCTTGTTTTTCTAATTCAGCTCTACTCTCTTCTTAGTCATTTTCTCGATTTAGCGATTACTGATCATTTCCCGATGGTTACTGTCTTTAACTTATCGACTCCTATTATTTCACGTAATTCTTGTTTTCGCTCTAGATTAATTACTTCCAACAGACTTGCAGTTTTGCAATCTTATCTTGCTCTGACTGATTGGAATTTTCTTTTATCTAACTCTACTGATACTAATCTATTATTTGCATCTTTTCTTTCTCATTTCCAATTTGGCTATGATCGATACTTTCCTTTAAAATCCCGTTCTTACGATTCTCCCAATACTGAAGCTCGAAAGCCTTTGATAATTCCTGCTGTACTTTTGCTTATTAAAAAGAAGAATGCTTACCGTATATACTCGCGTATAAGCCGAATTTTTTTTTCCAAAAAATGACCCCTAAAAACCACATTCGGCCTATGCACAGGTCAGAGTTGATGAAAACTCTTATAAGTGGAGTTTACAAAAAACTAAGCAATAATTTTATTTATTAATCTGTTTAGATTTCATTTATTAACCCTTTCACTGCATAAATAAATTTCTGATAAGATTAAAGTATTCTCTCTCTTTGCAGCATAATGAGAATCTCTAAAAGGCTGTGGCAGCCATATTGGAGAAAGTATGAGACGGGGAGGGGCTTCAAACGAAACCAGCGCATTTTTACGTGTTCTGTCATTGCAATACATACAGTAAATACATTAATCTAAACAGCTATTCAAAATGGAACATCGAGGCATCGAAGATTCAAGAAGACTAAAAAATTCGATTTCGAAACTTTTTGAACATCGATATATGAGCTACCGTCGATACTATCGCCAAGCGCTAGCATATGAAAATTAATAGACCTTAACAGCACATTGTACAATTATAAATAATATACAGTGCAGTATTTCACGTCTTTTTCCTCAATTTTCCATCCACTTTTCCAATGTTAAAGCAAATGCTCTGGGGTCCGGTGATTTGCCCCGCGGAAATGTGCCCCAAACGGCCGCATGCCTTTGAACATCGATAGCCTACTATCGTGTTCTTGCCAAGTGCATCTTGAAAATCGTCCAAGAATGTTTTAATAAATAAAGTTAATATGGTTATAATAATAAATATATTATTACATACACAAAAAAAGATCAGGAATCGATTTCCACAACCAAAAATCAAAACTACATAACTAAAATAAAAATGCGTTAGGCCTACTGAAAGATGATCGAAACAAAATTGAAACCATGATCGAAAAATGGTTTATAAAATATAAAATTCTTCAAATAATTTTTTTGTATCTGTTAAGCATTGTAATTTTAAAGATTATATAGGGTGATTCAAATCGTGTGTAAAACAATTTAAGGGGGTCAAGGTAAACATGGGTTCGAATTTGAACGCAAACTGAGATAGGCCTAGGGGCGGAAGTTTGCTCCAAACTTGAAAATCAGAACTGAGGATGATGAGCTCTTTGAAAATGATGATGATTTCTGCCATGAAAGTGATGCCGATGAAAATGAGACAGAAGATGATGTGGACGACATGTACGAAGAAGAATACGAAAATTTTTATCAACTTTTCGTAGAGTCTGATGAAGAAGATGCTACTTTTGAAGGTTTCCCCACATAATGATGTTCTTATTATAAATTTATTGTTTTTGTAATAAAATTTTTTTTCCCTCAAGCGTTGCATTTTTTTCCTTTTTTGCCTTGGCTTATGCTTGGGTCAAGGCATTTTTCCACTTTTTGGGCTCAAAAACAGAGGGTCGGCCTATGCACAGGTCGGCTTATACACGAGCATATGCGGTATTATAGAAAATTTCGTCGAAGCCCATCTCTCAATTAGTTTAATAAATTTAAATATTTTTCTAATTATGTGAAAACTACAATTAATAATTCTAAACAGTCATACTTTGAATCTCTGTTTTCACGTATTCAATCCAACAAAGAAAAATGGTGTTTACTAACAGATCTAGCTCATGGTCCCAGATTATCGCATTCTCCTTTTCAGCAATCAGATAAGGTCTCTTCTTCTTCATTGACTGACTTTCTTCATGTTCTTTTGCCTCCTTCTCCTGATACCCCTTCCCTATCTAATATTGACTATCCATTTCAAGCGCTGAACTCGTCTTCTAGTTTCTACGTTACCCCCACTACTAATGAAGAGGTTTGTGATATCATTGGCCAATTAAAAACTTTTCCTGTCTCGGACCCCCTTGGGTTTCGGTCTGATATTATTATTGCGTTGAAACATACAATCGCTTATCCCTTAACTATTATTTTTAATTCTTCTATCAGTACCGGAGTTTATCCCCAGGCCTTGAAGATATCACGTGTGGTTCCTGTTTATAAGAAAGGTAACCCCAGCCAATTTGAAAATTACCGCCCCATTACTGCCTTACCAATATTTTCCAAAATATTTGAGAAGCTTTTCTTTATTAGGTTTTCTCATTTTATCTATGAATATAATTTTCTTAATTCATGTCAGCACGGATTCACCCCTTATCGGAGTGTTGAAACAGCTTGTCATGACTTACTCGAATTCCTTTCTTCCGAGATGGCTATGAATAAATATGTCTCTTCTATCTTTATTGATTTCTCTAAAGCCTTTGATTCAGTACCTGTCCATCTGTTGTTGTACAAACTTTTTGCCTTCTACGGAATTCGTGGGTTGCCTCTCTCCTGGCTTTCCAACCTATTATCTAATCGCAGATACTATCTTTCCCAACTTAGGGAAAACTCGACCACTCTTATTAGAAATCATAGAGTCCCGCAGGGGTCGATACTTTCTCCCCTGCTTTTTAATTTATTTTTGAACGATCTACCCTCTATTTTTACGACTCTTAAACCTATTTTATATGCAGATGATATTTCCTTATTGTTATCTGATCATAATATTTCGCTCTTGCTCTCAGTTCTTAATATTACGCTCGAGAAATTAAGACCATGGTGTAGTGTAAACTTATTATTTGTTAGTATTGATAAGACTAAATTAATGTTTTTTCATCAGTGGAATAAGCGCAATATACCTCAGTCGCCACCAATATTCTATGGACACTCTATTATCCCCACTACTACAATTTTTACATATTTGGGTTTAACCCTAGTACCTGATTTGTCCTGGGATGCCCATATTGATAATCTGTTGATTAAACTTAATAAAAAACAGGGTATTATTTCCCGACTTCATTATCTTCCTACTAATATTCTACTTTTATTGTACTATTCTTGAATTCATTCTGGCCTATGTTATGGTGTAATGTTTTGGGGTTCTACTTCCTCCACTAATCTTGTTAGAATTCTAAAGTTACACAAATGGTTTCTTCGGACCCTTTTGCATCTCCCCCGATCATTTTCCGTATCTCACTATTTCTCTTCCTTGCGTATACTTACAATATATCAAATTTGTTTTCTGTCTCTTTGTTCTTTTATTTATAAAACCTCCAACTCTATACTATTGTTATCAACTCCTATAAGGATTAATCGTAATCTTGATATTCATAAATACAGTACACGTATTGCAAATGAGGTACGACCTCCTACTTCCCTTCTTAGTTTCCGCAACCGATGCGTTTCACCCATCGGTTTAAAATACTGGGCTCTTTTACCTTCGGAAATCCGTGAGCTTACTTCCTACCCTCAGTTCCGGAAAATACTACGCAACTTCTGTTTCTGTCATATACCACTAAAATCGAAGGTTATCTGCTAGTACATTGTGTTAGTACTTAGGTATGCTTAATTTGACATTCTTCTTATAAATATTTTTGCTCATGGATGAGACCCCTTGTATTTAATTACATTCTTTTTGATTACTTTTTAAATCTTACCATCTATTGGTTCACATGAGTATTTAACAATTTACTAGTTATTTTGTATAACTATGATTGATTAATTAATTTTTACAGTTTAATTATACGTCCCATCTGATTTGTTTGAGTTTGTTAAAGTTTTTTTGTAATTTTTGTTTTGTTTTTATTTATTGTTCTACTAACCACTTTGTTAATTTATTATTTATTTTGTGTCCACTTGGCCTAACTCGTCGGTTTTTTCCATACTGGCCTCGTTGGACACTTATCAATTTTTGTAACTTTTTTTTTTTTCTAACCCATTATTTAAATAAATAAATAAATAAATAAATAAATAAATAAATAAATAAAATTATAGAGGCACCTCAAAATAGGTTGCATACATGCATGCATGACACATAATGGCCACTCCATGCATAAGCAG